>OZ012680.1:139800153-140367405 GCA_963942445.1 Argyra leucocephala
CAAAATTTAAATAATAAACGAGAGTAAGCAGAATTAAATACAAAATTATTACAAGAATATAAAGTAAAATTAATAACTAGAAGACTGAAAGAAAATTAAAAAAATTATAGTTAGAAAAAAACCAAATTGAAGTTAAAACTAAATCGTATTAAAAACAGATTCAATTTGAAATTGATCCAGTTCAAAAAGCCAAAATCGAAGATTTTTGCAAAATGAAACAGGTGATTTGTCCGATCTTAAAGAATAAAGTAACATATTCAAAAATTTTTGGAGCTATATAATCATAAAAGTGGCAAAAATGAGAGGTACGGGCTCTTGGAACATTTACAAGGTATAAATTATTAATTCGAAGATGATATCTAGTAACAAATCGGTGAGCGAGATAGCCCGACCTATTGAAAAAAATTTTCAACGTTTTAAACAGATATAAATGTCTAAGTGGTAGAATATCCAACTTTTTAAATAAAGGGAAACTAGGCAATAGTCTATTTTTTTAAAAAATTATCCTTATACAGTGTTTTTGAGCGATGAGAAGAGGTTGAATTTTATTAAAATAAGAAACACACCAGCAACTAATTCCATATTGCAGCTTAGAACTGAATAGAGCAAAATACACCATTAGCATAACTTTTAAAGAACAATACAGATTTAAGTGGTAAATGTTTCACAAAACATTTTTAAAATAATTATTTAAATAGGAAGTATGTGCAGACCAATTCAGTTTATTATCAAGTAAAACACCCAAGTACCTAAACGTATCTACACTTTCAATGTTAAAACAAGAAATACTACTAGGCGAATAGAGGACAAAAGAGCTTAGAGACTGTATAGGAAATAAAGGAAATTTAGGACAATCAGGAGAATGATACCATATACTAAAATTCTCGAAGAGACAATTATTAAGCCTAAATTGCATAATTTTAGTTATATTACTTATAACTAATTTATGAACATAAAACCATTTTCGAATTAGGTCCAAGTCAAAATATAAATCGCAAAATAAGTCAAATAGATTATTATTGTTGTATGAAAAAGCAGTGTCATCCGCAAAAGCTGTTGGTAAACCCTTGAACTGTTATTGCAATAATGAATTAATAAAAATAAGAAACAGAACAGGACCTAATACTGAACCTTGGGGTACACCAACCTTGATACTGAGAAGGTCACTGAACTTTCCATTCAATTTGACTCGTTGCTTCCTATTATTAAGATATGACTCGAACCAATTAAAAATAAAACTTCTAGCATTATAAATTTTAGTTAATAGTAAATCATGACTCACTGTATCAAACGCTTTAGTGATATCAATAAATAAACCACTACAGAAATTACCATTGTTAATACCACCATAAATTTCACTGCAGAACTTTATAAGTGCATCCTCGGTACTTCGTTTTTTCCTAAAACCAAATTGTGCGTCACTAAAAAATTTATTTTTATCAAGAAACTGTAATATTCTGGACTTAATAGCTTTCTCAAAATTGGAGGTCTTTATGCAAATGTTAATAGTTTTGTTGCTTTGCGTACGGAATAAAGTTCATGATACTTAGGGAAGTGATTATGTCATTTGACTATTAATTAAAAGGTTACGGGTTCGAATCGCGTTCAGAAGTATTACTGTTTAATTAATTTTTTTTATTGCGATTTTATTAAATTTGTTGAGAATAATTTGATATTAACTTAATCAAATTGGAGCTATGCTAATTAAGAAGTCTTTGTTTCTAATAATGGTTGTAGTTCTAAATCCTACTTGAATTAGTGAATATACCAGAAATTGATAAAGAACTATTTATAAAACACTACTTGTTCCACTGTTTGTAAGTAAATTGCAGTACCGTATATAATGTATATGAAAAGTTAATTTACCGAAGTTACTGACGACAATAGAAAACAAAAAAATTCCGATTTAACAGATTAGGCCTAAATTTCACCTTAATATATTTTTTAAAACCCTTCAAAATATTATCAGAAATCTACTTTATCAATATTATCTTCCATACATCTAAACTTGTACAATCTAAGTTTATTGTCACGATTTTTTGGCTTGAAAACTTGGACAATTAAAAAGTATATTTTGTTAGTAGTACTTATTCAGTATATACAGTTAGTAGTAAGTTTTTAATTATTCTATTTATATTTATATTATAACATCTGTAATAATAACGGTAATTAAATATTTTCAGGTATATACTACATGTTGTTAATGCTGATGTTTTGACAAAATATTTTTATTTTTACTTCATTGATTTTTAAACCAACATTTTTTTTTTATCTAACTAGTTGAAGGCGGTAGGCGGCACTATACCTCCAATCTGGTCAATTATATAATGTTTTAGTTTAGTCTTACAAAAATAAAATCAAATTTCTTTTATTTTTTTAGAAAGGATAATATGAATTTTACAGTTACTATTTTACATTAGTTCGAAATATCCTTTTTTTTCCACCTTTTTTATTAAACAAGTTTGGTTAACATTTGTGCAAAATTTTCCATTTTCAAATTTAGTTCATTAAACGAATTAAAATGAAATGTCATTAAGTGATATTAACAACATCCTGGGTTTTATTATGCAATCCCTATAATAATATTATAATGAAAATTTTCATTTACTCCTCTAAAATGGAAATTTTTTTTTTTTTAGAAAAACAAAAATTCTTTTAATATAAGAGCTATGCACTTACATTTTACATTTATTAGAATTTTATAGTTTTTATTTTTCATTTTTATTTTTGTAAGTGCATGCATATACATTCAAATCATATCCAGTTATGTCAAAATGGCGGAATGTTGAAAATTTCTTTTAAAAATTAACTTTTTTTGTCTATTTGCTTCGAAAGAAATTGAAATAGAATATTATGTTCACTTTTAAATTTACAAAACTGCATAATATGTTATATACTGAGCTTATATTATTAAAGAAAATAAAAAAAAGGAATGCGGTTAAGTTACTGCAGGGCAATCCTATTTAGTGAAAATGAATTATTGGTAGAAATATTGTAAATAACTATAACTATTGAGGTTTGGATTTATTAATTAAATTATAAATTGAAAATGTATTATGTATTTCGATCGACTTTCATCGAATCGTTCATCGTTATCGTTACAGTTATTCGATTTTAATCGTTAGTGCCATTATGTATTTCGATGAAAATTTGATCGAAAGTGTTTTAAAATGCTGCCATTGTAAAATTCAAATCTACGATGAAAATGACATATGTTTGATTCTTTGACTGTAAAATTCAAATTAGTATACAAAAAAAAAACATTTTTAAGTTAAAGTTAAAAGTGTTTAAATAAAATAAAAATTATTAAATTAAAAGTTTTTTTTAAATAAAATGATTTTAGCAGAGTTAAATTTTTCAGTTTCTGATAGTGCTGAAAAACGCTATCAAATTACAGAGTTAAAAAACAAGCCAACATATAGTTGGGATTATTCCAATGCACTGGATTTGGAAGATTATACGTATATAATTATACATGAAATTGATGAGTTATTATCTACAAAACATAATTTTGAAAACAGTTTTGATCAAAATTTCCTGTTAAACAACATTGCTTTTATGGATTTATTAGAAAAATTAGGGTTAAATTTGAAATAGCCAATAAGTAACACGTCGATTCCAAATATAATTAAATTGGCCAGCGTATTAAGATTCTGTGCGGTTTGTACCAAGGAAATGATTTGCAGCGTAGGAAATGATTTTCATGTCGGACTAGAGCTACTTTTTTTTTGTGGTGCTTAAGGAAGTTTCATATGAAATTTGCAGTTTATACTTATGTCCAAAATGGATCAAATTCCATTACGCACTAGAAGAAAACAGTCAAACAAACATTGTTTTTATGATTAAAGTAGAATTACTGAAATAATTTATTTACACTAACTTTCATATTGCAATTTATTTGTAACTGGCCTTTCATTCCTATTAAAATTTATTTCAATACAAAATAATTATGAAGAATAAAGTAAAATACCTACTAACATTTCAACTTCTACATTTATCTTTATTCCATATATCGCAAATATAAAACAAACACCAGATGTCCAAGCGTCACTCTTTTATTTTATCCTTTCAATTCAAAATTGAAATAATTTGTACAAAATCTCTCTTTCGATGTCTCTTTCGCGATAAAATTTTACATCGATAAACTTCATCGATTTCGTCGAAAATTTCTGAACGATATCGAAATACATAAGGGCAATTTTGTATTTTGACATTTCGTTCGATCAAATCGTAATCGTTATCGAAATACATAATAGGCACCTTAATAATTAAAAGTACCATGAACATAATAATTGCTATCCTAAAATTTAGCTAAATTGACATTGTAATACTAATTCGAAGTTAAATCAAAAATTAGCGTTATAAAAGTAAAAAAAAACTGATAAAAAAGTCGGGTTTACTAAGGAATAAAATTTATAAAATTTTTAACGAAACTTTAATTCAATCTGAACGATATAAAATTTTTATTTATAAAATACTATACAGCATGAAGACATATCTTTTTTTTTTTTTTCTTTATATAATTCCAAGTCTATGGGATGAACACCCTAACTGCTTTTACACAGAGACTTGGAATACACAATCACATACAATAGCTTTTCTATAGAATTTTTTGGGTTATATCTACTAATTTAAATGTGGAAAACTATATCTATTGTAGAGTACTTCGCCTTCATAATAGCATAGTTCCATTTTATTTTTAGTGATAACCAAAACTCTCAACTATTTATCATTTATTTTATCCCAATGATGAAGGGTACTGGACCAGGTCGAAAATTCAGAAAGCATTATTTTGCCTTCGTCGGGAATCGAACCTGGACCTTTCAGTTGAAAGGCAGGTGCTCTACCTACTGCACCACCCAGCGTGTAATCTAATTAAAACTAAAGATTATAGTCCAAAGCATTGATGAAGAAGGTATATATATATATATATGATGTCTTTGAAATCCAAATGTATCACTTCGATTGTTATGGAATTATGAATTTTATTTTTTTCTTCTTCCAGATTAAAATAATTCATTTATTTATACATATAGATGAGACGGTAAGTTTCTACAACTGTATATATATAAATAGTCATCATATTATGATTGTCTTGTATCCCCGTCCGTGTGGCATACAGTATGAATAGAAATTACTATGTGAAATATCCAATTAAATGTAAACTACTAGAAGTACTGCTCCTGAAATCAACCAATATATCTTTTTCTATTTATATTAATTAATATTTTTAATGTAATAAATTTGAATTCGATTTGATGTCACTAAACTTTTATAAAAATGAATCCCTAATATAGAATTACCGAAAATTCTAATGAATTACATAAATTTTTCTGAGCAGAAAAAAAAAAATACAATTTTTCCTATTGTAGTTTTTCACATTGAATTTTCATGATGTCATTGTAATGTTTTTCGCTTCGTTGTGTTATTCTCTTGTAATCAGATTTTGCTGACTTTTCTAAGAATGTAAAAAAAAAAACAATAACAAACAAAATTCTCTTCGTAAAAAAATTGGATGCTTTCTAGTTACATACAATGAGTTTCTACTCTCTTTGTAGTTATTTTATTCTAATTTCTAAGTGTGTTGATTAAATTACAAAGTTTAACCATTGTATGGCTTGTGTGCATTTTTGTTCCATTTTTTTTTTAAATTTATATTTTTTATGTTTTTTGCATAAAAAAGTGGTATTTTCCATTTTAATATGGCAATTATGCTATATAGAGTAATAAAATTGAGAAAAAAATAAATTTCTAAGGATTCATTGAATTTTGGTATGAAATGCGTTTTTAGTGAATTAAAAGAACGTATGCCAAGCTATGAATAAAACAAAAAAAAATGTTATTTCTGTAGCTAGTAAAGAAATTTTTTGTAATTTTTTTTTCTTTTTAAATTTAAAAAATTTAGTTTAGTAAATATCATAATTTTTGAGTGAGAAAACGTTGTTACATAGAAATCAAATGGTTTCCCTCTGTTGTCATTGATTTATGTTTTTTTTGTGGAAAGGATTATATTTTTCATTAAGCAGTTTGAATTTCCAATATACTATCCTGAGTCATTTTAACTTATGAGCGCATACATTTCATAAAACTAATTGTCTTTAGATCTCTAACAATATATTCAGGGTTGTAAACAGTTTAAATTTTTACTCAGCTAATCACTCAATTTAAATCTTGAGTTCCCTTAATGTTGAGCTGACACTTTAGCTGATTACCAGCAGCTGATTTAATAGCTCCTGGTTCAGTACAAAATCAGTTTAATGTCAAAAGCTGCTCAAAATGTCATCATAAAAAAATAGAAAATTCAATTTTCATGCTGGTTATCCGAATTAAAAAATTACGACATCTGAAACAACAATGGTGCAAAATAAAAATCATATAATCGAAAAAAAGAAGTTAAAAAATATTAAAATATTTAAGAAGGCTGAAAATTTATAGAAATTCTGAGTGAAATATAATTTTGGCTTTTTACTATAAAAATTAAATCGAATTACTTACTTACTTAGGTGGCCAACAAACCCAAACGATATAAAACCATTTTTGGGGATCACGCGCGGTTTCGTTCTAGTTGGAGATACGAAGTGGTTTTATGTCAGCCGATATTTCGTCTCTCAAATGAAGGTTTAGTCTGCTTTAATGTGTTGTATCTCCGGCTCTGGATTCGAAGACTGGAACATTTTCATCCATCCGATGTAAGTGTCTGAACCACTGTAGTAGTCTCTTGACTTTAATTTTCGTGTTCGTCATAATATCTTCTCCCCCAGACCCCATCGTTGTTTTCAGGGCCACAACTTGCACAGCGGAAAAAAGTAATTATAAACCTGTATATAATATACATGGATGTACTATAAAGTATATTTTTTGAACAAATAATAATCAGCTGTTGAAAAAAAATTAGTATGTCAACCATTAGTTGCTCATTATTCAGATGCTGGTAAATAAGTTGCTGCTAATCGCAGTTAAAGTGTCAATTCAGAACAAATTATGATCTCATCCTTTCAATTAAAGTAACACAGAACATAATTGATTTGTTCGGTTAAAAATATTTGCAAAAATTTCAATTTAACAACCCTTTATATTTCGCTCAATAGCTCATTTTGTAAAACTTGCTCAAATAAAAAAAAACAAACTGAAAGTGTCTTGATATGTCAATTAAAATTTTACAAAACATGTCGATATAAGAAAAAAATTTGCAAAAATTTTGAGCTGAGTTAAATTAACAAAAATTCTGATCGGTGCAAAAATTGCGGTGCAAAAATTTGTACAAAACGGTGCAAAAATTGTAAATGATAAAAAATTTAAATTGGAGAACACTGAAATAAAATAAAAGTAAAATTTCAAAATGAGAGTTCCAACAATTTTTAAAATTTATTTATTTACTAATTAAATAAACATAATTGAACAAACCAAAATTTAATATAATAATCTCAGTTCGTATTTTTCATAAATCAGTGAGGTAAAAATCAAATCTTCTCACAATATACAAACTAAAATTTAATTATTCCTATTGAAAACACATGTTTTACAGAAGAGAAAAAAAAAAACAAAAATCAATTTAAAGAATCCCTTTAATGGTAAATTATATCGAGCTGAATATCCTAACACATCCTTCACTGTTGGTCTTTTGATATTTTCTACCTCCCGCATTTTTTTTTTTTTTTTTTTTTAACCATTTAAATAATGTTTACCATAGCATAGCATGTAATATAAGTGCAACGGCCAACAATTTCATATTTTTTATTTAGTTTTTATTTTCTCTTTTGTTGTAGCTGTTAATATGATATTCATTAGACGGTTAAAATTTTGTTTTGTTGTGCAACTGTTTCTGCATTAGTATCACTTTATTCACACACAACAAAAACAACAGCAACAACAAAAAATCAGATTTATAATATCAGAATATGACTATGAGCAGAATAAACTTAATGTTAAGCAATTCGATAGTGTATACATATTACATTATTGTACGTACATATGGTACAAATATATATATATATATATATATATATATATTTTTGTTTTTAATTCATTAGAAATTAAAATATGGTGATTTGCAATGCTAAAAAAAAGTTTTTTTTATACAAAAAAAAAAAAAAACAAAAAAATATATAAACAAAAAATATCGCTGTAAAGTATTTGTCGCTTTTAAAATAAACGAATATAATAAGGAAACCATGATAACAAATACGCGTAGAGTCAACATTCTAATTTCGGAATTATTTTGCTCAATTATGTAGTAAAAAAAAAAAAAAAAAAACAATCGAAAAACTAATTTTAAATTAAATTTAGTATTTTTATTATTTTATTAAGAAAGAGCTGGCAACATATTTTAATATTTTAAATAAAATATTGTTCATTTCTGAAATAGTCATTTCATATACCGTTAAAATAGTTTGTGGTCTAGATAGAATATTTCAAATTTAAAATATTTGATCTACTTACTAAACCTAATACGATTAGATGTGTGTGTTGAAGTGACTATTTCCATATAAAACAGATTTTTTGTAATTGTTCGGGTCTTGTCAAATCTTGGTTCAGAGAGTATGAAAGAGTAGATGTTTTAATAACCTAATAGGTATTTCTAACATACCTAATTTGTATGACTATATAAAATAGTATTGATGAAGACGATTGTATGACTATGGAATAGATTTGGATAGCTATAGAATGTTACATTTAATGCGGATGTAAACACCGAGTTGCTATGGGTGCAGTTCTTTCATGTAATACTTGTGCCAAATGTTTAATCTGTACTGCCAAACCGTGTAATCTGTACTGGCAAAACATGAAGAACAGGTGAATATTTATGTAAACTTTAGCATAATGCAAGAAAAAAATTTATATAATTAATGAAATTGATTAAAATACAAACCAATCAATCGGTCATTTGAAGAAAATAAACTATATTGATGCAAAATGAAATACAATAACAAAACTAAATATAATATCCTTTATGAGTGTTATGTAACATGGTAACATGTAACGATTCTCAACAGTAAAATTAAATAAATCATTCAAAAATATGTTTGGGACAATAAGTAAATTTTATCAAAAAAAAAAAAAAACAAAAAAACAATAAAAAAAGTATGCATCATTTTAGTTACAAAACATTTGCAAAACAAATGTTCACTTTTTTTTCTCTCTCATTACATTCATTTCAATTCTTTTATTTTCTCAACACTGTAGAGGTAGTATTTTTTAATTTTTTGTGTTTAGTATTTTTTTTTTTTTATTTGTAAATCTTCTAACCATATTTCCAGCTCTTTTCAATAAGTCGGTATACTTAAGTCATCGAATAAAAGCAATTTTTAATTTATTTTTAGAATGAGTATGACTAAAAAAAAACAAAACACAAAATAAGAACAGTAACAAAACTAAAAAATACCGGGAGATCTCTTAAAATATATTTTAGTATGTTTGAATTGGTTGAATTGAATATGCAGTTAGCTTCGCTTTACTCAATATAAAATCAACGCATTGATTTGTATATGAGTTGGGTAGTTTTATAGTGTTAAAAAGAAAAATTAAAACAAAAAAGCAATTTACATACACACACACACAAATTTGGGTATTCATACAAGAGTGTAATCTAATTTTATTTATTTAAAATTTATTTATTTTCGGACTCATAATAACTCTTTGCGTGTACCTGATTCATCTGAAATCATTTAAAAAGATAATATCTGATTTGTTTTTTTTTATTTTTTGAGGCTATGTAGTTTTGGGATATAAGAGACTTATGGAGAATTTTTGTAGTATAAATATCTTGCCAAATAAAAAAAAAAAATGAAAAAAATAAAGATGATTCGCATACAATGTTTTATTGTACAGTTAAGAAAATAGAAAATAAAAAAAACTCAATACAACAAAATATTTACTAAAATTTCAGTGGCCATTTTTAGACCCTGAACAGACATTATTTTTCACCACCTCAGTCATCACTAATTCTAATCGTATACACTTTATTTGTATGCATATATGTATATTGGAAATGCGGAAAAGATTGATTTTTGTGTGTGAATGTGTTTTTTTAACAATTTTCTTCGGCTTCAGATCATTGCTGCTATGGTTGATGCTTTTGGGGCTTATTTAATTGCTAATTCTATTGAATAGCATTTTTGAGAGAATTTAGATTTTGTAATGAAAATTTTGTGGTGGCGCTGAATTTCTAATTTTAATGTCGCTGTAAATAAATTGCTGAGTATTTTAAATTTTTAAAATTTTTCATTTCACTTTTTTTTTTTTTATTATCGTTATTTGAGAATTTGCTGAGAATTTATATAAAAAAAAAAAAAAAAATTAAATAAAAATTAAGTAAAAACAGAAATTCCAAGAATACAAATTTTTTTTTTTTTTTTTTTTTATTATTATTTTTCGTTGTGTGATTGTGTTGTCTGTTAAACATGTGCACCAAAATACGAAAAGAATTTAAAAAAAAAAATAAATAAATAAAAATAACTCTTATTAAATTCATAGAAGTTACATATAAGTAGATTTTTTACTAAAAAGCAAACAAAAATAAAATAAAAATATAATTTCTTATTATGGATGTTTTTAAGTTCAAGAGGTTATTGACAGGATACTAATTTAATGATTATAGTACCTACTGAATATAAATATTTAAAAAAAGAGAAATTTTTAGAATTGTTTTTGAGTATGTTTTTGACGGTGGGGTATTCTATATGTAGACCCGATCTATTTAGATCTACTTAAGAGTTAATTTAAATTCTATTATAGTTTTCGATTTGATATCGGATTCGATATAAGGATTCGATATAGTAATTTACAATTTAACATGGCAATTGATTAAAATAAAAAAAAAATTGGAACCAAACACTTTCAAATATACACAAAAATCCTAGCGATGGAAATTATCGTAAATGATATTTCTTAAATTATTTTCTCAAAAGAGATTTTCATAAAAGGGAAAACCCCTTAATTGGTGAACTGGGTAACATTAACTAGTTATGGTATTATAATATCACATTTTTTGTGATTATTCGGGTCTTTTCAAAACTAGTATCAAAGAGTGTGAAGAAAATATTGATAGCTTAGAACACACTTATACAATTTTTTTTCAACATTTTGATTATGCTGGCTGCATATGCTATTTTAAGAGACCCTGTTTTCCATCGTGGAAATATCTAAGGCATTCAATACCTAGTAATTTTGGAAATATATAGAGTGTTAAAATAGGTTAAGTCAAAATGTTAGTGTTAATTTTAGTACAAGTATACTTACTGTAAATATTAGACTTAAAAAATGGGGTTTACTAATCCAAAACAAATATGCTAAGTGTTCGCTTAGAATATCAATCTTTACAAAAAATATTTATTACATACATTATGAATATTACCAAAGGCGTCTTTGGAATTTTTTCTCACCTGTGCTAAAAACTATAATGCGCCCTAAAAAGACACTGTTTTGCAAAAATATAAAATAAATAAAAAAATAAAAAAAAAACTAAATAAAAAAAACTAATCAAACATAACATTAAATAAAATAAAATTATTAAAATAATAATAATAATAATGAAAAAATAAATGTTATATTATAATTTTCTTCCTAGATTTCTGTCTCGCAAAACTATCAATTATTTCTTCACAGTCAGTATTTGCAAAAAACTCAGGCTCAATGGCTAGCATACTTAAATTATTAAATTTTGTTGTCCCAAGGAAGAACGAAGATAATTTTCTAATCTTTTAAGAAGCGAAAACGATCTTTTGCCTGAACAAATAGTTAATCCTATACTCAAAAATACTCTCAGTGCAATTTCTATGTTTGGAAAAGTGGATTCGATATTGGAATCAATTATAGTTTTTAATAAAATTTGCGATTGTGAATTTTGAATATCAGTATGGACAGTAAAATTTTCAAAATAACGGCATTCTTCAATTAAACTGTTGTCTAGATCATGCTTGTATATTTCACATAATTGAGAAGCCTTTTCCCTAATTTCTGTGTCTTCGAATAAAAATCCGAATTTTGCCGAATTACTTGCCGACAGAGTTTAAGAAAATATAATCGATTATTTTCAACCAGAGGCCTATCGGAGAAATTTTTCAAATTTATAAAAACAAAATAATAATTTATTTTTTTGGAAATACCTTTAATTTGCATTGTTTTGTAATGTTAAAATGTGACTAACAACTTTACGGCGCGCTCCTCAATTCACGGCGCCCCTGTGCTTAGCACATTTAGCACTATGAAGAAGACGGCGTTGAATATTACATACTAGTCTAACATAAATATGGTAAGTGGTTCGATAGAATATGTGAGCTAATGAATAATTATGCTAAGTGCTGTATTTTCAAGTCAATAATAATGCTAAGTGCTAAATCTGTTACAGAAATAAAAAATTAAACAAAAAAAAAACATTTAATGGTAAAAACTATTTATAGTTATTATTTGAGAAAAGAACAGAGTACAAAAAAAAACCTTATTCCATTTTTTTCAAACTTAAATAGTAGGCTTTTGACAAGCTATCAAACTTTCAAATTGCTGCCCTGCAAAATTATAATTTTGTGACTTAGCATGTAAGTAAGTCGGTAATTTGATAAGTAAATGCTCGAAATATTGTAGATATTGTATTATAAACTTGCAGTACCGTTCTTAATTAAGCACGAAAAGGTGATTCTACCAGAAGTTACTGTCAAGAACATAAAAAAAACAAAAAAGTATGTTCTAAGCCATACCTAATTTGTATGACTATGGAATTGTATTGGCTTGGGTTTTCCTCCTGGAATATGTAATAGCTTACATAATTGTGTCTTTTAGCGCATTGCTATGGGTACATATTTTGGTTTAGCACCGTTGTAGCACCCACAGAAGGCTTTGATTATCTGTGTGAACTTCTGATTGAGTGTAATATGATATAAATGAATTAACTTTGATTAAACAATTTTAATTTGTTTCACATTTTTTAATTTATTATACAATTTCTTGATTCAAGCAATTCCTAAGCTAATCTAATCTAGCCACCCTTATAGCAGCAGTTATAGAGAATGTACAAAAATATTATTGTAGTAACGTAAAAATCAATTCATAATTAAAGAAATTTTTGCAGGCAATTTTAAATTATCTGAATTAAAAAGTGTAGAAAAGGTTTGGTAGATAAAGAAATTTTTTTTAATAATAACACTCTTGCGGAAAAATTATGGTGCACAAAAAGCTGGTTTTTTTAACTGGTTTTTTAACCTCACAGACTTTTTTATTTTTAAAGTTTATATAAATTATAAAATTTTATTTTACTATACTACACTACTACTTCTTATTATACACTTTAATAGCTGACTACAATAGTTTTGAAAGGACGAAGCACTCCTTTATACACAGTTACGTGTACATTTAGCTTCTAATGTTAAATAAAATTTTATTTAAAGCAATTTTTAGAAAAAATTAAATTTAGGTGTATTCCCCAAATTTTCATATCCCAATCAAGCGATAAGTAAGCATTAAAGGTTCTATCTTAGTGCGCGGTTGTTTATGAAAAAGCGTAGATCTGTTGGTTTTGTTTGACTAATATATTATGTTACTCTTAGTACGGTATTAACTTTTTCTTAACTTTTTTATAGCTCTTTGAAACTAAAAATTACATTTTTAATAAAATAATATTAACTTCTTTAAATAAATTTGTCTTTTAGGAGATGTATATTATGCGTAGTAGAGTAATACGTTTAAGAATATCCTGAGTGTGATCACAAAATCAGGTATCCTTAAGGACTCAGAGACTAACTAAAAAACACGAGCTATCACAATAGAGCCATTTGCGGCTGCGGTGATATAGGGGACAGATTCCCTCTCTAAATATTTAGTTTGGTATATTTAATTTTTAATACTTTTGTTGTATATCTAATTTTTAATATTCTATTTGTTGATATTCAGTTAATTCTAAATTAACCTTTTCTGGACTTTTAACAGAATTATCTTTTCTACATTTTCTTGTCTAAGTTGAACTATTAGGATCTCGGAAAAAAAACCCCACAAAAAGAACCCCAAAAAAATTTCCATCTTTAACTTATCCAAATCGAAAATGATTCATGATTACATTAATAAAAAAAATAACTGTAAATCAATCACTATGACAACTAACATAATTATTACATTAATTTTGAAATTTTTATTTTAAAAAAAATATATGTTTTTGTTTGTTTTAAAATAATAAAAAAAAAAAATTAAAACTTTTTCAAAACTATTTTCAAATGACCTAGAATATTAAATTTTTGTTTTTTTTTTTTTTTGTTATTTCTAAAAAACTAATTAAGGTTGCCAGCAAAATATTAAACAGCCTAAATTTCCTATTTTTAGTAAGTTATTTCCTTTTTTTTTTTGTTTGTTATTTTCGATTTTTCATAATATATTTTTGTTTTTAAATTGAATTTTTTTAAATAATAAATTATAAAAATTATCATTTTTAAAGCTAAAAAAAAAAAAAGCAAAAACAAAAATTTAAAATTCAATTTTAACAGAAAATAACATATTAAAATAAAATTATTATTTAAAAATATATCTTGCACTTTTTCGCCTTGTTTGTGGTCATTTTTTTTTTAAAAAATTATTTAATTTTTCTTTTCATTATTCTGTTTGTTTTTTAAATCAATCGTTCTATACAATATGTGTGCATGTGTTTGTGAACGAATAAATAAAAATATAAAATGTTTATATATATATTTCATAAATCTGTAAATACTGTATAGAAAATCTCTAATTTTTTAAAAATAATTAAAGTAAAAAAAAAGACCTAAGAAAATCTAAGCTAAACCATATTGTTTCAAAAAAAAAAAAAACAAAATAATAAAATAAAATAAAAATAAGAAAGAAGAGAAAAACACACTAAGTTTCAATCAAAACAAAAAAAATCAAAAAGTCAATGTGCGATTGCGCTCCTTGCTTGAGATTGTTGCGGACGATATTTTAAAATAGTTTCTGTTTTTAGTTTGACAATTTTTTTGTTTTTTTTTTTTTTCAATTTTATTCCTGTTCATTATTGCTACTGTTGTTGCTCTTATTGTTGTTGTTGCTTAAAGATGTTGTTTTTATTTTTTTTTTATTTTTTCTGTTGTTGTCTTCTTGCTGCTATTTGTTTTTTATTATTATTATTTATTTATTTTTTTTATATTTTTGTATTATATGAAACAGTCAAGATATAATTATATACCACTTACGTAGAGTTATTATTCATCCTTCGTGTGGATGCTGAAAATATCTCACCACCAACCGAATAAAGATTTTATTTTTGACTCAGATTATCAAAAGAAAATACAAAAATAAAATTTAAAATTTAAAAAAAAAGAAAAAAAGTTATAACTAAACTTAAAATATTTTGCATCCCTTAGTGCATTACTAAATTAGACAGCAATTCGTTAGGATCACTAATCGATCGTTGGGATCGTTTGGAATTGTTTCATTAAAAGAAAAAATATAAAAAAATAAACCTTCGTTCTCTTCGTTGTTAATTTTTTTGGATTTTGTGAATATATATATATATATATTTTATTTTAATATAAAGAAATTTAACTTTTTTTTTTTGCAAAATTTTTCAATTATAACCTAAAAATATACAAAAACAGCATTTATTAATTAATTAAAAAAGAGTTAAAAAACATTTAATAAAAAAATTAAAATTATAAAATATAATGTGCAAACTTGTGACTTGGATTGTTATTAATATACAAAAAAAAAAAAAAAAAAAACAAAAAAAAAAGAAATAAAAATATTAAAAATAATTAATTTTAGAAAACTGAGTTATCCTTACGTAATAATTTAAAAAAAAAAAAAAAAATTAAAAACAAAAAACCTAATATTGGAAAGTGTAATTTTGATAATAATAAATAATTAATATTAAAAATTAAAAAATGGAAAGAATAAAATGTAGATAGAACCACCCTAGTACCCAAGTATGCGGTATATAATATTGCACTATAAATATAATTCAAAGTGCATTTTTTTTTTTTTTAAATCGAATAAAATTCAATTTATAAAAAAAATTTACGAAAAATGCAACACTTAAAAGTGAAATTTGGTTTTTTATTTGTTTATTTTTTTTTTTTATATAAATTTAAATTTTTAAATTTAAAAAATTAAATAAAATGAAAACAAAAAAATATAAAAACGATTAAGCGTATAAAACGATTCAGTTGTTCGAAAACAAGTTAACTGAGTACAATTTACTAATTTGGAATTATTCCTAATAATTAAAAATTAAAATAAAGAAAAATAAAAAAAAAAAAATTTAAAATAAATTTCTATTCCAAAATTAAATAAATTAAAAAACCAAAAATTACAACAAAAAAAAAAAAAATATATTAATTAAAAATGTAAAAATATTTTTTTTTTTAGAATCGAATATTCAAGAAATGTTAATTATATAATAAAAAGCGGGCCTATAATATATTTATGTACAAATTATGTATATGTATATGAGAGAGCAGGTTGAATAACAATTTTATTTTTATATTATTTTTATTATTTTATTTCATTTATTTGGTTTTAAAATATAATTTTACATACCACCACTCGTATAGAAATTTTGTTTTCTATAAATAAATTAATTGCTTAATACAAAATTCTGTTGTTTTTTTTTTGTTATTATTGTTTTTTTTCTAAAAATACAACATTTTTGGTTGAAAACAAATCCATATTATTTTATGTATTTTTGTATATAATTGTAAGATATAAAAAGCACTTAAAGGCATATTGTGTATCTTAAATGATTTTTTTTTTTTTTTTTTTTTGCATACTATTCTCAATTAAGGTGCTCTTACAAAAATAAATTTTGTATATAGTAATATGAATGTATTGTGCACATACACATGTGTGTGTACTTTTAAAAATAATTTTTTAAATTCCAAAAATTAAAATAAAAATATTTTATTCTATAATTGACAGTTAAAATGATGAAATTGAGATAAAAATTTTTGAATAAAATTTTAATAAAAAATAATTTTATTTAAAAATAATATAAAAATTTTTAGAATATCAATAATTTATGGCATAATTTTAACAATTTTTGTTGATTTTTATTTGATCTGAATTGTTTTAAATATAATAAATGTTGTAGGCCTATATTTAAAATATATAATATGATAATTTTACTAATTCGAAATTTTTCAAGAAATATTTCAATATTTTGTGTTTATTTTTTTTTGATTTAACTATAATTAAATTAAATTCAATAAGTTATAGAAAAGAAATAATTTTAAAGGAATTTTTTTGGAAATTTTCTTTTTAATGAAAATTTATTTCTAAATTTGTTTATACAATATTTATATATTTCAAATTTATTTTTAAGATACATATACATATATGTATATATACATATTATGAAAATTTTTTAATAATTATCTAGAATTTATTATGAATAATATTCTTTTTTTGAAATAATATAAAGTAAACAATTTAAAATTTAGGAAATATATATAATTCTGAATGAAAGGTTGTATAAATGATTTCTTTCAATTACAATTTTTTGAAATATTTTTATAAAATTCTTGGAATTTTTAAATTTTTGATTGAAATTGTTCATATTTCTGAAATATATATGTAGGTAATAATAATTATTTTTTTCTTTGTTTGCTTCTTCTAATACACATAAATTCCGTTATTGGGATATTAGACATATTTTAAGGGTAGATTTTAAATATAAATTTTCTTATTAAGCTATTTAAAAATTTGTTTTAACCCGTTTACTACCGACAATTCTAATGTAGGTATGTGTATGTACCCATAAAAATGTATTTTTAGGGTTATAAGTACTGCAAATATTTTTTAATATTAAACTATTTAAAAATTTGTTTTAACCCTTGCACTGCTGAATATGCTGTAATGCAAAGATATGAAACATATTTTAAGCTTAAATTTAAAATAAGTTTTTTTTTTTTAAATATTTAAAAATTATTTTAATCCTTTCATTACCGAATCATGAATCAATAAAAAATTTATTTGCAAATTAAATTTCAAATATTTTGACTAAAACTATTTCAATAATATTTTAACCCTTTCACTACGGAATCATGAATCAATAAAAATTTTATTTATTTATTTACTTAAAAATGAACATGCAGATAAATCTAAAGACCCTCTATAGAGCCTTTTCGCTTTGGGGATGTGTGAAAATTTTTATTTTTAAGTTAAATTTCAAATATTTTTGTTTCAAAACAATTTGAATCAATATTTTTAACTCTTTTACTATATCGAATCATGATGAAATTAAAAAAATATTTTGAAGTGAGATTTCAAATATTTTGTGTTTTAAAACAATTTGTTAAAACATTAAAACTCTTTCACTATATCGAATTATGATGAAATTAAAAAAAAAATTTTATCTCATTTACTTGATATGGAAACTAAGAGAACAAATTTAAGATTACGCTAAATGTTCGTTCTTTATTCATGACATTGGCAGAGAAAGGGTTAAAACTATTCATTAGATCTCAAAAATTAATCATACTACTCAAATACCAATTAAAATTGGATTTTAGTATATAATTATAAAAATATTTTTATTAACATACTTCGGTAAATTTTTATGAGCATCAGGCTCTATTTAATTTACACAATATTAGCTGTACAAAATTTAATTTTTTTTGGCAATTAATTATATTGTACTAAAAATAGTTATATTGTACTAAAAATTGAATAGTTTTCAAAAGCATGTTGGCTAAAAAAAAAATACTAATTTTAATAAATTTCCACAAATTTTCAAAAATTGTAAATTTTTATTAATTGTGATTTTGCATTCAAATAATTTCATAACTTCATATTTCATTCTCTTTTTGTTCATAAATGTCAGTTTTTTTTTCTGTCGTAATTTCAAGAGAGGAAGATTAATATAATATTTTTCATATTTTAATTTAATTTTCTATATGCAAAATATATTTGAATATTATGTACTTTAAATTTTGTAGTTATCTACCAATTTTCAATTTTGACATCTACATTTTGACAACTAAATATTGTAAAATATGAGATAAGTATATAACGAAAAAAATGTTCTGGCAGAAAAATATTTTCATAAATTATTAACAACTAATCTTGTATAGTTGTTCTTTTCATACCCATTGTTGTTTTTTATGTTCTAAAATTATGAAAATTAACATCAATTTACACACACACAATTATTATGAAACATGAAGTAATACAAATTTTAACGGATAACAACGGTTAATTTTTTAATTTAATAATTAATTTATTTTGGCAACAATACATGTACTTCTGTTATGACTAATAACATAAAAATAAGCTTAAGCTAATTTTTTAATTTTAAATTAGATTTAAAACATAATTTTGAAATATTAAAAATAAATGGATTTATTAAGGGTCGATTTATTTAGACTAAAAAACATTATTATTGAAATGCATAAATTTTATTTTAAGGTAGCTTCATTAAAATTAAACTGTTAGGGAAATGAAAAATTCGGCATTTATTATTAATAACAATTAAATCATCATTTCATTGATCTGGTTTTGTCTAATGATGGATATTAAATGAACAATTAAAATTATCAATAAAAATTAATACCATTATTAAAAATAAATTATTTAATATTTTGTTTTGATTTTTAAAATTCGATTCTAAGACTTTATCATTAAGAAATTTTCTTTTTGAATTTTCAGTTATATATGACAATTTTGGCATTTAAATTAAAATAATTAAATTTGTTATTTAAAAAAAAAATTTAATTAAATTAAATTTTAATTAGTTAATTTACACAAAATGTAAATGAAAAAATAAATAGAAAATAATTACTTAATTATTTAATTTATATTAAATTCATAATTTATAATTTCTATCACAAAGATTCAAGCCTTTAGGTTATAATTATATATTTTCTTTAAGAAAAATTTGCCAAATCCTATTATGAAATAAATTGAAAAAATTTAATTTAATTGAAATCTTGATTTGATTTAAATTTTTGTTAAATTTAGTTTTTTTAAGTATATTTTAAATCAAAAGGGAAGTCTTGGTTATCCCAAATGACAAAAATATCATTTATTTGGAAGCATAGCTCTTATTCATTCGTTCATTGACCAAATTGGAATTTTAGAGTGTATTTCAAAATTAAGAAAGAAATAAAATAATATTAGTATCTAAACTGTTCAAAATAAATTAATTAAAAAAAAAAATTGCTAGTTTACAAAATTCTAGTTGTAGATATTCTAAATTAAGAATGAAAAATCATACAATATTTATCAAAAGGGCATCAAAAGGGAACATTTAAATGGTATTTTATTATCCAGAAGCAACTGAAATAATAATTTCCACCTACCTAACTAGTTAAATAAAAAAATAACTATAATTTAAGTATTATCAATATACAAATACTACAAATAATTATGATTAGTTAATTAAATTAAATAAAAAAAAAAAAAAACATAAACTTTAAAACTAAATGAAAATATTAATTTTTTTTGTAAATGTTTGTGAAAATTTTTTTTATTTAAATTAATTTATTTATAACTCTATAAACATTTTTTTTTTTTTTTTTAATTTTCTTAGAAACCATTTTATTTTTCTTTATTTATTTTTAATTTTAATTTTTATGTATTAAATTTCCATAAATATTTTGTTTCAATGTTCTAGAAACAACCCAAATAAATTTGATTTTTTTTCTGATGAAATTTAAAATTAAACATTATGCGGGGGGGTATTTTCCTTGATTTTATTTTAAAAAAATTTATATATAATATATTATTATGTATATAGATTTATATATAAATTTTGTATGTATTAAAATAAAATTGTAGAAATTTTATATAATAACTTAAAAAATATAATAGCAATATGAAAAAATATATAATTATTAATTTAATTTTATGTGAATAAATAACTGTATAAAAAATATGGTATAACGGGAAAATAACTAAAAAAAAATATATATACATAAATATATAATATTATATAGATTTTAATTCAGCGTAAAATTTTCAAATTAAAAAAAAAAAAATTATTTTTTCAATTTTGCATCAGAAAATAATATTTGGTAAAAAAGTTCGGTAATTTAATATTATGCAATTTAAATTGAAAAGGAAAAATATATTTTTTTTATTGTTTTTTTTTTTTTTTATTTTTTTTCTGCCCAAGTTACCTATACATAATAATACAAGCTATTTTGTGAATTCAAAAATTTCTATGTATATTTATGTATATAAAATTTTCTTCATAGCTTAAATTGAATTTTCATGTTCAATTTTCTATCAACTTCTAAAGAAAATTTTATTTTCTTAAATTATAGAAAAATGAAAAAAAAAAAATAACAACAAAAATACAAATAAAATAACAAACAAAAGAAAAAAAATAATTTAATTTTATCTGAACATCTGTTTCTTTTGATAGTGGTTTTGTTTTTTTCATAATTTTTTTATCTGAGAATATTTTTTTAAGATTAGTTTATTGAGGAATGCACAAAATGCAATTTGCGATTTAATATCATTTAGATTTAAATTGTTATTAGCAAATAGTTAATATTTTTCAGAAAATAAATTCGAATTGACTTAAACGATCAATTTAATTATATTAAATGGTATTTAATTGAAATGTTATGGGGTTAAATTTTTTACATCTATTATTTTAATCTATTATATTCAATCTATAATAAATCTTTATTATATACATACACTTGAATCCATGATTTATTTATTTACAATCTACTGGAATCAAGTCCTTACAGATTTTGCTTACCATTAAATACATATCAATTTTTAATATGTTATGATAGATTAATATTCTGAGCTAGTGTTATAAATTATATAATATTAAATTATATTATTCGACTTTATTTTGTCCTTAAAATTCAAGTCAATTAAGTCGTGAAATTAAACTAAATTAACAAATTTTTAATATTATTGAGATATACATAACCTGTCTAATTATTCTGAAAAAAACAGGTTTTTATTCATCATAACATTACTATTAGTTATCAGTAGGCTATTTATAGTGTTAAACTATCTATATAACTGCTAATTTACACTTTTATTGATTTTATTACTTATTGCAAAATAACAAAAGTACATCTGTGAGTTATAAAAAATTAATCAAAATATAACATATATTAATATTGTTGACTATTTACAATAATAATTCGAACAGATAAAAATGTAATTTGAAAAATGCTTGATTATAATGAATGTGTATATGAGGTATATCAGGTACAAGAAAGATAAATTAGACTCAGATAGATGTCGGGAATAATAATAGTATAGTTTAGTATTTAAATATAATAATTTATATATAACACTTTGTAATGTGCATATTGATCTCTAAAAACATTCGTTAAATTTTATCCTGCTAATGACAGACTTTTAAAGTTAAATTTTATTAATTGTGATTTTAACATTTAATTATTTCAACTTTTGAAATGTAAAAATTGAAAAACAAACATATTATATGAATATTATGATTTAAAATATTGATTAGTGTTGACGACTGACTGTAATCAGGTAATGTAGGTTCAGTATTGAAATCCTTCAATTAAAATAAATGGAAATTTCATAATTTGTCTATTTTATATACCATTGTTGAATCCTAGTTTAAACATTTAATTCATCAATTTGATAATGTACATTAATTGTAATATTTTTGCTAAACATTTTGCTTATGTATTTTATTTTGTATGTATCTTGATCAAACGGTTATGTACACTTTAATCAAAGGATAATAGTTCATTAAATATAAGGCGTTTCCGAATCTCTCGCACTTGCACTTGATACTCCCACTAAACCTGTCAAATCGCACTAAATTTAATAAATTTAATTTTGCGATATCTAGAGTACTTGAGACTACACTAAAATTTTGACAACAAATCAAGTGTGATTTGACAGGTTTAGTGCGAGTATCAAGTGCAAGTGCGAGAAGTTCGGAAACGCCCATAGTAACCGATAATTATTTGAAACAAAATGAATATAAAAATTGAATATTAGGTGAATATCATATTGACAAACTCCAAACTCTAATGTATTGAACACGAAACCATCATATCATATGTTTCCACAAAGAGATGACATAGAAGTTAGATTAGATATATTTTCCTTTATTTATTTACCTTTACTCCTTTCATAATTAGAAAAATGATATCTACATTATGTTATGTAATTAAAAATGCATTCCGAAGGCTAGAAGATCTCTTTCGATTAATATCGGAATTAAAAAAAATCATGTCTGTAGTAGTTTTCAATCGGAAATTACAATTAGAAACGGGTAAGAGACATTAAAATTATTATAATACAAAAACCACTTTACCACAGCAGAGAGGGTTCAAATTTATATAGAGCAAATTACAATTTTGTCAATGATTAAAGTTGAATAAGGAAAATTTATTTGAAATACAAATTAAGTACAGTACAGTAAACGAAATATGTTAATTTGTGTCATATCTGTAATTAATAGAAAACTATTCGACTATTTTCAACAATTTAAAATAATTTTTTTATACATTTTTCTGGCAATACTTCACCTCTGAAATGACACGTCCTGTCGATATAATCCTTATAAAAAATAATTAAGTTATATTATTATACAATTAATGGTATAATTTAATTGAAATTTTACTAATTAAAATATATATTTTATTAAATATATAATTAATTAAAAATTAATTTTATTATTAAATCAATTTATTAAAAAAAAGTTTAAAAAAAATTAAATCTGTAAAAAAAAAATTAAATTAACTTAACACTTCATGATAACTCAATTCAAATAATATAATTAAATTTTAAATTTTAATTCAATTACAAGAACCATTCATTATAACTCCATTACAATTTTAACTATTTGCTTTAAAAATATCTTCAATAAATATGTTATATGTATACCAAGCAACAAAATAAAAAACAAAACAAAACTAAAAAAAAAACTTATAAAAAATGTGCTCGACACATATTGTGCCCATGTGACACTTATAATAAAAAATAAAAATTTTTTTTTTTTTCACTTTTCCCTTAATTTGGACTCTTTTTTTTGTGCTCTTACCAAAGATACGATTCCCATCAGGATATTATTTTTCTTACATACAAACCAACATTAATACCTATATTCATACAAATATACTTTATATACATTTTCTTAACCATTATCCCTCTACACTATTCTTATCATTATTATTATTATTATACGATATTAAAATGTAAATTATGTAAATGTATATAAATATTAGTTGTTCCGTCCACCTTATATAATTTAATATGAATAAATATGGTAATGTAAATATGTAGTTTTTGTAAGTAGATTCTATGATAACATAACATTTTAAATCAAAAAAAAAAAAAAAATAAAAAAAATAAAATCAGTGGGAATATAAAAATATGTGTGAAAATTTATTGCAAAAAATAATAACATAACAAAATAATTTCTCTAAAAAGCAATTTAATTTAGCATTATAAAAAATAAAAAAAATTTTTTTTTTTTAGCATATCATCTGGCAAAAAAAAAAGTATATATTTACAAAAAAAAAATAACGTGAGAAATTTAATAAAAATGGAAATTATAATTTAAAGTGATAAAAAATGATTTAATTTTTAGGAAAAAAAAAAAATTATGAAGCCGCTATTACTAATGATGTATAGTACAATACGCCTTTGAAAGTTCCATGCTTCCTTGCATTCAATAGTAATATATTTAGCATATGGAATGTAAAGAAGTATGGAGCATGTTCGGGCATTTCAACATTTTCAACATCATTATTTATTTTTAATATTATTATGTATATATATATATAGTTGACGATTTGTCAAAATAAATTGAATTATATTAAATACAATAAATATAATTAATTGAATTAATATTAAATTATAATATAAATACAAATTTTTTACAAATGAAAAAAATATAATAAAAAAATTGGTAAAATAAAATAAAATACGTGCTGGGTGATGCAGTTAATAGAGCATCTATCTCTCAAACCAAATGCGTCAAGTTGAATTGCTGATAATAAGCAAAAATGCATTTATAGTTTTTCCAGGGATGATTAAATACATATCGTTAGAAACAAAAAATTGTATCTATTCCGAACTATTCATCAGATTAATACGCTTTGAATTGAAAAATCAAAAAATAATTTACTAATAATTAAAAAAAAATAATATTAATTATGTAAATAAAAATGTTATTCCACAATTCACAATTTATTTATTTTTTTATTTTATTTATTTTATTTTATTTATTTTATTTTATTTATTTTTCTCAAAAGTAGCAATATCTGCTCATGTAGAGTATATTTAGTTACATATTTATATTTTTGAAATATTACTAATTCAATTAAAAGAAAAGTATTTAAGAATGTGACCAATAGTTACTGATTGATAAAAATGAAAACCTGATGTGTAAAGCTGTTATCTCTATAACTATATATATCACTTATCTCTATAACAAGCAATACAGAAAAAGAATAAAAGATAGAATAAGTATTGAAAGTATTGGATTTATATCTACTCAAAATAAACAATTAAAGAATTCAATTTAATTTGATATAATCAAATGAAGTCTAAGCATAAATGTCCAACTAAATATAATTGGAGGGTAATTGGAAATGTGTCAATTTGAGTAAATTTAATTTTTTAATACTCTTAGTTTTATTTTCATTTTGTAAGCTTAGATGGTTAAAACAAAACCAATTTGAAATTAAAAAAAATTTTCAGACTTCATAAGCCTTTAATTATTGCAAATAGACCTATTACCATCTCAACATCCAATTTTTCATTCATTACTTCATTGCTTAATAAAATTCATCGTTTGTGGTTCGCATTATAGTTTGGACAATATGATTGAGTAAATCAAAATTTGAGATTAAGGTATGGCAATATAAAACTATTGCGTGCCCTATATAATTTTCCATTAAATTCAACTGTAAATAAGTGTGCAGAAAATATTTAATATTATTTTAATTGTTTTAAATTTTCTTGTAATTATAGAAATTTTTTAAAAAGAAATACACTTTTAGTTCCGATAATAAACTATTTTTGATTCATTTTATTTTTATTGTTTAATTACACAAACTTATCCGATAGCTATACACATAACCAAGTCCATATCACTCAACATTACTTGCTACTTACTGCAAATAAATTATTTTACTAACAAACGAATATAAAAATAATATTGTGCAATATATGATGAATATTATATTGTGTTTCTATAGGCCCGACACAAAATCACAAAAAATACTCCAAAACATTTGATTTAGTGGATTTAATGGATTTTTAGTAATTATATGAATTCACTAAAATACTAGTCTTAAATAATTCTCTGTTTAAATATTCTGTTAATGAACAAAGAAACCAAATTGCAAAAAAAATGTTACTGGCTTTATTTCATGAGATCGAAACCGCAAAAAATAATTATAGTTAAGAAAATCCAAATTGCAAAGAAAACGTTTAAAGGCTGTAAAAATACCGCATCTAAATGTCAGAAATACGGGTATAAAACATTTAACGTATATACAATAGAAGTAAAATTGTTTTGCAACGGTTGTGTCCGAACTCCATCGTCAAAAAAAAAAAAGTCTAAACAGCATAATCCGGAATAAAAATCTGGAAAATCAAAACATGGAAAATACAAAATCCGGAAAATGAAAATTCGAAAAGTACAAAATCCGGAAAATCAAAATCCAGAATTTTAAAATCTGGAAATAATACGGAAAATAATTTTGGTTGGCATAATAATTTTTCGGATTTTGTTCGTATTTTCTTTTTATTTTACTTATTTTTTTCTTTATCGATTTTCTTTAAAAATTTTGTTTTTTATTATTTAATCTCAATAATATATTCGGTAAACTCTTCGTCCTGGAATTTGAAATTCCGATCTCTGATTTTTCGAATTTTGTACTTTCCGGATTTTCAATTTCCCGATTTTGTATTTTCCGTGTTTTGATTATTTTCCGGATTTTATACTTTCCGTATTTATATATTTTTCCGAAATTTGTACCTAACCCTCAATTTACTAAATAAATGCGTATCGAAAGCGGTAAAACTATGTTTAGAATCATGATGCTTTGTAAAAATGTTTTATTTTTATTTTCTTATGCTACTTTGTATCTAATACGCATTTGTTGCTATTTAAATGTCACGGGTTATAACGAAATTCTGTTGGAACTGTTAAATTGAGTATATAATCTATTTTGCAGTACAGATGTAATGAAGATACATTTAGA
Source organism: Argyra leucocephala (assembly GCA_963942445.1). Classification (NCBI taxonomy): domain Eukaryota; kingdom Metazoa; phylum Arthropoda; class Insecta; order Diptera; family Dolichopodidae; genus Argyra; species Argyra leucocephala. Next base: position 139,827,291 of record OZ012680.1, read on the forward strand.
GGTAAGTCTTAGTCAATAATATAATGTTCAAAGGAAAGTGAAATGATGAGGAAGAAATACAAAATTTATTGGTCATATCCTCAAAATTATTAAAATAAATTCTACGACGGCAAACTTTTCTGTGCTAAAGCTTATACTAAATTGAAATTAAACAGAGAAAGGTACAATAAATCTGATTTATGTCAGAAGTATTTATCCCCACCCTTTATTTTCAAATAAAAAATCTCAAGTTAAAAATACATACAAAATGTTATATGCACTAATTAGTAAGAATATAAAATATGTAATTTTATTTTAGTCTTCATATACAAATCAATTCCTAACGCAATTTGAACTTATCTTATTGTAGAACAGTTTTTTTCATTTTATTTTCCACTTTTATATCGGTACTAGGTAGGTAGGTAGCAAAGATCTAGATCAGATTTATGAACTGATAAAGCTCTTTGATTGTTTGTTTAAGATTTTAATCAGAATTTTAATAAGAAAATTATCAACTCTGTATGTATATATTTTTATTTTGAAGATTGAAAAGAGATGGATAGAAAACATTTCAAGTTTTTAGAATGTATTTAAGAGAAAATATAATACCTAAGTATGTATTGTCTATATGGTATATACATATCAAATTTCATTATTTTATTTTTAACAAAATACCAAAATTTTTCACTTCAAAAAATTCTATCTCTTTTCCTCTCAATCACTAAAACCATTTCTTAGTCAATATATAAGTATGTATATATATATATTTTTTTATTGTAAATGGGAGTCAATAGACTCCTAAACAGACAGTCAACAGCAATATTGTGTGATGTATGAAAAGTAAAGACCAGGATAAAAATAAAATTGTGATTATGTAAATGATAAAAAGAGACAGAATATTACAAAAAAAAAAAAAAAAAAATATAAGGCTGTCCGATTCGATATTTTTTTTTGTAAACTGAAGGTGTATGTAATACATGTGAATATTATTAATAAGAATTGTGTATTACTAAAAGTATAAAAGTAGACCCAGCATTTGCAATTTAAAACAAACAAAAACAACAAAAATTTTTTATATTTTTTTGAGGGAAATTTTTACACAAATAAACATTTGGTCTAGTACTAAAATAATTTTCTAATGAATTTTCTTTTGTTTTTCTGTTTTTCTATTCTATTTTTTTTTTAATGTTTTAATCATTTCTATTTTAAAAATTGGCACTCTGTAAAATGTCTTATGAGTGTAGAGGTGAACAAATCTACTACCTAAATGGTAAAATTCTAATATTAATAATACCTATATATATACAATATGTATATATACACATGTACATAATAAAATAAAATTATGATTATTATTAGAATTTATGGAAATTATGATTTATTATTTTAAATATTTTATGACTTCATTAAAAATGTTAAAATGATTTGTAATTCATTCAAAATTTGTAATTTTAAAAGTAAAATACATAACAGTATTAACAAAAAAAAAAAAAAAAAAAAAAAAAATGTATAGACCATTAAACCAGGTGGGCCATTAAAAAAAAAATAATTTTAATTTATTACGAAATAATATGTAGTTTTAGTGATGTATTTCAAAAAAGGGGGGAAATGGGTGGATCATTAACTTGAATGAAGAAAATGTGGATTATAATATTATTGAGATGATGAAAATATTTTAATTAGTTACACATTTTTTGATACATATTTTTAGTCAAATTAAAGAATATTTTAAGAGGTTAAGAGATAGGCATAAATACAGATACTAATATACATGATTAGAACAAATTATTCTTTTGCAATGGAGCAGGATGCCTAAATTGAATGTTGGCAATTTCAATTTTTGTTATTTATGTGTTGGCAACATATTTATTCGATATTTTTCATTATTATTTGAAGTAATTACGGTACCTAAATAATTAAATTTGATGCTATATTTTGACAAAATTTTAAAAATGCGATGGAGTACAAATAGATCGCAACATTGATATTTTTTCATCGGGTAGCCATTATGTAATGGCATACTAACAATTAAATGTCTCCATTAGAGACAGACTGTACAAGTTCATTGGGAAATCAAAAAAAAAAAACTACCTTAAAATTATATTCGCTTTTCACTATCTACTCTGACAAGATATCCAGGTGAATTATTGTTTTAAAATTTTCTTTAAAGTATTATACGCTTGTTATATTGCTAAGCAATATTCCGTTTTCCATTTTGGGAACGATCTTGTGAACACCACAGCTCTGCTTTAAAATGCCATCTTTTTAACTATCTCACTTTCGAAGACTTTCATTTTATTTTGATTTTGTAAATTAAAGATTCTGGCTCCATGTCAGGTAAATGGACCTATTCTGATTATCCATATAAATAAGAACATGCTTCTGAGTTCCTAAGGATCCCTGATTCAATAATTGCACTCGGTTCTTCAAAAATATATTAGGTAACACCCATATTGTCCTGAGAACGCTCTACTGAAAAATAATTCCTTAGATATATTGTAAACCCTCTTACGAGTGCGATTATTGGATTCATAGGGCAGATATTCCGTAGATTATTATTATTATTCTATTATCTAAAATAAATAAATAAAATAAATAATATAATATCATTGTTAAACAGGCATTTGTAAGAGTATTCGTAGAACGTATGGTTAATGTCATCATGTTGTTATTTTTATTTTTCTGCTGATGGCTAAATACAGCTCAAATCCAGCCATTTTGTCAATTTCATTGGTAACAACAATTTTTTGTATTAATTAGAAGCAAATATTTGTCCGCGCTTTGCCTACCATCAAGTGGAAATACTTCAGCACTTTGAATTTTTACTACTTTACAATGAACAATTGCAACTAGATTACAGTTGTTGAAAAAGCCATCTGTCGGTCTGGTGACTTCAAAAATGCATTGAAATTGTAAAATTAACAATGTAGCTTCTTCCAAAATGTATATCAAAAGCTTTTGATATACATTTTGGCAAAGCAATTTGACTATGTATATACTATTCCAAAATATTTAGAATACATAATGGGAACATAAAATAAGAGCAAAGGGTGTAGTGAAGAGATTTAGACTACATATTTTGTATACATGTTATAGATAAAGTTAACAGAATTAATTAAATTGTAGGTTAGCATATATTTTCGGCGGGAAAATAAGTTTATTTCCAAATTGTAGCAAAATATGTTAATAAAATATATTTTCCCATGCTTATCGATCTGGCAATATTAATTTTCATGTAACGGAAGTTAAACGAAGAGTAAATTTATCGACAGATAATCAAAATGTCAGATTATTACCGATTTATATTACATAAATACAAAATTATAATTTAAACGTCAAAATGTGTGTATTTATATTGTCAAAATTGTTTTCGAAATGTAGAAGTAAACTAGAATAAAGTGTTAATGAAAACTTTTAACTGTATAATAACTGTATTTAAACTGTATTAAAACTTTTCATTTTGGAAGCCATAGTGGAGCAAGAGTATATGAGTATATGAATATGAAATAAACAGTGGCTTATCAGCTCAATTACAATATATTTTTTTATCAAGGATAAAACAAGTGCCTTAATTCATTTTTAAATAACTTTTTTTTATAATAAAAAATATTTAAAAAAATTAAAAATTATAATTTGCTAGTTACTTTGTAATTTGAATAGTAGAGTTCTAGGAAATTGTTTCATTAATTTTTTTTAGTGAAAATCAAGTCAATAAAACTGAAAGTTATTTTTTTTAATATTATGAATAAAAAAAAACAAAAATACATTTTATTTGATTACCCTATATATGATTGGACCAACTCTATCTACCTATGTCATTTTTATGATTATTATTATTATCAGTTATTTTTTCTACTTTCCTTTCAAATTAAAATATTCTATTATCTCGTTTTCATAAATTTCATTTTAAGGATATTTTTTTTATTTTTTTTTTTGTTTTTATTGTATATCATTTTCACAACAATGGAATTCGAAGCAGGATTCTAGAATTTGTTTAAAAAAAGATTCTATCTAGAAATTAAATAAATTGGTTTAAGTATCTATGGTATCTCTGTACTTATAAATACTTACCTATATATGAATATAGAAAAAATAAAATAAAATGGAGAAAAAAATGATTAGTTTTCATTGTTGTTGCACAATATAACAGTTATAATATATTTATTAACCGAATTTCTTTTATTATCATAGCATTCTCATTTCTAAACAATGTTTATGTACATTTTTTTTTTTATTGTATATATATATACATATATCTATTATTATTGTTATTTTTGTTTTTTTTTTTGTTTATATTATTTCCCATTATATTCGGTTATAACTTTATTGTTCTCGTTAAATTAAGCGATCACAATTTCGTCATTTATTTTCATATCCTTTTTGAAGTTTTTGTTTTTATTTTGTTGTTTCTATGTTTTTTTTTTGTTTTTCAATTCAATATCTATATAATAGTATATCGTGTTTTCTCTTTCAGTTTTATTATCCATATGAAATATAATTTAAGGACATCGCATATTAAGAAAATTATGTTATTCATTGCTTTTTACTGTTGTGTTGTTGTTATTGTTGTCGTTTTTGTTTTTATATCCTGTTCCATATTTTCAATACAAAAATTACCTTTATATTCTCATAACTTTTATTTAACAAAGTTTTTCTTAGTAAACATAGATTTTATTAGTTAACTTGTTATATTTTCAGTTGTTGTTGTTGTTGTTGCTATTGTTTTGCTGTTGTTCTTTTATTTATGAGTTATTTTATGATCTCCGATATATTCTATAGATGGCAAGTGAATATTTTTTTTTATTTGTTTTTATTATTATTGAATCGTATGAAAATTCAATACACTTAAGATAGAAAAAAAAAATATATTTTTAATATTTAAAGTGAAATTTATTTTAAGGATATTCTAAAGTAGAAATTTCATTTAGAATATTCGTATTAAAAAGGAAGCAGGATATAATTGAAAGAGTATAATTGAAAAATTTATGTTATTTAATATCTGAAGTTTGTTGTTTTCTTATTGACAATAATTACTTAATATTTTTTTATGAAATCTGAGGGACGGATTAATCTGCAAAAAAACTTAACTATGGTCCAATTTTGGTGTAGAAAATTTAATTTGTATTGAATTTATTTATTTATATATCAATTTACTTGAATATTAATTGAATATTACAGGACTCATTTTATAGATGAATTCCTATTATTTTTTATTTAATATGTATATATATACCTATATTCCAATGACACTGGGTACTAGACCAGATCAAAAAACCAATAAAACATTTTGCTTTCATCGGGAATCGAGCCAACAACCTTTCGTCTGTGATTGAACCGAACTTGAATTGGTCGAATATTACTGTCATAGTATATAGCTTTGGTGTTTTTTGACAACTTTTCTCCACGATGGAAAAGTCTACTTACACACTACACCATGAAAGTAAAATAGTTTTTGTTTGAAAATGCAGATTGTGTCACATTTTTTATGTGCTTTTTTTCAATCAATCACATTTTTTGTGAATATGAATTAACACATAAAAAAATGTAATGGGAATTGTTGGTTATTTATGAAAAATAAAAGCAACAACTATTGGTTTTACTAGACTATAAAATTGATAGTTGTATGCGTCAATCAGAGTAAATGAAGCTAATTTAAAAAAAATGTACAAATTTAATCACTTTAATTGAAAATGTTGGCATTAGAAAATCACAATGAATTCATTGGGCCCATTTCTTTAATTGAAAATGTTGACATTAGAAAATTGCAGTGACTTATCGTTGGGCCAAAGATCCAAAACCAAATATTTGAACTAAAATTTTTAAATTTTTCAAATTGAAAATATCTGAAATCTCATCAGAACAACATAAATTCATTAAAAACGAATAATGAATAAACTCAAGTATTAACATCTAACTGTAGAGCTACTTACCATGTGGTTGATAATGAATTCATATACTTACCTATATTTTCCTTACACAGTTATCCTAAAGTTATCCAGATACTTTTTTTTTGTTTTATCTTTTTCATAATAATAATATGTACACACACACACACATTTTGTATATAATTTTCTATTATTATCACAGGTATTCTTTCATAACATAACCCATATGAAAATATAGATGAGTAACGAGATAAGAAAATATAGAAAAAAAACAAAAATAAAATAAAAAAAAAATGAATTAAGATCAATAGCAGAGTGTCAAGCAAACATCACCATCATCAACAGTATGTTAAGCCATGAATTGATATAATTATTTCTGACGGAAATATGTATAGGGCTGGGAGTGTGGTTGTATGTACGTGTGGCAGTAAATTTTAACAGCTTCTCTTTTTCTCTTATTTTTTTATTTTTTTTTTTTTTTTTTTTTTTAGTAAAAAGGATATAATTTAGCAATCATCAGGAGGTGTGAATCTAATAGAATTTTATTCATATGTGCATATATATATATATATATATATATATATATATATATATATATATATATACCGGTATGTATATCACCAAATAAAAGAGAATAAAATGTAGAATAGATAAAAAAAAAATATATATAAATATAGTGAAAAAAAGCACTTAACGACTTGCAAGAGTGTTAACGTGAAAATCAGGAAATCCATTAGAACTTGGGACAAGAGTCGTAAAAAAAAATTTTTTTTTCATTTTTAATGTTTTATTATTTGAAAAATTTTCTTTATTTTCATATTAATCTTGCTATCTCTTTTTATTATATTTATTTCATTTGAACACAAAAACAAAAATGTTAATTTGTTATATCAGTTTCACACTTTTTTCAAGACTGTATGATAAATTTTGAATGTCTTTTGAATGGTAGAATTACAATATTTTAATGACGTTTGTAATATAAATAGGTTTGTCAATGTTGAATTCATATATTTTTTATTATTTTTTATTTTTGTTTTTATGTATGTTTTTGAGCCAATTTTTCCACTTCACTTTTTTCCGTACCAAACATATTTTTCGCTGTATAGCTTTATTCGCTTCTTGCATTTTAGTTCTACTACTATTATGGATTTAATTTCGGTATTCTTTAGATCCATCTTAGGTCACAGTAATGAATTTACAAGACAATGATGATGATTATAACATCTAAGGTTGTCCTTTTTTTGCGCTTGGTTCTTAAAATGTTAATACCTTGACCATAATTTCTATTTCACATACTTTATGATTACATATTTTATGTAGATCAACATTATTAGTTCCAACCATATCCAATAATTCGTCTAATTCATCTGTTGACAAAGTTATGAATTATCTGACCATGTAAGCAACCGCATGTGTATTTTGTCACCATGTAACTAACCATGCTTCGTAAAGTTATATGATTTAGGGCTTGAATTGAATATTTGATTTGTCCCAAACTTTAAGTAGCTGTTGATTTAGAAATCAATATTTTCCCTCTTGGTCTTTGCAACATTTACAATTTTGTTTTTGTTATTTTTGAAGTTTTATGTTGTTGTTTGCATTTATTTTGATAACTTTAGTCTTACCCATAGTCATTTTGGGAGCTCTTAAAAAGCTTTTTTAGTAGTTTCAACTTGCATATCATAATGTTTAACAGATAGAAGACATAATGTATCAGCATATTCTTTATACTTCAAATTTCAATGCATACCTATCTTAAAATGTTAAATCATGCGACTTACATGATTAAAAATACAATCGGCTGATTTTGTTAACTCAACTTATTAGTTAACAACCTTGCTAAAATGGGATTGGTAACAATCATAATAGCTAACTACATTATTTTTTTTGATTGATGTAGCATTCTATGCTGGAACTCTTGGAAGTAACTAAAATATGTTTTGATATAAGTTTAATAATTTTGTTCGCTAATTTTAGTTCGCCGCAAATTTAATCTACATAAATTAATTTATAACCGCAGCATTACGAGTTGTAAGGCTGATTACCATTCGTGAATTTAAACCCTATTATTAATTTAAATTGTTCCGACTACAATTATGCCATAATTCGGTACTTTGTTATATTTCAGAAATGTTTTCGCTATCTTAATATTACTCTTTTAATTTGACAGAAATGGATATAAGATATTTGATCCTTGTTGTGCAGTGATTAACACTTTAAGCGAAATTTCATTTACTGAGAACTCTCTTATATGGCAAGTGTATAGCTGTCACCAAAGAGCTCAATTTTTTATATATAATTTTCATGAAATTTCTGAACATTATCGCTGTCTCTTACTTATTATATAATTCTTCTATTCAAATGATATAATCAACATTTTTCTAAAGAACGACAAAATCATATAAATTAAAAATAAAAAAAATTAATAGACATCTTCACAAAAAAACAAAATATCCTAATGACACCTAAAAGCAGAAAAATATTTTCAAAAATACCTGATGTACCTATTTCTGTTTCCATTTTTTGTTTTGTTTTTTTTTCGAAAGCAATTTTGTTTGCTATTTTAGGATATAAAAGGAATTAAGGGTATAAAATGTGTATTAAAAGATATAAAATAAAAAACTTTATAATGTTGAATTGCATATCAATTTGATATCACGTGCTTTTTATTTTACATCTTTAATTTTACGATTAAACTCTTAAAATTTATATATATATAGATACTATCATATTATGTATATATATATATATATATATATATAAATTTTATGAATCTTAACGCTACTGTTTTATAAGTATATCCTTGTGTAAATATAAACATTAACAATAAATTCTGATATACATTTTAGTGCAACAGGAGAGTATTTATTTTGTCATCAGTTTCAATAAAGATCTATACTTCTATTCTACTTGCAAAATATGTTAAAAGCCTTCACATCTAGATAATAGATTTCACATACTTTTTTTTAATATGTATATGGGGGTATTATATAGGTGACAATTTGTGCACAAAGATATTAAAACAAAATAATATTTTTTTTTTTTATTATCCTCTCTTTTTATTATTAGAATACTTATTTTCATTTAACTTTGTTTATTATTCTTTAAGGATCCTCCAAAACCATTATAAATATTTCAATTTGAATGTCATTAAATTGTAAATTTTTTTTATTAATAATAACTTTGATTTTTTTTTTTGTATTAATTTAAATCTGGTTTTGTTTTTGTGTTAATTTTATTATCCTTTATTATCCTTTTATTTTCAAATTAAAAAGTTATAAATGAGATTTTTTGTTTTGTTTTTTGATTTAAATTGAATCAATCAGATTCCATAGACTAAAGATAATTTTAGATTTAGAGTATAGGAAGAGAGAATAGTTTTATGGTTTAGAGTTTAAAAGTGAATGATAATCAGAAATGTCAGTGACAGAATATTAAAAATTTATTGGAAAATCACATTCAAGGACTTCATAACAAATTATTGAGTAATTCAATATTAAAATGAGATAATTTTTTGAGCGAAATTTATATCCACTTAACTCTGTTCATTAAATAAACAGAAAAAGAGTAAATAATTATAAAAGTTATTAAATTTTATTTTTACAGGTTTTCGATTGCAGAATTAATTCTATAGATTACTTCCAATATTAAATATTTTTTCATATTATCTAATGTATATGTAACTCTTCAGGTGGTTGTGCTTGATTCCCATCCAGTTTACATACTCAAGTATGTGATAAATATCATTAACTGAATTTGCGTGTTACGATGTTAGGCTTGATGATAGTTCGTACCTGTAAATTTGCAACATCTTAAATATGTATAGACTACATGGTCAAGTATTTTACGATAATATGATTGACTAAATTTGCATATTACGAAATTAGGCTTGATGATACTTCGTACTTGCAAATCTGTGACATCTTAAATATGTATAGACTACATGGTCAAGTATGTCACGATAATATCATTAATTGAATTTGCGTATTACGATATTAGGCTTGATGATAGTTCGTATCTGCAAATCAGCGACATCTTAAATATGTATAGACTACATGGTCAATTATGTCACGATAATATCATTAATTGAATTTGCGTATTACGATATTAGGCTTGATGATAGTTCGTATCTGCAAATCTGCGACATTTTACATTATTTATAGCTTACATGGTAACATCATAAATTGGATTTGGGTATTACGATATAAGACTTGATAACTGATAACAGTTCGTACTAGCAAATCTTAGGCTTTTCTCATTTTTATTTTTTTTTAAAGGAGGCCGCTCATTACCAGAACTGGACATAGTACTAAAGTAAAATTACTTAAGCTAGATTAGATTATATTTGCAATTATTGTTAAGGATGTGACTCCACTATCACTTTTGCTTCAATTAAAGGTACTTTGACTACTCGTATTAATGTAATTATGCATTTTAATAATATTTTGTGCGTGTGTATTGCAAAATACCATAATTTAATAAAAATTAAATAAAATTTAAAATAAAATAATTTATGTTTGTATATATAGTCAAAATTTAATTTTTGTTCGTAATTTTCATGCTATCAAAATAGAAAAAACCAAAAAATGTTTGAACTATTGAAACTGGATACGATATATATAATAGAGTTACATATGCAAATTTTGAGTTAAATGAAATATCATTAAATCTAAATAAAAAAAGAGGAAAAACCAATTAAAAATTAAATTAAAATATATTATTAATTTGAATTGTTAATTAAACTACAATATTGTAAACCGTTTGAACTAAATGGTGAATAAATAAATAAATAAATAAATAAATAAATAAATCATATGATTAGCTGATTTGGTTGGTCTAAGAGGTGGATAAAAGAAAAACTATAACCAGCTATTCTATGTGTCCTTTTGATCAAGTCTGATATTTGCAGATTCCAATTAAGTTTATTATCATTAATTAGAACCAGATATTTATAGCTACTTACTATTTCAATCTGAATACTATTGTATTTTACTGAGAAGTTTCTATTTTTGTCTGTTATAATCATCTTCAATTTTAATTTGATTGTGTTTTACTAAGACGTCTCTTACAGCTTGTATTTATTAGCTTAAATTTGACCACTTACTAAATTTATTAATTTAGTCCTGGAAATTTTAAATTTATATGATTTTTAATGTTTTTTTTTTAAATATTCTACTTCTCAAATGACATGGCTATTCTTGTAAAATAATATTTTCATATCACCAGTTAAGTACCATGATAAGAAAATCTGTTTTTATGCATTGAATATAAATATACAAAACCCTATAGAAAAGTATGCCAACACTACCTATATATATATCTATATATAGAAAATTAGAATTTCTTTTGAAATTTTCATTTAATAAAAAAACATAATCAAAAAAAAAATTTTTTTTTCTTTTAATTTTCAATTTGAAAACAAGAATCACGAACTTAAATCTACCTTGATAACATTTGACATTTCAGTTTTATTAAAGTATAATTTACATTTTAATTAAATTAAACTACCTTTTTATATAATTTTACTTTAAATCATCGTACATATGTATGTATATGTATATTTTTCTATTGTAATTTGAATAGAAATATTTTTAGCTTTGGAAACTCTTTCTCGTAATTTTCACAATTTTACTGTGCATATAAAAGAATTTCCTTCTAGTAATCGCAACAAAAAATAAAAAAAAAAAGTAAAAAAAAAAAAAATTAAAAGCATAATTCGCGTTCATTATTCTAAAAGCAATTCTTATTTTTATCACCCTCAGTTCATGTATACACATTCACACATCATATATGTACATATACAAGTAGATGAAGTAAATAATATTGTAATATAGTAACATTTAATTAAAAACCGAGTGAAATATGGTATCCTCTTTCTTTTGTTAATAATATTTCTGAAAAGAAAATGAAACTGAAATTAAATGAATATAAAAGTGATAAATTTCATCGTAATGTGAAATGTCAATAATGATGGGGTTCTGATTTAATTAGTTGAATGCTGTAGAGAGATGTCTAGATATTAAAATTTTACAAAACATATAGGAGCATAAGCTAGTGTAGTTTAGAGTATACTAGACGTCAAACAAACTTTTGGAACAACATTCCAAACGAACTTTAACTAAGACTTAATCAAATTTATTTAGGTTCGATACCTATTCTGTGGCTGTACACAGAAAAATAGAAATAAACGTAAAAATAATAAATACCATGCAAGATATTGGAAGTATAGATTTGACCGGTGTATACTGAAAATATATTTTCGGCGTACTGTTATAAATATGGAAATGTATATTGTTATTGCAATTTGCTTTGAACAAAGAAGTACGATATAAAGAGGAGAAGATATAGATTGAATATACAACAAAATTTCGGTCGAAGGAAGTTGGAATAATAATAAAGTAAATTCAAGAATGACACAATCTTAGTAAGATCAACCACATACTTCACCGACCTACAGAGGACTTTACAAAAGCAGCTCTTGAATGGAGTCCGTCAAAGAAAGCGTGGTCGTCCAAAAACAACGTAGCGTCGGCGCCTTAATGAATGTAATCTTATATATTAATACGCTTAAACGTCTATTAAACTTTTCACAAAGCTTTTACAACACGAAGCTTTTTTCAACTAGATTAGACAACTTTATTAGAACTATTACGAATTACGATAGTGTGAAAAATTTTATTTAAAGACATAAACCACAAAACGATAAAACCAAATAAAACCAAAAACAAATTAAAATTAACCTAAAAACAATTCACCTATTGAGCAATAGCATTGACTATCTGATTATATGAATTAATTTAAAAAAAAAAAACAAAGTAGCAAAGACAAAAACCGAATGCCGAACCGAATTAGATAATATTATTATTATATTGATTTATAAATAATTAAAATAGCTTTGTTAAAATATTACGATATTACAGAAAAAAAAATTATCGGTAAAAGAAATAGTAAATTTAGAAAATATATTTTTCACCCAGACCATGTTCACAAATTCCAATAATTGAAATTTATTTATTTTATTAACAAATAATTCAAAAGTATAAATTCAAATGCGTAGTAGCATTGAGTAAATATAATATTGTACATGGAAAATTATAAACCGAAATTTACGATCTGCTAAGAACAAGAAAAGCAAAATATGTTATGACATTATTATCAAGTTCTAATTCAATACACGACAAAATTTAGTACATATAAAAATTAAAAAAAAACTTAAAAAGAAAAATCACAGACTACCCTTACCTACATCAGAGACCCTAGCGGTATCGAAATGAAAAAATAAAATAATTTTTATGATTCTGTTTATGTTTATAAATTTTTGGTAAAATTTTTATTTTTCAAAACAATAAAAACTGAAGAATAAGAGAAAAAGCATAATTATTGGCTTTACCCCTAACTATAATAGTCATAAGGCGTCATATGATGTCATATTATATTGTACGACAACATGAAATTCCATTTAACCAACTGTAATAGTCATAACCATCATTCGTTGTCTATTCAAAATCATTCGTTAAGTCATAAGCATACGAGAAGAAACGTACAAATAATAAGCAATCATAAGCAATTTTGACAGCAATGTAAATAAATAAAAAAAATTTTTTAAGCAAAATGGAATAAAGGGCGATTTTTTTTCCTTTTAACTAAGACCTTTATTCAAATCTCAAAATAATAAAATAAAAACATTTAAGAACTTTATTCAAAACTCAAAATAAAAAAACAAAAACATTTATTTATAGAATTTATATTTTTATTTCACTTCTTTCAAATTTTGGTTTTGACGTTTTGGTATGATTAGGTTTGACCATTATAGTTAAGGTTATGATTGGTTATGATTTTGTTAAATTTAGATTTTGTTAAATCATATCGAATCATATCGGCCATTTAACGAAGTATCATATGACATCATACTAGTTATTATAGTTAGGGCTATTATGATAATAAAAAAAAAACACAAAAAACGTATCTATGTATTCTATATATTTTTAATGTGGGTGTGGTATGTATTTAGTTTTGAAATGCATTTAATTTCATATCTATACTGCCAGCGACATCTCTGTTCGCCATATTTTGTTGAAATGTACGTCTCTATTAATAGTCTCTGTTAGGGAGCGTTTAGACTTCAGATTTTGTTTCATGAAAGTTTTGTTTTACTTATTTTTATTACATTTACAAATTTTATTGCAATTACATCAAATTTTATTTCAAAACTTTTAATTACATATCTCAAAGATAAACAAATATAGTTGCAAAGTATACAATATTTCTTCACGCAAAATCCACTTTCTAAACTTGCAAAACACGAAGATGCGTGATGAGTACTAATACTAAATACTTATAAACCAATATAAATATTCAGTGTAATTTCAGAACATTTATTTATAAAATGTAAATATTTAAATAGTAAATTAATTGTTCTAAGTATTTGTATTGATAAATAATAATAATATTTAATACACATTTTTTATATTTTTTAATGTATATCTTTCAATATATTGGCATAACATATTAAAATAGTTTAAGATTTTAATTATTTTTCAAATATTTCACTAAAAACACAATTCTCTATCTAACAATTATATGTTGCTTTGTCTAGGGTACGATCTTTTGATAGTGTTAGTGTAGTATAAAATATTATGAAATGTTTGAATAAATATTAAAATGTTAAACTATTTTTAAGATATTAAATAAAGTGAATTTTAGTTTTAAGTTTTTCAATTTGTAACTTATTTATTATGTAATAAAAAAATATATAAAACATTGGTTTTTTTTAAGAAAATAAAGAAAATAAATAAATAAAATAAATTGTTTCATTTATAATGCTAATGCTAGACCGGCGAATGTTACGCCGGGAATAGCTAATAAGTAAAGTAACAGTACTGAATAGTAATGAATGAATCAAGCACATGTGGTAAATTTTGAAGTGAAATCAAGTGGCTTGCCTCAAACCGACGAGGAGCGTTAGGATCAATGATGATGATTCGACCTAGTAGATATTCGTAAATTAAGGCTTTGGTTTAGACTGAATTTCGTTAAAACACTCCACTTCAGATCACCAATACATCTTAAAATATTTCTTCAAAATTTGTTAGTTTTTCACCTTAAAATGAACTAAAATTTTTGTATTATCCTTGTCAAGATCGTACAACATTTTTTTTAACAGATGAATTATTTATTACAAACTCTGCCATTTCAATTTTAATCAAGCAAATTGCTGACTCAAAACCACTCAAAAATCTGACTCAGTTCAAAAATAAAAAAAAAAAATACTAAAAACTCATTTATTTTGCATACAAAACTAAGCTAAAGCTCAGGGAAATTTTATTTATTGAGCAAGTTCTCACATTCTAATCAAATGAATCAACTTTAAGGTCAACATCTATTTTTGGTCAAATCAAAACAAGTTTTTTGCTTCAAAATTTAAAATTTGAGTTTAAAATCGGTTTTATGCATTCCACCCATGGTCAGATATTAGTTTATACTTCTTTCTATCAGCCATTTTGATCTGTTCTAATTCATAATTTTTTGACCCTCGTCTATAATTAAATATACACCACTAGGTGGTGTTATAATAACAAACTTTATATTTTATTATACACATAAAATATTTTACACAATAAATTTTTATATTTTTCAAAATTCCGATTATTGAAAACATTTTTTCTAATATATTGTACAAAATTGTCATAAAAATGTATATGTATGAAAAATATTAAAGAAACCATTTTTCTTTTTTATCTACAAAATATCAAATGTAAAATTATTATATTCCATGTATGCTCTCAAACCATATTTGATTTGTTTAATTATACATTTTCAATAACCACAAAAGTTATAATGAAATAACGATTGTATAACAGATAGCATAATTGCAGAACCACATAATTACGCTACAGGTGTACTATGTACAGGTATTACATATAATACATATAATATAACATTAATTATTTTATGAGGTATTATTAACGACATCAGCTACGAATCATGCACATATGATGTACGTATTAAATTATTTTTCTATTTTTTTTTTTTACCTTTAACAAGGATACTCGGATATATTATATTTTATAGACATATACCCAACATTAACTGTATCTACACTTTATGAGTGCATTTTTATATTATGATGAATGCCCATTTCATTATAAATATTAAAAAAAAAAAAATACAAAAAAAAAAACAAAAATACAATATGTATTTGGGGAAACAAAAACAGAAAAAGAAAATTGAAAATATGGTGAAAAGGACATAATGCGCGCATTAATTTGATATTTTTTCTTTAAGTGTAATGTGAAAACAAATAACTTGATTGGATGGTTCAAAAGGATGCATCAATATAATGTGCTACATATATTGGAATTTTGTAGATGATTATAATAATAATAATAATAATAAATTGAAAATCTCATCAAATTTTAAAGCAATGCTTGGTAATTTCACTTAATTTATATAAAATTTGAAATGTTTTTTACAGGGTGTTGAATTTGATAAATTTACTTATTTTTTTACAGTTCGATCAAATATTATAAAATTTGAATAATTTATATTTTTAAAATTGTTCTAAGTTTATTTTATTAATCTTTTTCTCTATAAAAACAATACCCAGGAAGGTATTGATTAAAAATATAAGTTGTAAAACGAAATTTTATAATTTTTAATTGAAAAATAGTGTTAAATGATAAAAATAGATTAGCTGTTTTACTAAATTTTCCTAGAACATTTGAAACAATTTCGTATCTTCAACTAGAAAGAAGTCACATGTGACCAACCAAAAATTGAACACGTTGATGAGTTCCCAAGTTTGTATTTGAAACAATTGATAGGCATATTCTAATGAAGGAGTCTAAATATTAATGGTTTTATTTATACTTAACAAATTGAAAATAAAAAGATGAAAAAAGGATTGGAGTTGCGTTAGGGGTTCCACAATGAACAATTTTGAGTTTATTATTGTTCAAAGCTTACATAAAATAAGATATAGAAAAGTCAGTTGACATTGTGAAAATTATATTAGTTGCTGCTGAAGCACTATTGTATATCTCAGATGATTCAATTGATTGATATTGATACTTAATATTGGTATTAAAATTTTCAATACAATCGTTAAACTTCATTTAGAGTATTGTTCGGCAATCATAGGTTTTTTCAAAGGATATTATAATAGTAAAGGATAAACGTGATAAATTATGTATACATTTTTTTGTAATATAATGTCTGTCTTCACTTCTGTTTGTAACGCATAGGTTTTTTCAAAGTATATGATTAATAATATAATTTAGTCTGCTGATGATGGTGTAATAACCGAAATCGATTAAAATATTTAATAAAATTGTGAAACATATCTAGAGTTTTAATATTTATTTAATATGATTAATAGGTTTAAAAAAAGAGAAAAATAGTAATAATGCCAACTTTTGAAATACTACAAAAGCTAATCAAACTAGTCAAAACAACTTGCAGTAAAGTAAAAATTAAAAGTTAAACCCCTATTTTGCTTTCAAGTAAAGCCAAACAAGGTCTTCTAAAAAAGGCAACTATCATTTCAAGTGATCATTTATCACTGTTACAGCTTATTCTAATCGTAAGATATGCTACAGTGAGCCCAATTTTAGTAGATAAATGTGATACATTAGGTATAAAATGTTTGTAATATTATAATATCTGTCCTCAGTTCTGTTTGTAACGCTATAGTGAATTATTTATAATTTTGAAAAGTGTAGGTATGCTATAAGTATTATTAAGAAAATCTGATCAATTCCAATACATAAACGTGATACATTATGTATACATTTTTTTGTAATATAATGTCTGTCTTCACTTCTGTTTGTAACGCTATAGTGATTAACTTAGAGAAATAAGAAAAGAATAGGAGTAGGATTAAATCAAAAATTCTAATATCAAAAAAATACATTGCTTCTAAATAAATTAAATTGAATGTTAAATAAATCAATAAATTATACACATCTGGTATAACCCTGTATTTTGTTATTTTACGTTCATGTACATTATTTTAATCTTTATTTTAAATGTATTCAAAATTTAATATTTCGTTTAATATATTTTTAAAAAATTTTGTGATACATATAATTCCGTTTTTTGCGCTGCTGTTGGGATTACAAGATAAGGGGGATAAATCTCGCAAGGAACTTAATAGCTTTTCAAGCTACGCTACATCCAATTATATAAAATGTACTAATAGGCTTATATTCTGTGATAAAGTATAATAAATTTTAAAATTAATTCTCACTCTCAAATAATTATGTTCGCGTCATTATTTTATAACTGATAACTTGTATCTTTATTATACAAATTGGCTAGCTGTATAGTGGTAATAATTGTATGTGCATTGTAATAGTTGTCCCTTCATTGTAGAATTTATTATAGCACTGCTTTACAAACATTTTTTTATTACTATAGAACTTTTCTTTTTATTTTAAAATTTACCTTCTCGTTGTAGAACTTGTATCTTTATTAGATAACTTGTGCCTTCGCAGTGGAACCTGTTTTGTTTATTCTAAAACTTGTTATTTCACTGTAAAAATTGTCACTGATTTTTAAAAGTTGTTTCAACATTGTAGAACTTATCTTTTTGTTGTAGAATTTATCTCCTTCAATTGTAGAACTTGTTACTTCATTGTGGAATTTATTGCTTTATTGTTAGAATCTGTAAATTCTTTGTAGAACTTGTTATTTTGTTGTAAAATTGTAGTTAATACAACTGCTTTTTATAAATTGTTTCATCATTGTAGTACTTATATTTTTCCTGTTTAATTTGTCTCTTTAAATTGTAGCACTTGTCATTACATTATAAAATTTATTTCTTCAGTGTAAAACTTATCTTTTCATTATATAATTTGTCTCTTCATTGTAGAATTTGCCACAGTTTTGTAGAAATTGTTTCATCATTGTAAAACTCCTCTTTAGAATATGTCTCTTTAGAATATGTCTCTTGTATATGTCTTTTGAATATGTCTCTTGTAATTTGTAAAAATTGTTTCATTATTGTGGAACTTGATATTTTGTTGTAAATAATCGTTTCATAATCGCTTGTCTCTTTGTAGTAAAGTTTGCCGTTTTCTGTTGCATTGTCCAATTTATGTAAGCATAATTAATTTTATTTGCACAGAATTAAAATATAAATCCTTGGAAGTATCTTATAGTTAGAAGCACCAATTATATTTTTTCAATTTCCTTTTTTAAAATATTTTGGCATGCAAATATGATGAGATTTAACAGTAGCAACAACAACAACAACAATATAAAATGGACAACTGCAAACCAATTATTTAAAAAAAAAAAAAATCAAATCAGAAAATTTTTTGTGAACACCATCAAAAAGGACATCCATATAATAAAAATAATAACAATAATAATAAGACAAAAAAAAAGGAAAATAAATAAAATTGTTTTTGGAAATAACAAAGTATTATTTATGCTTAAGATAAAATGTACTTTTAGTAGAAGAGAAAATAAAAACAATATTGATTGAGTTCATGATGATGAACAGAAAAAAAAGAAAAAAAAAATGTGCTACATTTTGTAGTTGGCAACTCTTGCAATTTAATTTTTAATTCATTAGTCCATAATGAGTGAACAAATAAACTCGTTATGCGTCTTTTAATTTTGCTACAATATTTTTTTTTTATGCAAGAAAAATTATATTATAAAAAATAAAAACAGAATTCTTATGTTGATTTCAAATACGTGAAATTTTTAAAACATTTCTGATAGTTAAATTAGATTTTTAGGTTAGTCATAATAGAGAGAGGCCATCATGGTGGATTTAATTTTTTTATTAAAAATAAAACAAAAAAAAAAACAAAACAATTATTGTCTTTATACCCCAAATTTGCTTTGATATGAATAATAAAAAAATTCTCGAATACTTCATTTGTATAAATGTCCGGCCTTAGATAGAATTAATAATCTGGGTTGAGAATTTAAATCATACTCGAAAAAAATAATTGAAGAATTTATTAATAAAAAAATGAAATTAATTAATTTTTTTTGGAAGAAAGATGATAATTAACAGCCACTTGTCTAATGACAAATATAAATTATATTATTATAGTGGAAATTTGTTACTGGTTCAAAATTTGGTATGGAAAGTTGTTTCTAGTTAAATTTTTTGCAGTGTAGAACCATATTTCAACGAACCTATTTGTATTATTCAAAATCATCATCATCATCATTGCACTGTAACACCATCCGTGGGACATAGGGCGGGAATTATATTCAATATTATATATATATATATATATATATATAATCTTTCAATGTTCAACAAAAGTAGTATTATTAAATTAATTTAAAATTGTCCTATTGAATCGTAATCTACATTTAATAATACAAATAATAAGTGCAATCTGACTGTTATAACAATAACTATAATTTTACATAATATAAAATATTTACTTATATTTATTATATATAATATAGGAAGAGAAAAATTAAACCTATTATATGTAAATATTCAAAAAAATTTAATATTTAAGATAAAAATTCACTTGTAAAAAGGGTTAACTCCAATTTTTACATTTTTGTTATTTTATTTTGTTTAACATTTTTTTTGGTATACTAAATTTGTAGATTTTAGCAATAATATTTTAAAAATAAGTTTGTTATTAAGATTATGTTCTTGTATTCTTTTCAAAATTAAGTTAAAATTTTATCTATAAATTTATTTGTGTATTTGTTGTTATCATAATGGAAAATTTAAATATTATATGTTCGTATGTAGTATTCTGTTATCTAGTAATTTGCATACAGTAATATTTTAAAAGCCTTTTGGGCATGTTGAGATTTCCTTTTCAATTTTATTTTATTACAAAATTTTTTTTCTGAAATAAATAGGCAATCCAATAACCAAAGAAGTGTCGTTGTTGAATAATAAAAATCGATAAATGTTCTACTCATCACAGTATGGAAAAATATAGTCGTATTACATTCAACATATTCAAATAAGATAATAAAACCAACCCAAAGAACTATTAGGGTAAGCTGTGAAGTGGGAATAAGCGAGATAGAATAAAAATGCTACCAAAACTAATTTAAAATGATGATATAATTAATTTAAGGTGGGTATGAGAACAGCAGAATTTTATTTTAAATGATATAAAAAACTTGAAATATCAAAATATGACAGAATTAAAATTAAATAAACAATAAAAAACTTAATAGAAAATATGTGCGAGTATAGAAAATGGAATAAAATAAGACCACAGTTAGAGCCTTAATTAATTTAATTTAATAATGGATGAAATTATATAGCCAGTCAACAATGAGTGGAAATGGTAATTAAATAATTACACTCTGCTGCTATTCTGCTGATGATACTAGTGAGAATGAAAATGACATTTTTACTTACTTTTACTAACAAAGTAAAAATCATAAATGGGCAAATAGTCATCGGAAAAATAAAATATTTAACTGCACATCAAAACTATTGAAAAAAATACAAGCTGGTCAACCAAAACATGCCTATTGAACAATTAATTCGATTCAAATTACTTGGTATAAAAATCCAATAATCATATACAGATACCTGAATACTGAGATTAAGGAAGAATTCAATAATGCCTTGGCAGACTTTCTATAATTTATGTTACTTAAAAGAGTAGAAGAAGATAGTATGAGCTTATCTAAAATCAAATTAAAGTTCAAAATGTGTTAAGCCAATCGTAATATATGCCGTAGAGTGCAATAGTAAGGCGGTAGCTATATAAAGAAGCTATATTAAAAATTATTTTTCTTAAACAAGAAAATTAAGGAATGGTGTGAGTATTAAAGAAGATGCATTCATGAATTGACATAACTAATGAAGATATATTTAAGATAGATAGATAGATAAATTATGAGTTAGGGGGGGGGGGGGGAGAGTATATCACGGCAAATGGGCTTGTTGTGATAACCCGTGTTTGTTAACTAGTCTCTGAGTCATTAAGAATACCTTTTTATATGCTAGATAGTTCCCACTGTTCAGGGAATGCTGTTCCCAAGTGGTGAAGTTTTGAAAGATAATAAAGGTTAAAAGATCGCTCATCAGAATTAAAGAACAAAGAGCCAAAACAATTATATTTCATAGTAGCCCAAACCTAATTTGTGCAAAAGAATGACCAACAATTAGGGAGGTAGAAAATATAGAAAAATTTACTGTTATACTTAATTCTTGAATTTGAATAATTTCTTCAAACGACGGGTCTGAAGGATGAAATAGTTTCATTCCTAGTTATAGCTTCTATATGGCAATGATTATTAAATATTTTGAAATTAGGTTAATTTCGAAAATCTATATCCTAAAACATAATATTTGAAACTGATTTCGGGAAAGCTCTATGTTATATATGATAGACGTTTCATAAGAATGTTCATTTGATATAAATGCCATGTCCAAAATATAATTTATTGGGTGAGAAAGTGAAAGCGTTGATTGGCGATATCGATAGAATAAGATTACGTTTATATACTTAGTAAGAAGCAAAAATAATATATGTATAGAAAACTGGACCACTCTGTTACAACAACTTACAAATTAGCAATTAATAATAGACATATAACAATTAAAATAGTTTTTGTATCAAGAATTTCAGAGAAACCAAGCTAAAAGCCAACGCTGTAATGTACTAATCCTGAGACACAGTTACATGGCACAAATAATTTGATTGTCATGGAAGTAAATTCAGTAGATTTAACAAAAACTATAGCTTTTATTGTTGGATTAATCAGCCTGAACATTATTTCAAACTATACCTATATACAATATTTTATAATATGAACCTATTCTACTTAAACCAAAAAAAAAAAAAATAAATAACTTAAGAAAATTAGAAAAACACAAAATATTCAAATCAATTTTGTTTTACAAAGCATTTCAATCTATACTATGTATGTGTACAAAAGAATTTTTTTTTTTTTTTTTTTTTTTGTATACATATTGGCTTTTTGTCTATCTATCCTATAAAATAAACTTTAAAACAAACCTTTGGATAAAAGTTCTGATATAGAAAAAAAAACAAAAGAAAAACATGTTTTTTTTTTTTTTTAATTTAAATTTAAAACCAAGGAAAATGGAAAAAAGAAAACTTTTTTAAGGAACTTTTATTGAAGAAATTTGCGTTGCCTGTTGCAGAATTGTTGTTTGTTCTTTTTTCTTAAAATTTATCGCAGACAAAATAAAAATTTTGATTGAATTATGCAAATGTTCTGCTTATTGTATAGTCATGTGAATAAATTTCACAAATTATGTTATATTTTAACCATTCCATTTGTAATGTTTTCAATTTTATTTTAATATAACGATTGAAGAGAATCATTTATTTATAAAACAATTCAGTGACCCATATATGGGATATGTAAACCTTTCTTATGTACTAAAACAATATATGTAGTATTTTTGGTACAACTGCATATCTTGGTAGTTGTTAAAATTTGTTAGAAAAGCAGGTATTTTTAATTTTTATGATGAGGTTGATTAAACGCATGAAAAGGATGGTTAATTAATGAGCACACAAGAAGGTGTCAGGCACAGCAACAATCTATAAAAATACAGGCAACGTGTTGGTCTTTTCTTCGAATGTCTATTCCCTAAACAAGCTTGTAGCTTTGACAAATCTATATGGATGTTAAGAATAGGTCCTTTGACATATCAAGTTATAAAACATTATATTCTTCTTACCATCTTAGGTAGTGTCCGTACCTATCGTATTTCGCACAATAAACTAGAAGTCTGCTTTAAATTTATTCCGAAAAAACTCCGAAAATTTTTAATAGGACCGGAAACATAGCAGTAAATTAACTGATCGTACTTGATTATCTGTCAATGTTTTAGTGTATCACTAGATAATGCTGTGAAATAGTTTTAGACATAAAAATAAACAAAAAAGGTAGAAAAAAGTAAAAATTAAAAACAAAAAAAAATGCATAATAAATAAAATAAAATTAATATTTAAAGAAGAAATAAATAAAATTCAATAAAAATAATTAATAAAATAATAATAAACATAATATGAGCATTTTATTTGATGATAATTTCATATTTGTCATGTTGCGTGAATTTTGATCCAGTTTTTGATATTTTGCATAAATCTAGGGGCGATTAATTTTGGTATTTGCGAAGTGACAAGTGCTAGTGCTAGTACGAGGTGCAATAATAAGTTCGGATACGACCTTCGTCTAAATTTCATTAGGCCAAGGAAATTGGAAAGACTATTTTTACACTCACCTGAATATCAAAACTCTCTATTATTATATTACAATTGAAAGTTATCAGATGTTTTGCGATGTTTTATTAACCAAATCAGATATTTTGGGTGGTTATTATGCAAGTCTGCCAATCTACGATGCTTAACGTACTACCATTATTGTTCTAATATTTTTACTATTAAACAGAAGCAGTTTCCAATTCTATCTTTATTGATTTACACTTATAATTCCGTTAAAAGTCTATCGGGCCCTGAAATCATTTCAATCAAAGTTCACTTGTCTTCTGTTGAGCCTATAAATATAATGAAATGTATTTATAGGGTTAAGGTTATAAAATCAGTTATTTTATAAATGATCATTTGTATTTCATAAATTTTTTTTTATATTCAATTAACAATTCACAGTGAACATCGAAAAAATCTCGGTATATTCCAACTCTAATCCGGTAATTTTTCCATCCTAAGTTCGCTAACTATCTTAGAGATGTGAAAACAAATGAAAATTTCAATAATTTTTTTTTTATATTTTCCTAGAACTAGAATTTTTTTTTGTATTTTCGATTTGTTGCGAATTGCTGGCGGACATCCTTTAAGAGCTAATAAAAACTATAAATTTAAATAAAAAAAAAAAACTTTTTATATCAAGAAAGTTTTTAAAACTCAGAATTTGAGAGGAATAATTTAAAATGAAATTTTGAAGGAGGTTTCTCTCAGATCATTAACATAGATCGAATATTAAAATATAAAATAACAAAAAAAAAGGGATTTTTGATTATTCAAAAAAAAAAAAAAAAATTTAAATTGAAGAGCTTTTCTGGGAATTTAATAGTTCAAGTAGCTTTGTAATTGTATAGCAAATTCACAAGTTGTGATTGTACTAAATTATTTATGGTTACCAAAAGCGAAAACAATAACAATATAAAAAAGTAGAAATAAACTTTATAATTGTTGTAACTTTGGTACATTGATTTAAAAGTTATCAACTTTTTCTATAATTTAAAAATTTGAGTGTTAAAAAATGAAATTATAATTTTCATGGTTTTGAAAATTTGAAAGTCAGTGTAATGTTTGGCTTTTTAAAGAGGGTTTTGAGATCTGATTAAAAGTTATCAACTTCTAGTACGATGATGTAAATTATAGCAAAATGGCGTAAATTGAAATAAATTTAACAATTAAATTTAAATTTATGAAATGGTGTTTGTTTCAATCTAAATAAAATCATGGGAACACGATTTAAATATTAAATCCATTATTAACATAAAAGTCAAATTATAATCAAAATAGGGGAAAATAAAACTTGTAAATAAAACAATACAGTTAAAAGTCCTGTCTGTAAATGATTTTTTACCTAATAAAATCTTTGAACACGATTTAAATATTAAAACCGTCATTAACGTAATAACTAAATATAGCCTCAGATATAGTTGAAAGTCCTGCCTGGTAAATCGTCCTTATTTCTTACTGAATAAAATCATTAAAGACTATTGAAATATTAAACCCGACATTCACGTAACAGTTAAATATAGCCTCAGATTTAGTTGAAGGTACTGCCTGGTAAATCGTCTATATTTCTTACCTAATAAAATCATTAAACACGATTTAAATATTAAACCCGACATTGACGTAACAGTTAAATATAGCCTCAGATTTAGTTGAAGGTGCTGCCTGGTAAATCGTCCTCATTTCTTACCTAATAAAATCATTAAACACGATTTAAATATTAAGCCCGTCATTGACGTAACAGTTAAATATAGCCCCATTAGATATAGTTGAAGGTCCTGCATGGTAAATCGTCCTTATTTCTTACTTCATAAAATCATTAAACACGATTTAAATATTAAACCCGACATTGACGTAACAGTTAAATATAGCCTCAGATATAGTTGAAGATCCTGCCTGGTAAATCATCCTTATTTCTTACCTAATAAAATCATTAAACACGATTTAAATATTAAACTCGACATTGACGTAGTAGTTAAATATAGCCTCAGATATAGTTGAAGGTCCTGCCTGGTAAATCGTCCTCATTTCTTACCTAATAAAATCATTAAACACGATTTAAATGTTAAACCCGACATTGACTTAACAGTTAAATATAGCCTCAGATTTAGCTGAAGGTGCTGCCTGGTAAATCGTCTATATTTCTTACCTAATAAAATCATTAAACGCGATTTAAATATTAAACTCGACATTGACGTAACAGTTAAATATAGCCTCAGATTTAGTTGAAGGTGCTGCCTGGTAAATCGTCTATATTTCTTACCTAATAAAATCATTAAACACGATTTAAATATTAAACCCGACATTGACGTAACAGTTAAATATAGCCTCAGATTTAGTTGAAGGTGCTGCCTGGTAAATCGTCCTCATTTCTTACCTAATAAAATCATTAAACACGATTTAAATATTAAGCCCGTCATTGACGTAACAGTTAAATATAGCCCCATTAGATATAGTTGAAGGTCCTGCATGGTAAATCGTCCTTATTTCTTACTTCATAAAATCATTAAACACGATTTAAATATTAAACCCGACATTGACGTAACAGTTAAATATAGCCTCAGATATAGTTGAAGATCCTGCCTGGTAAATCATCCTTATTTCTTACCTAATAAAATCATTAAACACGATTTAAATATTAAACTCGACATTGACGTAGTAGTTAAATATAGCCTCAGATATAGTTGAAGGTCCTGCCTGGTAAATCGTCCTCATTTCTTACCTAATAAAATCATTAAACACGATTTAAATGTTAAACCCGACATTGACTTAACAGTTAAATATAGCCTCAGATTTAGCTGAAGGTGCTGCCTGGTAAATCGTCTATATTTCTTACCTAATAAAATCATTAAACACGATTTAAATATTAAACCCGTGATTAACGTAATAGTTAAATACAAACATAAGCTTCAGCTATGCCTAAAAGAACCAGTCTGCAACCTAATGAGAGATGAACGCCAGAGCTGAACACTAAAATTAATTTTTTTTGTTGTGATTTATAAATTATTGTCTAAAAACGAACATGAATTTGAAATTCATCCGAGACAAGGTACTCAATAAAAAATTCTACTGCACAATTTACTGTAAATCAAATGACAAACATTTGTTAATTCTATATATAATATATACCTAAATCATAAAATGTAAATAAATGTAGGATATCAATAAAAAAGTTATATTTTACATTCTTAAATTTTTAAGTGTTAAATTATTATAAACAAAAAAAAAACCCTTGAAAATAGAAAAAAACAAATTATAACCCAACAACATAGATAATACAATTTAAACAATATAAAATAAAATATTTGAAATTTTCTAATCTAAAAGCAATAAAATAACAACAACAAAAACAAATTGTAACGTTTAAACTTTTAAGTGTCATTATTTTAGGAAATTAAAATAAAACTTTTAATAAACTAGCCTTAAGGGCAGTTTAAGAATTCTAATTACTAATTAATCCCATGAGTATTATTTTATATATTTTTTTTTTGCCAAAAATAATTTCAAGTATACTCATTCCGAAGATAATATGTTCCTAGTAAATGTACAGGATATTAAAAAGGATTTTCATTCTTTTATTATTGTCTTTATATACAAAAAAAAAATCGAACAAAATTATGATTATTACAAAACCCTACACAATTTAATTTTATTTTATTTAATTAAAAACAAAAACAAAAATCTAATTTAAAAAGTTAATATCCTTTTGTTTTTCTTTCGATTATATTATATTTTCTTCTAATATTATAAAACAAAATCAAAATCAAATTGTATATTATCTATTTTATCACTATTATTACAAAACTGTAAAATAAATATGTAACATACAAATGTATTTTTAGATTTTTATATTGGGAATAATATAAGTTTATTTTATATAATCCTCAAAATTCTATAGAAGAATTCAAAAAAAGGATCAAAATCCTATCATAAAGTTTTTATTCATTTTTATTTTGCGTTATTGGTTTTTTTTTCCCTAAAAGAAAGGACAACAATATTTCCCGATTCATAAAACTAAACAAATAAATGATATCAAAAAAAATGAAATGAAATGAAATTAATAAAATAAAAACAAAAAATATATATATATATTTTTTTTTAAATCAAAATCATTTTCATGACACTATTATTATTATCTTATAGAATCCTATTCCATTCTCTTTTGTCCCATCCAAAATAACAAAAACAAATCAACAAATTTAATAGAATGCGACGATAGTTTTGTATACAAATCATTATTGTCGAAAAGGCGTTTAAATATTATTATTCACGTACTATCATAATATATCATGGGAACCCGAACATAAAAACAAAGAAAAAAAACAAGAGCAAAAAAAAAAAAAACAAAACAAAAATGTCCTTTTTACATATTACATAATATAAAAAAGATTATTAAGGATACTCTACTCATTATCGGAAATATCCTTAAAAAAAAATATTATAAGAATAAATAAAGTTATATTATTTATTTTTTTTCTTTTTTTTTATTATTTTTTTTTCTATATTTGCGTTTCTGTTTTCTTCAGGATTCATCAGGAAAAACAATTTTTTCTGGAAATGTTTTTTTTTTCCAACGTTTTTTCTTATGTTTTTTCTTATGTTTTTTCTTTTGTTTGTCAAACTGTCAAATGATAAATGCCAAGTTTTTGAAATTTTGTAAAAAAAAAATAAAAAAACACCAAAAATAAGTTAAGAATATGAATAATATCTACAGTAACATGAGATTCAAGTCAAGGATAATAAATCAAAAAATTGTATATCAAAGACATTCAAATATAACAAAACTAATTTTTGGTGTTATTGTTTTTGTTTTTGATTCTACGAAATTATTCATTTCATATTCTATGGTTTAATAATATTATGTATGTAGATGGCGAATTAGTATTATTGTATATAGATATGATATAGCTCTTGGGTATTATTATCTGTAATATTTCATCTTAAAAGGTTTTCTATATTATAAGATACTTTTAATATAGGTTATAATAATTATGGCGAGTCCTTAAGCTAAATTCTATTTTTTGATGAAAAGTTTTTTGTTGTTTTTATTATTTTTATAAACGATCGAAAAATGTTATTATGTATATAAAAGTATATTTTGATTTGGTATTATAAATTAAAATTTATATTTTTGTAATTTTAATTTTATACAGGTTCCCACCTAACATTTTATTGTTTTTAGAAGCTAATTGACAAAATTAGTGCTATAAGACTCCTATATGACTCCTATATAACCATTAAAGGTTTAAAAATGATTTTGTAAAGGAAATAATGTGATTAATATTGTTGAATCATTGTTTGTGTCAATCATTTTGCAAAAATTGTTAAATCAAAATATTATTATAGTAAATGTCAATAATAGCTATTTCTTTTCCAGCCAAATTTTACCTTTTGATCACAATAATCTAATAAAATAACAATAAAATAAAAGTCAAAGTTAAGTATGTATTTAAATTAATATTAGCTTTTAATAATTTTTATTTGTATACACTTATAAAGACTAATCGTCTTCTGTATACTAACATTAAGAATTGAATTGAATAAAATAATTATTATAAATATTAAAACAATTATTCTTAGCCGGAAAATATATTATTTATTAGTAAGATTAGTAATTTATGAGTAATTAATATCATTACATACCACATAATAGTATGTAAGAAAAAATGTAAAATCACTATTCCTTACTAATTATACAACAATTAGTTTAAATCAGTGTTATACAAATATAATGTTATCTGTTATGTTAAATGTAATGTTAAATTTTTTTGTAATAAAAAAAATCTAATATTACATTTAACATAACAGATAACATTATTACAACATTACAGATAAACATTGAAAGATAACATATTAAAGAGATACAACAGTATTGTAACATTAGTAATTAATTTATATAGTATTGAGGTAAGAATATTCTAGAGGTAGATTAATTATAGAGTAATAATTTTGTATATAAATATCATGTAAGGTTTATTACATACACACACATACATACATACATAGATGTGTAGATCAGTATTGAATGTTAAGTCGATAAGAGTGATTATCGAAGTAACTAATATGTACTAAAAAACACAGCAGCAGTATTAAATAATAAGTACTAAAAATAGTAATGTATGTTAAGTGATTTAAATCCTGCAATAAATAGGTGTAGTAAATTATACCATTGTATTTCAGTATTTGTATTACTGTTGAATACATCTCTACTTCTATTATTTTTCTTAAATATATTTTCAATATGAGTGGTAATACCCCCAGTTTTTAGATTTTTATTCATAACATATTGTATAGTAAGAAGATGGCTTGATGCCACAAAATGATATTTTACTATTTTAAAAAGGATATTCAATTTTTTTTGTTTATGGAAATTAGATATCCAAGCTATCAATTCGTTGAAACGGAAAAGTGTAACGCTAATGTAACCGCTAATATACAAAAAACATTTAGTATCCTATAAAAGTCAATACTAACTTTATTGTCACTACACTCTGAACTGGGTAAACAGGGAAGAAGAAAAAGAAGAACTTTGTTTACTTTTTACTATTTTTGTACTTTTTGTGTCAGCCCCTTAAACCAAAACACAAAAAAAAAAGAAAAAACAAAAAGAACGAAAACTTTTCAGATTTTTTGTTTTAACTTTTGTGTATGTTTTGTTGCTTTTTTGTTACAGATTAATAACTGATGATGGATTTTTTGTTTTATTGTTTGTGTTAACTGTTATTTTCGGTCAAATGATAGGAAATTTTATCAGTTAGTAATACTGTTGTTTTTGATTTATTCACAAACATTAACTGTTTATAAATTTACTAGAGTAGCGAACGAAAACATTTCAATACATATATATTATATTTATATATATATATATATACAATATAATATATATGTATATAATTATACAATAAAATATCACTGTCGGGTAAATTAAAGTCAAATTTTATTATCATAAGAGATATACATATATATAGTTAAAACGTATTAATATATAACGTATTAATATTTATAGGATTGGATGAACCAAAAATGGGTTATTTACTCTAAAGATGAATTGTTATTTGCAAATGGGTGTCATCAGTTCTAAGATTTTTAATTGATTGAATAGATTTTAAGATACTCACTTTGTCCTATATTCATAATATAAAAATGAAGCAAAGTTTTTATATATTTATTTTTTGGTTGAAGATTAATTTGGTATCGTCGCCCTTACAATTTTTTGTTATTATTATTTTTTTTTTTTATATATAAATTGAATTAATAATTAATGTGTATGTATATATATACAATGAATATATGAATATATATATTATATGTATATATGCAAATGAAATTCCAATTAAAATTGAATGAAATTTAATGATCCATAAATTATATTTTGTGTAATGGTAATGAATGATGATGGTAATGTCGATGATTGAAATTATTTATAAAAATAATTTGACCAAGAAAAAATAATAAAAAATCTAACAAAAAGAAAAGAATATAAATTGAATTTATAAAATTAATTATGAAATAAATTATTTGTGGTTTTAAGAATTTTAATTATGTTTCATTTTAAAATAATGATATTGTCATTTATTTTATATATAGATAACAAGAGTTTTATAACGTTTAAAAAGCGATTTTTTTTTGAAAATATAATTTAAATGTGTAAGACTTTATTTTAATTTCTTTTGTATGGGAAATTGTATGAATAATTGGTATAGTAAATTTAATAAAATTAATTCAAATATATTTATTTTAATGATTTCTCATTTGTGGTACTGATATAATTTTTAATTTAGAAAATTTACATCAGATATGGTAGAACTAGATTGGAATCATTATAAATTCATATTAACGATTTAGTGAAAAATGATTATGAGAACTTGAATAAATTAGCCTGCAATTTATGACAAATGGTGGGTTTCAGCTGAACCAAAATTATGTAATTTGATGATTAGTCTCAAATTACTAATACATGTTAGTAACAGTTTATACTGCCTAATCTCTACCTAATAAATAAATAAATTTTCATAAATTTATGCATGATACATTCAAAGTTTTTTAAAATTAGGTCAAGTTGATTTTCTGTGTTTAGTTGTGATAAACTGCTGTCAAAAGGTATTGATGCGTTTATAAATTAATCTTTTATTATTTATGGTAAGATAAATACATCAAAATCTACGTATTTGAAAAAAAAAAAAAAATGTACTGTTAATTTTGCTGTAAATTTTACTACTTATTAAATATACAGTATTTTCATGAATAAAATTCATTGCATATATTTAGGATGAAAAAATTTTTCCTGGAAAATGGTTTTGTATTTTGTATCTAGGTATAGGTTGGTAGTATAAGAAAATATATTTTGTATATATAGTATAAGAATAATTATAAATGCTCAAATTGATATGAGGTAAGGTTTTTAAAATTGATTTTTAATATAATATTCTGATTTTTATTTTAAAAGATATTTTAAATTAAATAATTTAATTGTTATCAAGTTTCCTTTCGCTATAATTCACTATAATTCACGATATATCGGAGGCAAACATACTAATTACATCTTTTTAATTTGTTTTTTCTCTATTTGTGTTTATTCAATTATTACTTTTTTTTTCATTATTTATTTATTAAATTATTACTTAGTTACTGAATTCTATATAAAACTAATTGGATTTTAACAAATTATATTGAAACTAAGATTAAAAAATTAAAATTATAAAATATGTAATAACGAATAGATTAATTTTAAGACCTAGCTAAAACGCTGTCTGGTCGAACAGATTTATATAAAATTACATGGTTATAACTACACTAGGGGCCCCTGTTGAGTAATTATAATACAAGTTGAAGCCAAATTTAAAGTTCTAAAAAGAACAGTAATTTACGTACTGACATAGACTTCTCACGATAAAGCACAAACTACTCATGTTTAATAAAAATATTTGAGGTTAGTAAGTTTTATTTTGGACACATAAATACACCTCCCTCTGATTCGTTTCTGATATATTCCCTATAATCAGTGGCATTTAATTGATAAAATTACTAAAAATAAAAAATATTTTTGTAATTAAAGAAATATACATATTTTTAACCAAAACTATATGATTACTACAAATGAACAAAATATGGGAAGCAATAATTTGAGACAGTTACTTAAAAAAATTAATAGAATAAATTTCCTTTAATTATATGTACAAATTAATAAAATGTTAAATGACACAAAATGGATATATTTTATTTAAAAGTTTGAATATTATAAAACAAAATAGAAATTTTTTCAACCCGTATGCGCATTTCTGCTGTATATGCAACTTATTTGCATATTATTAAGTAAGAGTACATGAAGGAGAAGCGAGGTAAAATGAAAAAGTGTCTACTGCGCAGGTCCTTAAATGCTTATCTATTATAATTATAGATAGTCATAAATACGAATAAAAGAAATACGCATATCTATATGATAAGCATATCAGGAAAATTAAAACGAAAATATTCGACTATTTTCACTATTATGAATAAAAAAAGTATGTGTCGAAATTAAGACCTCAATATAGTTTGAAAAATATGTACAAAATTGAATTAATTGAATGTGCTTTAGTAAATCTAGTCGTGGTAGACATATATTACATAAAATTTTATTAAATACTAAATGAAATGTTTTTATTACTCTAAAAATATTCTTTTATTCGGCATCTTCATTAGTATGGTACATCAAACGAGACATAATAATGTAGAGTGGCTTATGAAATACAAAAAAAAACTAATTGCGGACACATTTGTTTGGTACATCATTATGATTAGTGCATCGATATTCGTTCTAGAATGCTGGTTCATACATTTAAATATGTACTGTAAAAATGAAATTTAATTAAATAATAAAACAAAAAATAAATCAAATAACACAAATTAATAAATTTAATATAAGTTCAATACATTGATATTTGTAATAATAAGCCCATAAGAGTATCAGATCAGATTAGTAGCCCTTGGGTTACATTAATATTATTAAATTTATTTACGACATTGGTTTTTAAACATAATAAATAATATAATATATGGAAAAGCAAGTAGGTAGCATGTGGGACGAGGGTGGACATCATATAAGTATTTTATTTCATTAACTACACAAATTATTTTTCTTTATAAAATTTTCCAATACAAATTTATTAGAAGACACCGGAGCTATTTTATTTTCATTTAAAAATTTAAATTTTCAACAACTTTATTAAATTTGAACAAATTTAATAATATTATATTTTTTATATTCATTTTAAAGTTTCTATACATATTTCAAGTTAGGATATAGCTAGTTACTTGAATAAAATAATATAAAAGAAACATTTCAAAAAAATGTTTTTCACTGTTATAAATATGGTTATTTTCACAAAATTTTAGCTGTTTTTTATATTTTTCATATACATACACATATACATAAATACCACAAAAGATTTACATTGTACTGTGTTGTATTGTAAAACCACTAAATGCAACATTATCTGCAGAATACGAAATGAACTGGAGTTTTATAAAAACCGTTTTTTTTTCAGTCCTGATGTAATATATATGAGAAACCCGTCACTTGTGGGATGTTTGTGTTTTAATTTAAATATCAATTCATTGATTTTTTTTTATTTTGTTTTTTTTTTTTTACAAAATTTACATAAAATCACAGCAGTTTGCTTTATAAAACTAAAGATAATAATAAAAAAAAAAAAAAACAGTGATAAAAAATCAAAAAGAAAGGAAGGATTATTTACCAAAAGTGACCCTATTTTAGGCTGACATCAAAACCACTGCTGGTTAGTAAATTTTATAAAATAAACCGTTTTTATTGATTTATTGTTAACTAGCAATGTAAATTGTTATTAAGAGTTTACTATAATAATGTTATGAGATTAAAATTAAAGCCAAAAATTGCTGAACCAAAAATTTACATTAATAATGTTGTCATTTGTATGACATTTTTTGTGCAAATATTTGAAACCGATATGCAAACCGATATTTCCATTATATAGCGTTAGAAAATACACGTATATGCCTTATTTCGCTGGTTGGTTTCGTTATATTTTGAAAGTTAATTAAATTATACAAATTGAATTTTATATAAATTTTTCCATTTTTATTAAATTTTTTGTATTGGTAAGTCAAAATTGTTTTTTTTTTTAAATTAAACTTAAGTAAAAATATTGAGAAATTTTACTAAATATTCGGATTTATTATTTTTGATAATCAGATTTGTTCGATTTTTAAAATGGAAATAAAAACAAAATTGCCAATCGTATCTATTATAGAAAAAAAAATGGTTTATCAAGCTTTGACAATTTCAGGAATGAAAGAATAAATACTATTTTAATACATTGGCTATTAATGTATGACCGACCAGTGAATATCATTTTGGTTTTTCGTTACCTTGGTAGCTAGTGATACCTAATATCCCTGGGACTTGGATTCGAAGAGTTTCCTATAGCTGGATCATTTTCATCTATACGCTTTACATGGCTTACCGAATGGACACGTCTTATTCTGACTTTTTTTGTTCAGGTTCATGTCGTTGAACAGCTAGCATAGTTCGTCATTGTATCTTCTTGCCCAAACCCCTTCGTCAAACACAGGACCATAAATGCGCGAAGAATTTTTCTCTCAAATATACCAAGTACATGCACGCTTGCTTTTGGTAATGTGCACGATTCAGAAACATATAGCAGCACCGGAAGGATGAGTATTTCGTATAATTGTGTTTTGGTATATTGGGATAGGAGGAGATAATAATAATAATAATAATAATAATAAAATACACTGGTCAAATCAAATGCAATAACAGTAATAAAAACAACATCAGCAGCGTTAGATTCAGAAATTTTAATATCAATTAAATAACATTCTACATCGATGCTGGTAAGATTTTTGATATTTATACCGTACCTCTTTTCAGTTTCATTACAATTCCATATTTTTGCATATTTTCAATCAAAAAAATTATCATAGATTTGGTAAAAGAAAAAAATCTTACCCGATACTTACTCTGATTACATAACTATTATTTTTTTTATTTACAGAAATTTATTGCACACACTATTGTATTTTGTTACAGATTGCTTTAAGAGGTTTTGCAGAATAATAAAGATAAATCAAAACTCAATATTTGAATTATTGCTTAAATTTATTTCCATCTCTTTATTTTTATTACTTATATAATACCAGCTTTTACCATCGCACTTCTGTACAAGTTTTTTTGTACTCGTATAATATAATAAAAATTATTTAAACACTTCAGCCGTCTCTTATTTTTATTTTTACTGGGCTAGTTTTCGAGTCTTTAAATGTTTACATTGCCGCTTCAGGGCTTTCAAAAGTTTTTGTCCTCCGCTTCTAGGCCATCAACATTTTTATTTTCAATATAGGTTAAACTTTTGTAAAAAAATTTAAATTGGCCATAATTACAGGCTTCAAAATATCCCAACAATGTCTAAATACTTATACTAAAATACTTGTTACAAATTCATTTGAGATAACCATAAAGTGTTACATAAGCTTAAAAACACCTATTGCAGACTTAAAAACTAAATTTGTAAATTCACGTGATAATAACAGTAAATGAAGGTAATATTACGCTCTAAGAACCTTCACTTTATCTTTTAAATAGAGAAGTAGAATTCTTTGTATATAGTTACATAACAGCGGTGCAGTGTTCTCTAAAACCAATCAATAATGAATTATTTTCCAGTAGCGCCTATTAAAACAATTTTTCTATTACCAGCTCTAGACATGTCATTTTTATAATAGTCTACATATCTGTACATAATAACTATTTTTATTTCTTATTTAAATATACCCCTACAAGAAAAAGTTAAATAAAGCTTAAGGCACTATTGCGAAGGCTTGATATACAATACCTTCTCAATTATATTATAAATGTATATTGTTATATTCTTTGAGTGGAAATTTATTAAAAAACAAAATTAAATACAAAATCAATTTTTATCTTTAATATTTTGAACTAACATACACATTCACACAAACCTGTACAAAAGAAAATTCCTTTGAATATCAAACGATTTAAAAATTTCTAAAATTAAATGATTTTACTTCATCCTTTACTTATTTTTATATGCATATATATTTAATTATATACATTTATATATTATATATATATACATATATATATATTTTTAATTATGAAAATTATAAACCAATTTTAGTAAAATTAAATTGGTTTAAAACTCTATGATGAACAAAAGAATAAAAAAAACAACAACAAAAAGAAAAAGAAAAAATAAATAAAATAAAACCATAATAGAGTTAAGGAAGTCCAGTCATGAATTACTGTTTTACTTCCGGTTGATTCTTCTTTATTGTTAGTAATAGTGTTAGTTGTAATAACCAAGTAAATTACATAAAAATAAATTTTCTTTAATATTTTGTTTTTATTTTGTTTTTTTTTTTTTTTTTTTTTATTTTTTTATTCTCACAATGGTTCATTTATCCGGTCATGCTATAAAAAAGGATTTAAAAATAAAATTATTATGGATTGGAGATACTTTAGTAAAAAATCAAAAAAAACAAAAAAAAAAAAAATGAAAATTCCAGAAAAAAAGGAAACTCAATTTTAATGCAAATTTTTCTAACCGAAGTCCATTAAAAGGTAATAAAAAAGGAAAAAATTCAAATGAAAAAATAAGAATGTTTGTAAATTTTAAAATCAAGGATCTTCTTTTATAGTATAACTGTAATTTATTTGTGTGAATTTAGATTTACTTATATTGTATTTCTTATAAATTTCACAGCAATTCGATATTTTGTCATTTATGGAATTTTTAAATTTAAAAAGTTGTAATATAGACCTGACAAAAATGTTGTATGTACATATACTTTCTAATGGGATGTAGTTATAGCTTAATAATGTAGTTATAATCATTCGCATTCACATACCAGATGTTTAATGGATTATTCATCTATTTCACATATTTGGCACAAATTGTTTTTAGTTGGACCTATTTAATAAAAGTGTTTCTCTATTAGGCAATGGTCTGAGTTTAAGTTCTCTTGAGTGAGCCTTTAGGCATAAGCATTTTTGCTTGACGATTTCCAGGAATGTTGGTTCAGAAATCATCAGGTTTTTGCTCTACTCAGGCTTTTAATTAAATCTTAGCTGTGCTAAGAGGAATCCCACAGAAAGGACTTGGCCGTATGAAAGGCATATCCGGTGCTTTTCTTGCTAGATAATCTGCAACTTTATTTCCTGCTATGCCAGAATGCCCTGGTACCCACATTATTGTGACTTTATTTATTTTTGTCAGGGTTTGAAGTATTTCTAAACAATATTCCCATATTAGCTTTGATGTGACGGTATATAAATTAATAGCTAGTATGGCTACTTTGCTATCCGAGGGACTGTACGAATATACGTTTTTTGTAATTTTTTCATAAATTCATTCGCACACGGAGTTCTATTGCATGTACTTCGGCTTGGAAAACTTTAAAATTGTAGAATATGGACTTTGAGACGTTTTCCAATACTTCCTATCTTACTCCATTCATTTTTTTGGAACCGTCAGTATATCATATTAATGCGATCCTTTTACGAAAGAGGGTGGGCAGGTTTCCACATCTTTCTGCTTAGCAAGATTATATTAAAAGGTTTCTAAAAATTATATCTTGGCAAGCATCAGCCGGATAATGCTATCGAAAGCTTATCATCCTTCTGAAATACACGAATTAGTTCTCTGGATGTACCAATTTTTCAATTAGCTGGATCTATGACCTTTTTTTTCTTAAATTCTTATTAGTTAGAAAACATGTCCAATACTAGATTTTGGGCAGTGATTTTCAAAATTGAGGTTAGGTTATACTAACAAATAGTTAATAGACATGCGTGGATAAGTTCTATTTATTTGTTTTAAAAAAATTTGAATCGAACATCAATATTCCAATTTCCCACCGAACCAAAAATATCATAAAATGTGAATATTTAAAATACAAGATTTTGAAACAGGAAAATCTCGCACATTAGATTTTTATTAAGCGTGATTTTTGGAAATACTAAATTATAAGACACGCGATGTTGAGAGATACAATTTTAAGAGTCGATGTTTCGCAGTGATCTCATATAGTAGTGCATCTTAAAAAGCTTATGTATACCAGTAATTACAGTAATGTTTCACAATTTCCACAGTTTATATGCCACAGAGCCCTCACCGTTGCTATGCTATACTATACTCAGTCTATATTACAAAATTTAATTAATTTTCTAGATTCACGTGTTTTCTGAAAAACAAATTTTGAATTAAAATGAATTTAAAAATATTTTTATAAATTCAAAAATATGATTTCCATTTATTTCATAACATTCAGTTTTCCTTAAAACAAAAAAGGGTTTTTGTTTTCTGTATAAACTTTATTAAAATTTCTGATCTCTTAATTGATACCGCAAGAACAATGTTAATTATAAAAAATTTTGAGCTGATAACTATGACCATGTTTTATTTTTTATTTTTTTTTTTTTTACTCAAAATTGTTGAAAATAAAAGCAATAATGAAAGAAAAACTAAGGAAACTTATTAGGAAACAACATGAATAACAAAATGAAATCTTCTTCTTCTCCGTTAAAATAAGTGGACCCAAATGAGTCATTTTAAAAACCAAAAAATTTTAACAAAGATTTTAATCTTGATGTTATTTAGTCGAAGAAAAAATAACAATAGTAAAAAAATAACAATAACAACAACAACAACAACAACTACAAAAACAACAATATAATAATTGTCATAACATGTATTTTTCATACACATATTTAGTGTGTAATCCCAATTGTATATATATATATATATATGATCATATATAATCCTTGAATTGTCCTCGTTATAATTTTTTTTTTGTTTTTTTTTAAACAACAACAATAATAAGAACAGAAAAATAAAATTGTATCCTTATTTTTATACAACACAACCTAAAGCCATCACTATATTTTTTATTTAACACGTACATTGAAATTTTCAGAAACGATTTTCATTCTATTGAAGAAGACATGTTTAGAGAGTTTTCTAATTGCCTTATTACCGCAAAACACAATTTTAATAAAAAGAGAGAAAAAAAAAAAAAAATTTGAAACAAAAAGGTTTTAGCCTTTGGGTTGAACTAATATAATAAACCAGGAATAGTTTAGTTTTTTTTTTCTTCTTCTTTATTTAATTTCGTTTGTTAGTATTTTTCTGTTTTTATTTTTTTTGTCATTGTATTTTTTTTTTTTTTTTTAAACTTTACAACAATATTGAAATGACAAAATATTTAAATATTTAAGGTTAGAAATTAACTGAATTTAAGTTTTTAGTTTTAATAAATGGAAACTGAAACAAGTTGATTCGAAACAAGGTAGACTTACATAAATGTATTACAACCAATGCGTTGGCAATCATTGCTTTCTTCAAGCCTTAATATTGTCTTAAGTAGACCCCCTATGTTTAGAGGCATGTTCCGGTGAATTGAAAACACAAAATTTTTTAAACTCAAAAATATTTCGTCGAGTCCTTTTTTTCTATTTAATAGCCAAAGCGTTAGGATGTGACCTCTAGTACTTACCACTTGGTTGAGATAAGATAGGAAAGAATAACTTAGGATGAAATGTGTGAAGCAAAAAGTTGAAGAATAAAGTTATTAAATTTTTTTTAAAAATCTGCAAAATAGTATATTGAATGTGGGAGCATATGAGAAGATCAACATTCCAAGAGGATTGTTTTATACTTGCTATTTGGGGATTTCTACAGTGTAAATTAAATTTTTTAATAGTAGGAAGGAGTGCGTTGCTTTCTACTAAGAATATTTTTACATCCACAAAATATCTGTAATGCAGAGAAAATGCTTCAATTTTTCGTCGATGTTCAAAGAAAGTTAGCGATGAAGTGGGTCGTCATTTAGACAAGAGATTTTTAGACCAAAAAAACAAAAATGGGAAAATATTGCATAGTGTAAAAATCTGTATGCTAACTTAATATATGTATCTATTCTTTGTATAGGTAATCGTGTACTCGTGTGGTTAAAAATGCATTTTCCAAATTTATATTATTAAGACAGGACGACGGTTAATGATTTCTAAAAATTTTTAATCTTGTTGAAAAGGGAATACAATTTAATTAAAATGGGAAATTTCAATTTGTGGTATCAGAAAGAAAAATTTCGATTTCTGATGCAGCTTTCTGGCGTACCACTTTGATAGTGACAATCTATTAAAGCGACTAGGTTCCGACATATATTATGTATGAAAAAAAATAACTAGCGTTTCTTCATATTATGTACCGTATGTACCTAAATATTGTACAGGGATACATATTATGTATAATAAAATCTTATGCATATTATGAGCTGTTTCTTATTTTTTGACGTAGAATCCGAATTTGCATAAGAAAGTACTCCTTTCCATTTGAAAATCTCGATTTCGGCCAATTTCGGCAAATTTTGGCCTTAAAAAACCCTTTTCCGATCCTTTCCGGAAGTTGAAAATATCACCAATCGATAGAGCACTCTCTGAAAATATCACCAATCGATAGAGTGCAAGAGTATGAGACGATGCGGTAAATAAATGTAAAATTGAATAGTAAATTAAAGCACTATTCTATATGAAAATTTTAGCAAAGATTTAAACCCAAAATAAAAAAATTTAAAACACATTGATTTTTGATGCGCTAAATACTCAAATGCGATTTTAAATTTCACATTGTTATTTGCAATAACAGTTGAATAGAATATTTTAGGATATACAATATTTTTTTGATGTTTTTGATTTTAATAATTTAATCTTATATTCTAATTTGAATAAACTTATTTTTTTTCCATAATTTTTTTAATTAAAAATAAATTA
Source organism: Argyra leucocephala (assembly GCA_963942445.1). Classification (NCBI taxonomy): domain Eukaryota; kingdom Metazoa; phylum Arthropoda; class Insecta; order Diptera; family Dolichopodidae; genus Argyra; species Argyra leucocephala. Next base: position 139,869,185 of record OZ012680.1, read on the forward strand.
CATGTCCCTCTGCACCATCTGCACCATCTTCACCTATTGGTTTTACAGCTCAAGATGAGCTTCAACCTCAGTTGAGTTTACAACATTTTGCTCTATCTTATACAACACTGTCCTCCATCTATTAACTCGCATTTTACGACAGATGGCCTAGATTTTGTTCATCCATCTTGATCTTGGTCTAACTTTTACGCTGGTATATTTATACAGTACTGCATCTAATATTCTTTATAACAATATTTTTGCATCACGAAAATCAAAGAAATTAAAAATAAAATTAACCCTTTACTTCATAATAAGCCATTTATGGCTTCCTGAAGTACTGATCAAGTTTTGCTATGTAATTAAAATTCGAAAATTATTTCAAAAATTTATAAAAATGGCTTGCTGGGTACAGGTAAAGGGTTAAATCAATTAAATTAAATTTTTTTTAGTTACATCTAAATCTACCCGGCTAGATAATGTTCAACAACTTAAAAAAAAATATCCGTATTCCATTAAGGTTCAATAAAAATTTAAAATTAAGATTTAAAATACTATATCGTAATTGCAAAGTTTAAATTTAATTACTTAATCTAATTTTCCTGGATTGCCCCAAATTATACATTCAATTAAAAAACAAAAATAAAAAACAAAAACAACATTTTTTTTCTTGTAACATGTAAAGAAAATGTTTTTTAAAAAATTTTTTTCAAATAACTATTTGGGTTTTTCTTTTCAAATGTGTGGGTGTAGTAATTACAATTCATATAAAATGTTTTGTTATATAAAATATATATATTACAATATGAATACTAATAAACAAACAAACAAAAACAAAATACAACAACAACATTTTGAACATATTACCCATTTATTAGAAGTATTAAAGAGTAATAAAATAAAATTTAAATGTTCAATTAAGTTATATGTGCCATAAAATAGTGTCAAGGATTAAAAACTATTGTGTTTCTTATTTGTATTATTGTATTTATTTATAAATACATATTATTATATTATGTAGGTTGGTATATATATATATATAATTTAAGTTAACAGGAGATTTATTTTCCAGATAATTTTATAATTTCTTGAATACTCAATTCATTGAAAATTCTATATTTAAATTTATTTTATTTTAATATTATAATACTGAAATGTTCATTTACTATACAATTTCGGATGAATTAAAATTTGTTGTTTTTGTTTTTTGTTTTTTTATTGTTAATATTATAGTATTTATATTATGCGAAGGTATATTGTAAAAAATAAAAAGGATAGTAAATATATTAGTTGTATTTGTATATTGTATTATATAGGTACAATATATTATTTACAACTTAATTTGAATAGAATATGATATATGAATAATATTATTAACAAAATTTATTTTTTAATAAATAATTTCCATAAAAATTTTGGATTATTTTATTTTGATCTTTGAAGAAATTTTCTTTATAACTATAATTATTTAATATATTTTTAACCTTTATGTAGATCACAGGGTATGCCGGATCACTTTTTTATATTTTAAAATAATTTTTTTTATCTATATAATTTAGAAAATTTATAGGAATGTAAGATTTCTTGATGTCTATAAACTATAGTACTTAATCAATGAGTCGCAAGTCATCAGTACTCAGGATGAAAAATCGATATTATTGAAAATGGTAATATACACCCATATTCTGTTAGACCCATCTCGCGAGATCGCGTGAGAATATCTCTGACGAGATAGTTTTGTATTCTGTTAGACCTTTGACGAGACGAGATAGCCTTTTTTTATCTCGTCAAAAATTGTAAGCGATAGAGTATCTCGTCAAAGTATTTTGTGTTTTTTTATCAAAAAATTGAATTAAATAAATAAATTGAATAGATAAAATAGTTAAGTAAAGATTAATAAACAATTTTTCATTATTGTTTTTGCATTATTATTAAAATTGTGTTTGTTTTTTGAAAAAAAAAAACCATCTTTACTATTACTGTTTTACTACGTTTATGTACTAAACTGAAAAATATATTTAAAACATAAATATATTTATATTTATTTTTCATTAAAAAAATATTTTAAAACTAATACTAAGACCCCACTAATACTTTCCAAAAATTTTATAAAACATATTTCGTTTATATACCAATAATTTTTTTTTATAGTAAAAAATGATCAGTACTACCAACAAATAAAATGTTTTATTGCGCCGCTTACAGTGTCTAACAGAAAGGCATATTCAGCGAGACGAGACGAGATGAATTTTTTCTTCTCGTCAGCGATGGGTCTAACAGAATATGGGTGATAATTTGTTTTTTTATTGATTTATCTTAGACAAAAACCGTAGGTATACGTTTTAATATTTAAATTTTTTTAAACTTAATTCTTACGATAAGTGAGTTACGGAAATTTGATAAATATAAATTTTTGAATGTTAAAATGACTTATAAATAAGGTGAAATTTTAAATTGAAAATTAAAAAAAATATGTTGTTTCGCTACGTCTATTTTTAAATATCTATATATCATTTAAAAGAATAATATTGAAAATTGGGTGTGAAATGGATTAAATATTTGTTCCGCACCTATTTCAATTTAGAGATGAAATATAATGATATATTTGAGAAAGGAAATATTTAATATATTACAAAATACAAATTTGAGTATAAAAACTAATTTTTATATACATAGCTGTACAAAAAACAAAAATTAAATTAAAATTTTCCATAATTGTTTTGTGAAAAATCACCCAGCTTAAGTCTATGAGTATTGACTGACCGTGCTACGTATATGGGTATACCTTCATTATTTTATATGAATAAAAAGATTCAAAAATACAAAATGAAAAAACAAATAATTGCTTAAAATATTATGTTGTAACGGCTACATTCCAAAAAATAAAACTATTTTCGGTTGGGTTACAATGTTTTGCAGTTAAAATGGTCTATATGAATAAATATTAAAATTTTTTTACATTTGAATATATTTCAAATGTTATGAGTTATGAAACAATCAATCAACAATCACTACTAGCCGTAGTTGTACAGGTAATGCAACATTACAATACCTATTGATAAGTTCCAGTAGTATTAATTAACTACACAGTATACTTTCCTTTAATTAAAAATTACTTTATATTATTGAAAAGCTAATTTCAATAAAAAAATATATTTTTTAGTTATATAAGACTATTATTAACCGTGTAGCAATCAATAATTAATTGTTGTTAATAATGGTAGTTGAAAATAGTATAATATAATACTGATAATAGAAAACAAAGTAATTTTAAACGTGTCGAGTACAAAACACTGAAGTAGTTTGCAAGCAGTAGACGAAATACGCTCATCTGTATAATAAAAGCATATCAGTATCGACTATTCTCGACAATGTTATAATTTTAAACATTATCAAATATAGAAAATTTTATTTATTTCGGTTATATAATTAGCATACTGATGGATACCAGAGTCAGAGAAATACCAACTAATTAAAACTATTTTTAAAGCTGAAATTGATAGAAATCATGGACCCCGAAGAATATCGTGACTGAAAAATTTACGTTAGTGGTTTAATATAAGCTAATATAAGCATAAAATATCTGTTTCGAGCTACAGCTGATAAAGGCATTATCACGATAATGGTAGGTGACGTTTGAAATGGATAAAACACACAACTTTTTAACAACAATTCATTACGAATCGTATATAATAGTTTATAATTAGCCTTATAATATATTTTCATTATGATTTTTTTTATCACAAAATTTGTGTTCAAAATAAAAACATTTTCTAACAATACATTTTTGCATTTCTTTTACTTTCACACTTCTCTGTTGAATTTGAATCATTACAATTTTATGTCAAAATGGTAAAAACTTGTAAAGATGTTTCTATTGTTTGTTTTGCATTTGAAAAATATACTTTAGTATCACAAAAATGCATTTTTTTTTTTGTATTTTATATGGATACAAATAATGGGATTATAAATAATTGGATAAACAAGTTAACTGTTTTCGCATAATTTTAGTTAGTTAATGGAAAAAGAAAGAAAGGATATAAGAAAGAAAATTAGACAAAAATAGAAAAAAATTAGTAATAAAACGGACAGCTTAATAGATGTTTTTTCTTCGTCTATTCAAAATTTCCAATTCGTATATTTGGGAGGAACATGAACGAGTATAATTCAACTTGCTCTATTCATTGCTTGACTACAGATTATTATTGAATTTATAAATATTATATTTAATTAGAATATATTAATTTATACGCATTTATATTTTTGGTATATTGTTCAAAATCAACATTAGTTCACTTCATGTCTTAATACTACGTTTTTAAAATACTTTAAGTATTCGTTGCAAGTATCAAAGTGAATATTAGCAACATTTGAAAATTATTTGGTCTTGTGACGATAATAATTAAGTGATTAAAACATGTTTCCATATAGATCAGATGAAAATGTCCTTTAATGTCCATAGATGTGATGACAATGTCCTCTGACAATATATTGAATGTTTTAAAGTATATACTGAATTGAGTTTCGAATGCAAGTTCAAAGCTTGTTCTAAAGTTTGGTTGTATGTATAAAAACTAGATGCATATTAATTAAAAATAAGTGTTTATATAAACGAAAAGAAGTAAAATGTATAACGAAAATTGATGGAAAAGTCAATTTTGCAGAAATACTTAAATTTTGATTCAGATTCTCCAAAATACTACTTTATACAGTTACATTGCTTCAATTATTTTAACAAAATACAATTTAAAAAATAAAAAATAGTTTTTTTATAATAGAATTTTTAAATAAAATATGTAAAGAAGGTACCTGGGTATCTAAGTGGTCATTTATTTTTGTGTCATCATATCTAAAAGGTTAATGTTTTATTAAATATTTGTTTAGAATATAATTAGTATAGTTTTGGATTATGATTTTTTTTATGTTTATATTTTCAAAATGTATATATATTTTACGAGTATAAGATAATAGGAAAATTTAATATTGACTTGATAATTGGATCCCTCTAGGTTTTATAATAATAATTATAACTAAATAAGTAAAAAATATATAAGTCGACATTTTTAGAGAATAGCTGCAAGAAAATGATGAGCCTAATTCTTGTTTGTTAATATAATTTAATATAATATATCTGGTATAATTTAAGTAGAAACACGTTCGTATATAGTAATATTTTATGGTATTGACATGTATAAATATACATATATATTATATACATATATATATATATATATATATATATAATTTTTATTTTCTAAGATAAATAAATAAAAAATATTATTTATTGAAAAGAATAAATTAAAATGATATAAAATAGTTATGTATATATATGCAATATAACAGTACATTAATATATATATATATATATATATATATATATATATATATATATATATATATATATGCAATATATTATAAGACACTAGTTTGATAAGAAATCATTCTCAATTTAATGTGAACTGTTTTCCATCATTTCAATTTATTCATTTCAATATATAAAATTTTTTATTGATTTATCGTAGACAACAACCGCATATGTAATAATTTATTTAAAAATTAAAAATTATATTTAAATAAATTTTATATTGAAATTTCTAATAGAAAATTACAAAATTATTGAAACAAATTTAGTTTCACTATGTCTCCTTTTATATTATATCTATCATTTAAAAGAATAATAATCGAAAAATAATTGAAAATCGGTTGTGAAATGGTTCTGATATTTGCTCTGTACTTTTTGCAATATACATATTTTAATGATATTAAAAATTTGAAAAGATAAAATTATATAAAAATACTTTTTCCATCACAGTATTTTTAAGTGGATAGGTTAAGTCATATTGAACAACATTTTATTCTATCATTTAACATAACGGTTTAATAATTTAAGTTATGGTGTTAGTTTTTTTTTGCAAATTTTTATCGACTCACTTAAAATTACAATATCTTCTGTACCACATTGTGGCAATTAAAATGTATATAATATCTTTTTATCTAAATTAATATTCGTACACAAAGCAAAAACCATTATTATTAATTACCTAATTACTTTTGAGGTTTACTTAATGACCTACAATATAATAATGTATGTAATATATTGATTTGAATAATCAAAATAATTAAATTTTGAATATAACAAGTATTACAATTACTTAAATCAATTCAGTTCGAATACAGTCTAGGTAAATTAATTGGTAATGTGTGAAATCTATATAATACAAATCGGATTTATACTTATATAGTGTATATTGAATTTTATAATCGTTGTAAAAATTAATTAAATTGTGTTAAATTAATTAAGGTTTGTATGCAACATAATAATTTGGTTAAAATTTAGATTTTACTAATTTATCGAGTTGAATTTCTATTTGATTTATATTACGCTGTTTTATTTTAATTAATCGACATTTATATAAAGTTTGTTTGTTTGTTTGCTGTACACGTCCTTAGAGGCTTTTGTACAATTATTTATAATCAAAAAAGAAAAATCTAAAGTGGTACATACTTTACACTGATAGTATGCTACCCGAACCTTTTTCTTGATATTATTTACAATTTTAAGTTCAGACAGCTTTCCATCTAACTCAACTTAAAATTACAATATTTTCTGTACCAGATTGTTGCAATTAAAATGTATATATTTTCAGGACTAATTCAGGACTGATTCAAAAATCAATTGTGTTATCGACCTGAAAATTACTACTTGGGTAATCTCTTAAAAATAAATAAGCACGTCTTTTACCCAATATATTGGTCAAACATTGCCAGCTATATTCAGAGTAATGAAAATGAATTAAACTAAAGCTTGGTTTCATCTTTGTAATGCAGGATTATTGCAGCTTTCATTTTGCTTAAGTTTTTATATTTTAACATAAGCTAGCGATTTAGGACAATTTTTAGTACCATTATTGTATGTATAATTAATTTTTATATATACATAATATAATATATGTATATATTATATTATATACCTATTATATATTATTTAGTATATAATTCTAAAGAGAATAAAATTTTATTGTTTTAGAATTTATTTAATATTATTATATAATATTTTAGTTAAATATTGAAGGATGAGATTTAATAGTGGAATAATTTAAATAAAAGAATTCTACAAATTATACCTACTAGTAAATTATAATATAATCTATTATCTATATATGTATATATACCTATATATATAATGTGAGATAATATGTATTATCCAATTATAGAAATTACTTAAAATAAAATTGAATAAGTATAATAAATTATGTTGGTCATTTTAATGGTATAATTTTATTTTTTTGAATATTTTTTTGTCGTTGTTTCTATTTGATTATTCAAATTAATCAAACAAAAAAAAAAAACAAAAAAAATAAAACATTCGTTTTTTTTTTTAAACAAAATAAACAAATAAGATAGAACACAAAAGTATAATATGAAAAAAAAAAAAAAATTAAATGCGGGCAATTAGTATTGAATAGAAATAAATTGAATTTTACCCATTATATTTTCAAATAAATTAGCCATTAGAGAGATTTTAAAACGTTTTAAATATTATATATATGTATATATACATTATGTACATGTACAATTTTAGTCATTAATTATTTGTGCCAAGTGAAAAATAAAAATATTTGAAAATACTTCATTTCTGCAATCATAATAACTTGTATTAAAATTTTTGGTTGTTGTCTGGGATATTTTGAAATTGTTTATGAAAAAAACTGTATGCTACCGGACAAGTGAAAACAGGCTTGCAAAAAGTAAGCTTTTTGGACCAAAAAAAAGGTGTGTACGAAATTTTTTTAAAAATTTATTGCCAACAAAAAGACAACAAAATCAAGAAACGTTCAGTAAAGAAAATGGAGGCCAGTCCATAGAACTAAACGTTTTGCTTCAAACTTTCACAGTTTTTTTTTATATTTATTTATTTATTCATATTGCAAACTTGTGAGATTTGTTTGTTAGGGGTTGTTCTAACTGTAACGGTGTATTCTACAATATTTCTTAGGGTTTTTATTTCTGCAGTACAGTTTTATTTTATAGAATTACATAAATAAATCACTTACATTTTACAGAAAATTAACAGTTTTTTTTTTTTAGAAGAAATTTTATATAAAATGTAATTTGCACAAATAATTTTAGATACCTTTGTATTTTATTAAATTATTTTTATTTGATAATTTTTTTATTTACATTATTTAAAAAAAAAATAAAACACAATCATTGAAATTTTATAAAATGTATTTTATTAAAATGTTAAAAACATTTATTAAAGAACACTAATGAATTAATGATTGTGGTATTAAGGAAGTATTTTTGCTTTAATATTAGTTGCCCAGTGCATTGAATAATTTCATAAAATCAGATAATGAAGGGAAGTATCTTATAGGTTTTAAATTGATACTATAATATTTGTGATTATTTTGTTTAAATGTGTTATCATAATTCATAGATATTTATCGTATAATAATAACTCTTCAATTATAACTGTGAAGTAGAAAATAAGCATTGAAACTAAACCCCAAAAAATTTTTTTGTACTTGAATTTGTAGTTAAATTAAACATGTTTATTTTTTTTTATGTTCATGTGACAATATTTAATTTTGTTTGAGCTTTTTAAAAGTAAACATTGGCTGATTTGAAATAATATATTTATTGTTTTTCAAAGCTTATAATTAATATTTTTGTCGAAGACGTAAATCAAGGAAGCTGAAAATCATAATTTTTAGGACACAAGCATCTAAATCTATGTCTGCCTTGTTTAATCAAATTTAAAAAAATATCTTTTATATACTGCAGGCTTCAAAATAAAATGAATAAAATTTTCAGGAATAATATTGTCAAATTTTCATTCAACATCACTCATTGTGATATATTTTAATCTTTATTACTATAATAAATTGTTTTCCTGAAACCTGTCACCGACGCTCATTGTGGCCTATAAAAGTGATCAACAAATTTGAGCAATATATTGCACCATATTTTTATGTCCGTTTATATACATTAAAATATTAAAAATTTTGTTATGCTATAATAAATTGCTTTCCTGAAACCAGTCCCCGACGCTCAATAATAGTGTGGCCTATAAAATTGCTCAACAAATTTGAGCAATATATTATTGCACCATATTTTTATGTCCGTTTACATACATTAAAATATTCAAAAATTTGTTATGCTATAATAAATTGCTTTCCTGAAACCAGTCACCGACGCTCAATAATAGTGTGGCCTATAAAATTGCTCAACAAATTTGAGCAATATATTATTGCACCATATTTTTATGTCCGTTTACATATATTAAAATATTAAAAATTTTGTTATGCTATAATAAATTTCTTTCCTGAAACCTGTCAGCGACGCTCAATAATATTGTGGCCTATAGAAGTGCTCAACAAATTTGAACAATATATTATTGCACCACATTTTTATGTCCGTTTACATACATTCAAATATTATTAGAAAATAATTTTGTTATGTGATCTCGGGCAGATGAGTGTTCAAAATTAGAATGTACTTACCGCAGTTGTACTGGTTTAAGTCCCACATGATTGCAATTAATTTTTTAAGATTAGAAAATTATAATGAATAGTAATTCTGTTCTATTTGGTTTACATTATTGCAATTATTTTGTATAATTTTGGCGTTAGTTTTTGTTGTTATATTTAAATCATAGTACAGTAATATTTATGCCTGTTTTATTTACTTAAACTTAGAGACAATCATGACATGACTATTACTTATTTAAATATATTCGGATAATAAATATAGAAAATTATATTAAATAATCTGATTATTATAGTAGATACAAATAGATACAATAGATACAAACTAGATACAAATAATCGAGCATTCTAGTTTGAATACATTAATATGTAAGTCTTATAATTATATTTCCTTTTATAATAAGCTACGAAGTTTTATCTGAAATGTGTTGTAAGTTGAATTTCGAATAAACACATATGGGTCATATTTTAATTTAATACATAGTTCTAAATAGTTAATGTGAAACAGAAAACTATTCAATAATTTGTGATTGCAAATTTAAAATTTTTTTTAAATTATTCTACTTCCTTTTTCAGTTATTTCATCATTTCAATAGAAATTTAAGATGCATTTTAATGAATTTTTTAAAATTAAAGTTAATATTAAGAAAATAAATACGATATCTAAGTTTTTTGTTTTTTAAATTTATTATAGAATATTCTAACAAATTGATTCATTTATTTAAATCCTTTTTTATGTGTACCGCAATAGTTGAATATATTAGTATATATATATATATATATATATATATACATCCGTAAATATGATATATTTTTCTCTTTCTAACACATAAAAACATAAACTATTTAACATTGGAGGATTTATAAAAAAAAAGAAAAAACAAAAATAAGAAAAAAAAATAGTAAAATAAAAATAAAATTTCCCTGATAACGTAAAGCTTCAGGAAAGGGGATTATACCTATAGTCTACGTGAATCTTTAAGTTTTAGTATCAGAATTTATATTCGTTTATTTAGAAAGAGTTATTTTGTTTTCCTTGTTTTTTTTTTTTTTTTTTTACTTTGCTTTGCTTTGACACACATTTGTATATATGTACATGTTAAATATATATAGCGATTTAATTCATAGTAAATAGGTATGTATAAATATGTGTTTGTATGTAGATTAGGTATATATATGTATATACGGTTATATAAATAAAATGTTAAGCTTCACCTGAGTCTTGAAAAAAAGTGACATCTCCTTACATAGAAAACATTAAAATACTTTTAACCTAACATTATTTTGATGGGTTAGCATAATCGTAAGAAGCACTATTCTTCACATTTGAATAGAATTTGGTTGGGTTAAGAATATTTCCTATTTCGTTTGTATTACCTTAATGTAATTTAAATTTTGTGTATAAAGTTGTTGTCTTTTTCCTTATTTTGTATAACAAAAGACTGATAATGTTGGTGTAAGACCTGAAATTGATTAATATAATACTAATTAAGTTTAGTTAAGAATAATTCTTGACTTAGATGGCCAACAGACTTTAATTATAGGAAAATGGTATTATTTTTAATAATCGTTATGTTAATTTTAACACTCGAAACCTTTAATTACTTTCTCATTATATGGAGTTCGAACATTAAAGTTTTGAACCAAAATCTGAACAAGCTTGATAAATCTGATGAATGAATTTTGTAAATATTATTTGTAGAAAGAGTTAATATAGAATAAAATGTTAGTCAGAACAAATAGACTTAAATAATATTGCTATTTTGCTCAAAATCAATGTTGTTGCTATAATGATCAATTGCAATAATTATTGCTATAATGCTCAGTTGCTATAGCCTCATTTTTTTTTTTGTCTCCTATTACTCCGCGTGGTAGCATAGGGCTTCGATAGTGAACCTCCATTCCTCTCTGTTGAGTACTACTTCCTTAATATCGTCCCAGGTATAATTGTTGACTGTTAATTCTTGATCGATTGTGCGTCTCCATGTGTTGTATGGTCTGCCGGGTCTCCTTTGTCCTTGTGGATTCCACTCTAGAGCTCTTCTTGCTATATCACTTTCTGATTTCCTTAGTGTATGACCTATCCATTTCCATTTTTTCCTATTTATCTGTCTGTTGATAGGTTCTTCTCCAGTTATCATCCATAAATCTTCGTTGCTAATTCTTGCCGGCCAGAATATTCTGCATATAATTCTCAAGCACTTGTTGATGAATACTTGTAGCTTCTGTTTGATTCTGACCGAAGTGAGCCATGTTTCACTGCCATATATTAATGTTGACTTAACACATGCTCTGAATATTGTTAGCTTTGTTGTTCTCGATATTTGGTTGCTCCGCCATATCTTCATTAGGCTCCCAAATGTTCTTCTTGCCTTATTTATACGGCTGTTGACATCTTCTGTTGCACCTCCTCTTGATGTTATAATGCACCCCAGGTAGTTGAATTCTTCTACGTATTCTATCTGTTGTCCACTCACTGTTATTGGCTCACTGTAACTATTGTTTGTCCTCATTGCTTTGGTTTTCTCGATATTTAATTCCAGTCCCGATTTCTTTGCTTCTTCCTGTAATCTGTTGACTTTGTTCTGTAGGTCCCTTTGATTTTGATAGCCTCATTTACCACCCTAAATTCGATTGACATAATTATAGATAAAACTATGGATTCGAAGTATAAATAACACGTCAGGATACCAAATTCGATATAATAACATAAAAATTACGTGTTATTTTATTCAAACGAATCGATATTAATTTTGAAAATGAAATATAACCGATATGACACAAGCGCTCAACAAATTTGAGCTATAAAATGCACCTTATTTTTTTTTATTTAGATAATAACATAATTTCAGGCGTTATTCAAACGAATCGATGTTACTTTTAGAAAACGAAATATAACCGATATTATAGCACAAGCACTCAACAAATTTGAGCAATATCTTGCACCATATATTTTTTATTGAAATAATAACATAATTTCAGGCGTTATGCAAACGAATCGATGTTAGCTTTAGAAAATGAAATATATTATTTCAAATAACACAAACTATAGAATCATATAACGTGATTTGTTCCTATAATTTGTTTCTGCAATAACAAAAATCAAATTCATATGACTATTTGTTACGAACGAATACGGTATTCTAATTAAGAGTTGTTATCCAATTCAGTTGTTATTTTTGTCAGATCTGGTTACCTTCAGAATATGGAAAAGAAATACAGGCAAATAGAAAACAAAATTTGTATATAATTTGCATTGATGGTAATAATTGTATATGCTTAGATTGAATATAATCCGACAATTTGATTTGAATCCATTAATTTCAAATTTTCACATAGTAAGCAATTGTAAGAATTGGAAAATCAAGTTTATAATGACTTTGAACGAAATCCTGTCAAAGAAATATCATGTAGCACATTTCAAATTATATTCTTCCAATTACCAATTGTAGCCCTATTCAACAACACAATAAAATAATTTAAGCTAAAATTGTGCATAACCTCTTAGAGCTTTGCGTATAGATATCATTCAAAATATAATATTTTCTACGATTTGTATAGTTTAAATACCTTATAGTTTCGATTGAAATCAACATTATGACATACAAAAATAATTTATACAAACAAACAAAAAAAAAAATAAAAAAAAAAACAGAACAAAATAAAACAGCATAAAACAAAAAAAAAAAAAAAATGAAAAAAAAACTCATCATCAGAATTCTTTGGGTATTCAAGTTTAAGATGAAACTTGAAAGGATGATAATCTGCAAGGTGGAACATAACACAAAATAATTTGACAAGTCATCAAGTTTTTCATTGCTTTTATCTTTATTGGTATAAAAAATGAACTGCTCACAGAATTTATATTAGTTTATTTTTTTGTTATTATTATTTTTTTTATTATTTTTTATTTTTTTTTTTTTGTTATACTTATTTAGGTATAAGGGGTTTTGAGTTCCTTAGAAAAATGACTTTGAATTAAAATGAAAGTAAAGACTGTTTTTTTTTATTTTTGTTTTTAGTGTTGTGTTTTTGTTTTATTTTATTTCGTTTTTTTTTTTTTTTTGTTTAAGGTGAAGATGAAAATAGAAATTGCAAAAAACAAAAAAAAAAAAAAAGGGATAGGAAAAGCTAAAACTACTGCAAGGTAATAAATTTCCATTTCATTTTATATTCTTATTTTAATTATATGTTTTGTCAGTTTACAAGATTTGTGAAAAATGCTCGTAGTAATCGTAGTCCTTTTTTCTTTTTATTCGTTTTTATTTTCACTTTTTCGTTCTGGTGGAAAAAATTGAAGCACGAGATGGTAGACTAACAGTTTTAAGATTTAAGTGATTTGTATTAAATGGAATGGAGTGTATTTTGTTTTTTTTTTTTTTTTTTGTATAATTTGCGTTTTTTTTTTCATTATAACCTAAAATTATTCTTTTATGCTTAGAAATTATTTTATTTTCTTTAGAAAGTGATTTTAAGGAGGTGTTTGTCTTTTGCATAAAAAATGAATATTTTCTTTTCTATGTTTTTATTTTACTGTTTTTTGTAGTTTTTTTTTTTTTGTTGCTGTTTATGTTAATTTAACGTTATACGATTTTGTGATATTTAAAATAAAATTTACTGAACATTAGAAAATTTGAATTAAAAACGAATGAGTTGGCAAAAATAAAAGTGTTGAACGAACGAACAAAAAACCATGAAATTTGTGTATTTTTGTATATATGTGTTTGAATTTTGGTTTGGGAATTAGATAATAGGTTTCATTAAAAGTTTTTAATTTCTTGTTTTAACTTGATACATAATGAAAAGCTTAACTTATATAGGGTAGTATAGGTTAAAAAATAAAAAAACTATTTAGTCATTCAAATTAAAATTGTTTTTTAAAGTATTAAAATAAATTAATTATTTTTGAGTCAAATGACAATGAGTTGTTAACATTTTGTACTTTAAAAACTTGAAAAAAAAAAAACAAATAATTGAAAAACAACTCCAAACATGATTAAATTGTTTTAGTAAAATTAAATTTTGCTCAGTACTGTTTTTACTATAATTTTTGTGTGCCGCTCCAAAAGTAGCATTTTTGTGAATATATTGAAGTCGAGCACATGGTTTTTTCTATCGTGTGTTCCAAACAAAATTTAAATTCTAGGCCCATTCAACTTAGGTAATTCGAAATAAATTCAACTAATACAATTCAAATCAAAACAATTCGACTAAAGTAATTCAGCAAATATTGTAGATGAACTATGAACTGAAGTTATAAAGAAAAAATTAATTGAACGCTGATTAATGAAAAGAGCTCAATTGAGCCTAACACTTGCAAATAAAATTTATACCCAATCTAACTCTTGTAAAATTTAAATCTAACAACCTAAAATATTTATTCTGTAAATTGAAAAAAGTAGTGTACAAAAATATCTGAAACATTTCACAACCGTTTTTAATATTATTCTTTTAAATTATAGATGTTTAAAAGGAGACGTAGCGAGATTAAATATTTTTTTTTCAATTAGAAATTGCAATTTAAAATTTCACCTCACATATGCATCTTAACATACACAAATTCTAAAAATAAATTATTACATATGCGGTTGTTGTCTAAGATTAATCAACAAAAAAAAATTGTGTAGTACCAGGAATTAATTGAAATTAGGAAAAAAAAGTTCATAATGAAATTAAATAAAATTTCTTAAATAAAATTTATAGAATTTCGAAGAGCAGGCGAATACATACTAATTCATTTTAAGATTTTGAAAATCTCTAATAGGCCCAATTATACATACGTAATTAAAAACAACAAAATATTTGAAGAAAAACAAATATAAAAGTTTAAGAAGGAATTTGTCTGTGAAGCAATGTTGTTCTAAAAATTAAAATTAACACTTAGGTACTGTTAAGCGTTTGTTTGAATGCTAATAGGCAGCTCAATCTTTCTTTTAAAGCTCAATCATTGTTTGAAAGTTAATACACTTATTCTCTTTCAACAAAATTTTAAAAATAATAATTTTGTTAATAAAAAAAATCGCCAAAATATCATTAACTCAAGCTTTTGCAATGTGGTGCTTCGATCGTACAAACTTTTGTTGATTTTAATTTTCATTACTAATGTACAAAAGTACAAAAGTAAATTGGTAGTATATCCAAACATCCTGGCAAACAATCTTATGAAGGACCAAGAACCCAGAAGATTAAAACTTAAAATTCAATGCGACCTATAAACGCTGGGTGGCGCAGTAGGTAGAGCGCCTGCCTTTCAACCGAAAGGTCCCGGGTTCGATTTCCGATGAAGCAAAAAAAAAAAAAAATGCTTCATTGGTTTTTCGAGCTGGTCTAGTACCCTTTGTCATTGGGATATAATAAATGACAAAAATAATTGAGAGTATATATAATCTGGTCACAAATTAAATAAAATAAAAACTACTCTATTTAAGAAGGCTTAGTTCCTGACAATAATAGTAGTTTTCCACATTTAATGAGTAGATAAGCCAGTAATTTGTTAAAATAAATACTCAAATTATTGTAGATATTGTAGGGTAAAATTGCAGTACCGTACTTAATTAAGCACGAAAAGGTGATTCTACCTAAGTTACTGTCAAGATCATAAAAAAAAAAAAAATAATAATATAATAAATAATAAATAATATATACTTAATATAATATATAATAAATAGTGAAGTGTTATCATAGTATACTTCTCTTCAAGCCAGTATAAAACACAAAGTTATTTAACTTTCAGATTATAAATATTAAATGGAAGAAAAAAAAAAAAAAACTAATCAAAATACAAAACAAATCCGAAATTGGAGGAAGGAAGTGGGGCAAGTTTGATCTATCTGGAAGACTATATTGTTGATCGAAGATGTTTGACCTTTATAGAAGAGTATAGTGATGATAGAATAATACATAATAAAAGCCTAAGCTCATCCAGGGCTGTAGCCCGATATAATGATTAATGAAAATATACCAATTAATTTATAAGAATCTAACACAAATATGTTGTGCATAGCATTCATTTTCAAGTACGCCAAAACATCTGTGCACATTTTAATATACAGTTCACACTTATTTAATCATATTTTAGTCAACAGAAAAATCAAATTCGTATGTATGTTGAATGTCAACTTAAACTTTTATTTTTTTAGTAAAATTCTAATTAATTTTCATTTCAGATTAAAAATGATTTTCCACATAGTTTTCAACTTTCTTACCAACAGAAAAAAAAAAAAATATGAAATAGAATTGAATTTGAAAATGAGATTTTTGAAATTATAAATAAATGAAAAACAATAAAAATATAATATAGGGTGGTCAGGTTTAGAGCAAAAAGTTTTTAAGGGGTGATTCCTTGGAGTATTTTAGGAAAAAAATTGTTTTAGAAGAGGGGTCTATCTTTAAATTTACCTGGACTACAGAGGGTTAAAGAAAATCGGATTAGAAAAATTATGTCTAAAGAATATCAACTACAGCTCAGAAGAAATTGAAACTAGAGCAACATCTTTTTCATAGCCTTTTTTTAGAATTAATACACCTATTTAATGGTATATGTTGAATGAGTATCAGACTTACCATTTTTGAACAATAACTGCATAAACTTAAAATTTTGCTTTTTAAAACTGAAAATTTTGTAAAAGAACGTTGATTATCTCGAAAAAATTCGCTACAACTGTCATATCAGACTTGCCGTTTTCAGGTAAAGTCATATAAAATTTCATTAACCCTAACTAATTTCAGTAATTTTAACTAATTTTGACTAAAAAATAAAATTGTTACAATATTCAACTCTCAGTTATTATTTTTCTTTTAAAACATGGGTTACCCAAATATTAAATATGACTTTATCTGAAAAACGGCAAGTCTGATACGAAAGTTGTGTATGAAAAAGTTTTAGGTGATGATGTAGCGCATCAACACAATAAAAATAAAAATATAAAAATAGCGAATTTTTTCGAGATAATCAACGTTTTTTACCAAATTTTCAGTTTTTAAAAGCAAAATTTTAAATTTATGCAGTAATTATTAAAAAACGGTAATTCTGATACTCATTCAACATATACCATTAATTAGTTGTATTAATTCTAAAAAAAGGCTATGAAGAAGATGTTGCTCTAGTTTCAATTTCTTCTGAGCTGTAATTGATATTCTTTAGACATAATTTTTCTAATCCGATTTTCTTTAACCCTCTGTAGTCCAGGTAAATTTAAAGATAGACCCCTCTTCTAGAACAATTTTTTTCCTGAAATACTCCAAGGAATCACCCCTTAAAAACATTTTGTTCTAAACCGGACCACCCTGTATATCTATAATAAAATGATTCAATATTTGTATAATTTCTACTTCAAATACAGTAACCCTCAAATCGGATGTAAAATCCATATAAAACAACCATACATGTACAACATAAAATATACATGCTTTTTAACTTAAATTTGTATTTCAAATATTTAAATTTTAGAATTATTAGAATTTCTCTCATAAAATGTATGTACATACAATCATACTTTATCATTTATTTTCTTCTATTATTCCAATTGTCCAAATGAAAATTTTTGAGTATTTCATTATACATTTACAAAATATTAAAAAAAAAAAAAACTGATATGAGAATATTCAGAGAATCCTGCCACAACTTTCACCATTTATCAATATTTTATTTATTTATTTTTTTTTTTTTTTTGTCAAAAGAAATTTCTATAAATACAAAAATGAAAATAAAATATGGCACAAAATCAAAAAGTCTATATTATAAAATAACAACAAATAGTAATAAACAAATAATACAAAATGAAATAAAAAACAGTAAAAAAAAAAATAAAAGGATTTTCCAATTTCCGAAACCGATCAAAAAACACATTTCTAAAAAATAAGACTAAAGAAAAACAAAAATAAGTAAAAATTATGAATGAATTCTGTGAGACAGAATATTATTGTCTACTCATTCTTTTTTCTGTTTTTGAAGGAAAACAATTCGATTTTTACAGATTTTCACGCAAATGCCAAATGACATAATATATTGCGAAAACAAAATAATGTCCTTTACTTATTTATTACTTTTTATCAAAGTTATTTTTCCTTTTTTTTTTTTTTTGTTATTACTGCTGTTATTTTATGTATATTTTCATAGGAAGGAATCGAACAAAAATACAAAAAATAAAAACAACAATAAAATAGCTATACAAAAATATATCGAAAGGGTGAAAACAGGAAGTTATAGTTATGTGTAAAGAGAAAAAATCGTACAATGAATTGTCAACAAAAATAAAAAAATATTTTTATTTTGTTTTATGAAAATATGGTGAGTTAACAAGGAGTAGAAAATCGTAAATTCATAATAGAATTCATACCGTTAGATAATTTGAAAAATAAAATATCATTACTAGAGTTTTAAGACTGTTGTTTACTTCAACTTGGTCTGTTGTTTACTAAACTATGTGAGTTAAATTATATAGTTCAGCTATAAGCTATACAATCTAGTTAAGATAAAACAATAACAATAATTAATTTGGTACATAGCTTAGCAAAAAATTGTTGAGGTTCGATAACGTCAGCTAACAGAGTGACCATCGAAAATGCAGTGAAAAAAGTTTCGCTGCGATTTCAATACTGTATGAAAACATTGTTAGTTATACATAACCACTGCAATGTTAAAAAAAAATACCAAGTATAATTTTGACATTTTTTATCATAATTTTGACTGTGCATAATCGTTTCGTGTTTAAAATTTATATTTTTACGACTGAATTAAAAATTAAATTTAAATAGTTTGGGTAATATTTGCCTACTGAGCAGATGTCTGTGCTGCATAATTTTCAAAGTTTCAACATTGTTGTGATTCCAGGGTCTGTATTCATGTTTCATACTGAATTTTCTAATATCTTTTTGATATCTGGGTGTGTTATTGTTTTTGATTTTTATTAATGATATGGAGAAGGCGATGAATTTTGGTAAATTGATACAATTTGCGGATAATGCATAATTATATATTGCTGGAGAATGTGTAAGTGAATGTGTTGATAAAATAAATGTTGATTTAAATAGTTTTAGGTGGGTGGCTAAATATGAATAAACTTAAATTAAATATAGATAAAACTAAATGTTTAATTATTAATGGAAGGGAAAATGAAAATCATAATATTATAATAGACAATAAAAATATTGAAAGAATCGAAGAGATAAAGTACTTAGGAGTAATAATAGATTGTAAATTAAATTTTAAAAGTCTTATTAATTATGTTTGTAAAAAGATCGCTAAAAAAGTAAATTTTTTTAATCAAATTAGAAATAAAATATCTATTAAGAGTGCAATCAATTTACATAATACAATGATCAAACCAATACTTTGAATATTGTTCTTCTATAATATTTATGTGTAATTCTGAAATGATGGGTAGATTGCAAAGACTTCAGAACAAGTCTATGAGAGTTGTTCTAAGATTGAATCGCTACGCTTCTGTACATGCATTATTGAACCCGTTAAAATGGCTAAATATTGAATAACAAATTAAAATGAATGTTTTGATCATTGTATTTAAAATAAAATTATTTATATAATAAAATTGTATATAATGGAGACATAAATGAATATAATTTAAGAAATAATGCTAACTTTAGACTAGATTTTTATAGAAATGAAAAAACAAAAAATATGATCATGTACAAAGGTTTGCAATTATATAACAACTAGGGGCCCCTGTTGAGTAATTATATTTCAAGTTGAAGTCAAATTTAAATGTTTTAAAAAAACAGTAATTTACTTACTGACATAGACTTCGCACGATATAGCAGAAACCACTCGGGTTTAATAAAAAGTTTTATGGTTAGTAAGTTTTATTTAGGACACATAAATACAGGTGACTCATATACTGCTTCGTTGCCGACATATTCCCTATAGTAAGTGGCATTTAGTGAATAAAATTACTTAAAATAAAAATTTTGTCATTAAAGAGGTATGTATATATATACCTATATATAATACATAATTTTAATAAAAACTATATTATTACTACAAATAACCAAAATTTAGAAACAGTTACTTAAAAATATAAAAATGAAGAATTCAAGTGACCTACTATATCAAAATGAAGTACTCTAACTCTACTATATAAAAATAAATTTGCTAGTCATATAAACAATTCAACTGATTTTTTTTGTTTTTGCTTTTTTATATTTTTTATTTGAGATGAATTTGTTTCTTTGTTTTTTTTTGGCATATGTACATAGATTCATTTGCAAGTACCTACATATGTAAATTATAATAACTGATTTGTTTGCTTTTGTTTATTATTTAAATAAGATCTCATATATGCATAATGAATTTGCTTAATAATAAAATCATATGAGTAAAAAGTTTTCAACTGTGTGCGCATTTTTGTTTTATATACAACTTATTTATTATATTAGAAGTTCATTAAGGTGTAGGAGAATCGAAATAAAATGAAAGGGTATATACTGCGCAGGTCCCTAAATGCTTGTCAATTATAATTATAGATCTTCCTACATAATTAAAAATGGCAAATCGTTTTAGTAGATTTAAAAACCAAATTAAAATGCATGTAAAGGATAATTTTTAAATGAATTAAATTAGATTAACTCCATATTAAGTAAATTTATTTTGATTATTTATTAATGTACGAATATAACAGTAATTGTAAATAGTTTTATATGAACTAAATAAAACTAATAAATAAAAAAAAAAAAAATAAAACAAAAAAAAAAATCTTCCTAGACTGTTGTTGGCATTTTCAGTCACTTTTATTCCCAAATTAATTCCCAAATTTATTTATTTTCTACACAACCTGTTTTACAAAATTAACCTTGTATTTAAATTAACCAAAGGGTGACTTGTTGTAAGAAATTACAAATGCAAATCTGTATCCTATCTTCCATATTGTTTATTTCGGCTATAGAAGGTGTTTTAAGTCCCAACGAAAAAAATCGTATACCTAGAATACATATTCTGTCATATTAATAAGGACGATGTAATCCAATTATGGGTTCTTATTGAATTACAAAAACAATTATCAAATTAAATTTTTTCAATCCTCGAATTTCAGTTTTTAAAAATTAAATTCAACAGACAAACATTTTTATTTTATTTTATCAATATTTATAATTTGAGAATGAATATAAAATAGAATACCAATTTTAAAGAGAAATTTTCGAATTAACTTTTGAAAAAACTTTTATTTTTTTTTTTTTTTACTACTTAAAAACTCTATATATACCACTCTAAAGGAGTTTGATTTGTATTTGGTTCGGTTATGTCAGCTTTTCATATTCTATTTTTTTTCTATTTGTTTACTTTCATTACTCTTTACTTACTAACTCAAAAAAAAAAGAAATTTATGGCAATCGGCAGCATTACTTTCAGAATTTCTATAGTTTTTTTTTTCTACGAAATTTTTTTTTTGCCTTTGTTTTGGTTTTGTTATTTTACTTGAATTCTGGAATTAAAAAAAAAAAAAAAACAATAAGAAGAAAAAAAAAGTTTCACTTCTATTGGTGGGAAAAAAAAAATTGAAATCGTGAAATGATTTGAAAAAGCCATAAGTCGTTAAGTAAATCTGAATTGGGATGATAAAATTGTTAAAATTAGGTTGGTTTGGAATTGCAAGAAATTTAACGTACTTTAAATACAAAAATTATTCAATCTTTAAGGTGGTGGTGGTCCAATCGTTATTCGGTTTACTTATATTATAAAAAACCACATTATATGTATTTTGAAATTGGTGGGGTCTGTTATCTATGCTATTTCGGTATCTAAAAATTCTAATACAAAGCTCTCAGCCACATTTGTTTGTTTCGAAAATACCATCATTGAAAGAATTCTTGTCTATTATCAATATTCTTATATTAATTGAACACTTCTAAAAAAATTGAAGAGCAAAATATTTTCCAAAAAATATAGGAAAATTTTTAAATATATTTTTTTAAATATTTTTTATAGACTTTCTATAAGAGCCTTTGTGGCAACATTTTTGTATCATCATGAATAGTAGGATTAAATTGAAGTGGGACGTGGGTTTGCAAGAATAAACCCAAGAAAAAATAAACTTAGCTTTTTATGGTTTTACAATCTTCATTTTTCTGCCATCAATAAATTGGGAGGTTGAAGAGCTAACAAAAACAATTATTTTGTTTTTAAAGTATTGCCATCTACATTTTCTTGTCATTAGAAAAAGTAGTGTTCCCATAAAACTATGGTGGAAATCTGATTGTAGCAGCGCTTGAAAGAATAAAATTTAAAGAAAATGTTGCAACAGGAAAATGAGGTGAATCAGATACTCTTAAAACAAAATATTTTGTCTTAGGGCGTTTCCGAACCTCTCGCACGTCCCAAAATAAATAAAAATTAAAAAATAAAATTATGATAATTTCGTTTAAAATTGAAACTGCGCCATCTTATGTTAAAAATGCTAACTATTAATATCTTAATGTTAATTTTTACGTATTTCACTGTTCGCAGGTCCATGTAATAAAATAATTTTTATATTATCTACTTCTAGGTCGAAGACGCTTGGGTATAAATTTATGCGAAATTGTACTATGCAAGTATTAAATTGGAATGGATTTGACATTAGAATTTAGCTTGGTCAAAGTAGTTACCCAAGACATATTTATTAAACAGTGTGGTTCGTTTGATTTTAATTATACGTGCTTTTGTACTTTATGAAGTGTGTTGTTCAGTTATATTCAAATTATAGTCGGACTGTGAACGCTTAAATTTAGCGTACACACATATTTGCGGTTCTACTGTTCGGTTGGAAATCTGGATACTGCGCAAATGAAGTGAGTATAATCTTAATGCTTTTATTAAGGAAATAATTCATTCTATACATGGTCCTGAAAGTAATGATGGGGTATAGAGATAAAAATAATAATGGCGAACTCTAGATGAGCTTTATATTGACTTGGACCTAGACATGAAAACTACATGGATGGTTGAATATGTTCAAGTCAAAAAAACTCTGAGATCGGAAGATACAAGGCAACGAAACAATTTTGACTGACATGAAAAAAATTCATTTCTTCAATTGTAAAGAAAACTTTTCAAATTAGTTTTGACTTTTTCTCTTCAACTGTCAGCGCTTCGTTTTAGAGGTTGTTTTGACACTATGTGCCCTGGTATTCTTTGCACTAAATGTAATCTTTGTAATATTAATATCGTGTCATGATTTCCAGATCGTAATATAAACTATAATACTTATTCTTTTAACGAAATCTTGATCAGTCATTTTCTTGTATATGGCCAATATATTCATCTTATGTTCTTTAAATACACTAGTTCAGCTATCTCATTCATAATACAGTATTGCATTTATTCATTTATAATCCGCGCGTCTCGAATGTGGGATCACATACCCCCCGACCAGTCGCGTGCGGTCATAGAGTGCAAGGTGTGCACTGCACACCCTATAAATAATCAATTCATACTGTAAATAATCATATTTTATTAATAATAATTTAAAAAAATTAAACCATAACTTAAAATCATCTTCCTCACTGAAAATTATTAGATTTTATAGAAATTTGAAATGTTTTCTACACCACTTTTTTTGCATATATTGCGGCAAACGCGAAAAAAAAAATTAAAACTAAAAAATATGGTGGAATTAATGACTACGTGCAGTATATTATTTTGCACGTTTATTCATTTTGTTTTAGAACCACTTTTGTGCATATATTCAGGCGGAAGAAAAGGTGAATTCTAATATGCGTGCAGTATATTTTGTGCACGTTAACTCATATATTTAGATATCAATCTGTCTCTATTATTTTATACTTAAATTTCAGGTTAAGTTAAAAAATTTATACTACTCGGGTGTGCAGGCTCTAAATTGCACGTGGTGAAATAGAATTAGCTAATGATATACAAGACAAAAACAAAAAATAAATGTGACAATGAAAAGTGAATAAATAAGTAAGACGAGAAAATAAAGTTAGAATAATAAATTAATATTCTAAAATTCTTGTTACACATTAATTTGTTTTCGCCTATTAATTTGCTTTGAAAAGAATAAAATCGTATTCTCGTAATACAATGGCGCAAAATAGATTAAGTAATTTATCTTTGATTGCAATTGAAAAAGAACTGCTAATTTATTTGCAGTCAAAGGTAGATTTTTATGAAAATGTAATTGATGATTTTGTTATTAAGATAGATAGACGGAGGGATTTTATTTATACGTAATTAAGTATATTTAATTATGTTATTATATTATAGTATATAAGCTTATTATGTTTTTATTTATGTTTTAGTTTTCAAGTTAATGTTTTTCTCGATTTCATATGTGAATTAAATTATATGTATATTTGTTTTCCGAATACATGTCTTTTAATTTTGTTGCACACCTTATGACAAAACCCACCGCACGCTACTGCCCCCGACGTGTTTCCACAATCAAATTATAACAGAACAGCTACTTATAATCTCCAGAGGTTCAAGTCAAACATTAACCGGTTTTTGCTTACACTACCTGTTAGTACCAAACTTTTCTTCTTCCCCTTCCTTCTCTTTCCCAACCAAGTGGTACGTAAGTATTAAATATCCTATCCTAGTTCGTGGCTGTTCATAAAAAAAAATATTTTCTTATATTCATTTTTGCATTTCTCCGAATCTCTGGTGGGAGAACTGAGAAATATTTATTCGCTTTATATTCGCTAGCATTGTTCTTCGCTTGATTTTCTCAATTTCGTATGAAGTTAAAACACCACTTTCAATATTGTAGCCTTCAATTGTTAAGTTTTGTCTTGTCGAAGTTTATTGTCTGACTTACAGCATAATATTTTTTTGGCTGTTTTTCTTGATTTTTCCGCTTTGGCTTATGATTGCGCCATGATGTTAATGTCGTCTATGTAACAGTCATTATTAATTTGTTTATAAGCCTTTCGAGTCTACTGACAGTTCTGCCTTCTACTAATACCGATTTGAATTTAAGCATTAAAAATATCGAATAGACTAAAATATTTTTTTTTTTTGTGAAACTCTTCGTTGTCATCCATTGACCAACTCAGTTTTCATATATGCAAAAAAAAAAAAAAATAAAAAAATATACAATAGACAGGTCTCAGTCAAAAATGTCGACTTTTTTGTCTTTCTAAAATTGGAAATAAGTATAAAGTCAAAATAAAATAAAAAAATGGACAAAAAAATTGTTCTTCAGGCATTCAAAAAGTATACACAATTCAGTTTTGACAGTCAAGAGATATATTGCTTTTTGGTATCATATCTATTGAAATGAAATAGAAATGTTTCGTTTGGAAATATAGATAGAGAAACGTAAAATAATCAAAATATCAACCTACCTACCTATCTACCTAACCTACCTATATACATGCCACAACAATGTACATTGTCAAAACCATTAATAAATGGCAGTTTTGAATGCTATACAATGGAGAAAAATTTAATTCTAGAGGAAATAAAGTACTTTACTCTGAGTTGAAAATACAAAAAAAAAATAGTCGTTGCTCTTTTAAATCCATTTATAATAACAGAAAATAAAATCATATGGAGAATCAGGTCTTTTATGATTATTCATAAAACAATGAAAGAAGAGAAAGAAAATATTATTTTAGTTGTCATTTACAATAATACAAAAACAAAAAATTAAAACAAAAACAAAAACAAAATAAAAGTAAATTATTATTATTGTATTGGTGACAGTGGAAATTGCATTTGTTTCCAAAACATTTGTTTTTATAAAACTAAAGTTTTTTTGTTTTTGTTTTAGTTTAAAAAAAAATTGATATATTTAGGATGTTGAGATTAATTTCATCTAATTTATGAGAAATTGAGCATTTCAAGCTTTATATGTGTAAAATTTCACTGTTTGCCACAAATCTACTCAAATTTTTAATAAATTTCGACTTATAATAATTATTGGCTTAGTTTGTTTTTTTTTTTTTTTTTTTATTAACTTTTTTATTTTGTTCACAATTTATAATGCCTTAACCTTAAAAAAAAATTTTTAAAACTGGTTTTAATTACTTTTTATGTAATTAACGTAAAGAACGGTTTGCTCTTTGTTTATTAATTTGTCATCTTTAGTTTAGCTTAAAAAGGGTATTAATTGTTATTTATACATTTCATGTATTGTGTTATTGCAAGTTTTTGGTAAAAATTATTGAAAGAAACCAAATTAATTATTATGTTTGAATATAAAACTTAACCTACCTTAATCTAACTTAATCTACAAAAACTATTTACTAGGCTTTGTCTTTTGACAATAAGAGATTCTAGCTGATGTTTAGCCAACAAAACTCTCGTTTGGTAAATGTATCTTTAAAAGGAATGCACATGTCGTATTTCATTGAGTCTCTGTTAATATTGCCTGAATTAAATTCTATTTTTTTATTCGTAGCCCGTCTATTATAATGAAATAATATAGGGACGAAATTTTGGCTTTGGATATAGCCTTTGCTTTCTAGATAAATAAGGTGTTCGGGTGCTATAAAACCCGTTTTTAATGTGCTTTCTATGTATTGCTCGTTATGGTAAAATACATGAGATATTAAACCATTTTCTGAGGTTTCTTGAGCTCTATATTGAAATGATTCCTAATCAATTTTATAATAAAATTGTCGATCCTGTTTATTTTAGATTCATTATAAATATATCTATTTGAATAATAATGGATATATCCAGTTTCAGGCTTACGGGATTTGTTTATGCAAATCCTAATGCATTTGCTTTCAAATTTGTGTTTTCTTTCAAAGTTGTGATATTGTACCTGATAGGAGCTGCGTACGTTAGAGTAGATCTTATTAGTGTTTGATAGGTTATCACTTTAATTCTTGTTTTTATAGTCTTATTGTAAAATAGTTTTTTGGAGGCTATGAATGGTTTGTTACCTTTTAAGACGGCGTTTTTAACTTGATCTGCAAATTTCATGTTTTGATTAAAAAGGACTCCCAAATACTTTACAGTTTTTTTATTTTTTATTTTTGTATTATTTGATGTTTTTATTATAAAGCTTCTCCTGTTTTTTTTATGTTATAGTTTAAATTACTGATGTATGTGTCTCGAAATAGGATTGTTTCGCATTTATTAAGATTTAAAAGCCATATTTTGCAGTAATCAACGGTTATGTTAAACATTTAACATTAACATTAACACTGTACTTTATTTTGTACCATTTCTACAGCGTTAGAGGCTAAGTAAAAAATTATATCGTCTGCAAAGGCTAATGTATAATTTATCCCTTTTATTCTGTCTAATAATTCTAATAGGAAAGGATGGGTGAATTAAGCGTTCCCTGTTGGAGTCCGTTTTTAATTGCAAAATAATTTATTTTTATGTACGGAAAATTGGCTATATAGAATTTGTTGTTGTTGATTAAATTATCTATTAAGTTAATTAGAGGTTTTGGGAATCCTAGTTTTAATAATTTATATATCAATCCATCTATCCAAACAATGTTGAAAGTCTTTTCCAGATCGATCAGGCAGGCTCCTACAGCAAATTTTTTATTAATGTTCCAACAGATATCGGAATTGAGTTTATTTATAGCATTTACGGTGCTATGTTTGTGCCTAAAACCGAACTGATTTTCTGGCATTATGTTTTATTATTGGTTTATTTATATATGTTTTATATAGTATTGTAGATTCGAAAATAACTAAATTTTATTTTTATTATTTTTTTAATAATAGTTTTCTTAAAATATATTTTTAATATATACTAACAAATCAAATTGTTATATTATACGTCGTGAACGATTGAAAACGCGTGATAAATTTATTATTTCATCCGTAAAGTATGCAATTTAAATCGAAATTCTAAAGTAACAAAAATTAAAATATTTTTCACCATACGCTGTACGTTTGTATGCTTGCGTCTTCCATCATAAGACCTACTATCTGTATTGCAATTTTTATGTATCCGAAGGTGCATCATAAATCTTTATTGGCAGCAAACTGCAATACATAGTTCAAATCAGAGACGTCATAGCAGATAATTAGAATAAACATCTATAATTATAATTGACAAGCATTTAAGGTCCTGCGCAGTAGACACCTTTTTATTTTATTTCGATTTTCCTACTCCTTAATGAACTTCTAATATATATAATATATAAGATGTATATATAAAACAAAAATGCGCACACAGTTGAAAATTTTGTAACCATATGATTTTATTATTCAGCAAATACATTATGCATATATGAAATCTTATTAAAATAATAAACAAAAGCAAACAAATCAGTTATTATAATTTATATTATGTACCTGCAAATGAATCTATGTACATATGCCAAAAAAAAAAAGCAAAAAAACAAATTCATCTCAAATAAAAAATATAAAAAAGCAAAAACAAAAAAAATCAGTTGAATTCTTCCTTTTTATCTTTTTAAGTAACTGTCTCTAAATTTTGGATATTTGTAGTAATAATATAGTTTTTATTAAAATTATGTATTATGTAGGTATATATATACATACCTCTTTAATGACAAAATTTTTATTTTAAGTAATTTTATCCACTAAATGCCACTTACTATATGGAATATGTCGGCAACGAAGCAGTATATGAGAGACGTGTATTTATGTGTCCTAAATAAAAAATAAAACTTACTAACCACAAAATTTTTTATTAAACACGAGTGATTTCTGCTATATCGTGCGAAGTCTATGTCAGTACGTAAATTACTGTTTTTTTTTTAAACTTTAAATTTGACTTCAACTTGAAATATAATTACTCAACAGGGGCCCCTAGTAAATATATATTCTTGAAGGATTAATTCCATCACTGTTTGTAGATTGTAGTTAGAATGTGTTTTTATTCAACAAGCGCTTATGTACGAAATTGATGAAAATAAACTAATAATCAACGCGACGTGTAACCTAATGGTTAGCGGAGTTAATCAGTATAGTTCGTGTTTGCATTAACATCAAAAAGGTAAAAGCTATGGCATGGAATGTAAAAATATTTCTTTGATAAAGGGGTTAAGATAATGCTGACTTGATTTGTGCAGTATGATTTTCATACGTAGAGTTGAATTGATTAATGCTGATCATTAAAACCAGTAGAATATGGAGGCTATTAAATTTGCTAATGTTTTAGAAAATTATTAATATGATGTGTTGAAGAAAAGCGATCGCTTAACTTCAAGCAGTGGAATATAAGCTAAAGAAGAAGAACAAAATTATTATATTAAAAAATATTTTCAAAATAATTTAAAACTAAATTTTGAAGATGCCTATATATAAAGAAATAATCACTATAATTGCTTTTCTGAAAATTTTCAATGTGTTTTTTAATTTTTTTTTTTTTTTTAAATTATATTTTGGAAATTATCCAATAAAGTAAATTTACAATAACAAAATAAATATACAAAATTGTTATTAAATTCATTGAGATCTTAATTGACTATCAAAGCTATCCGCAATGAAAATGTAAAGGAGAGTTCTATCTAGTAATGAACATTATATATACCAAAAAATATATATTTATTTATAATAACTAGTATTCAGGATTGTAGATACAATTATCGATTTTTTTTTTTCATCCAAATTCGTACATTATTTTATTTTTAAGAAACATAAATATTTGTTTTGCACTACTATAAAATATCGAAATTATTATTATTATTTTTTTTTTTAAATATAAAATTTTTTTTTATTTATTTATATACGATAGACTTTTAAAATTGTAACCAGTAATGAGGTTATTAAGGAGTAGACAATATATAATAATATATATAAAAAAAAAAAATAAAATAAAAAAATATGGCAATTCTTTTACGGATATTTTGGTCGAATAATTCTCATAATATGGATTATAGATTTATTATAAATATATGGGGTTGTATAAATCACAGAGATTAATGGACTGGAATGAATTAATGATTTAACGTAGCTATATATATATATGTATATATATTGAAATAATTTTAATTTTAAATGGCATCATGAAAGAATATAAAATTTAAATCGAAATTTTATGGATAAATTGGAAATAGAATATCGAATTTTGGGTATTAAAATTGACTGTTTTTTTTTTGTGTATTTTTGTCAAATGTTTCAAGGTCCAGAACTTTTAGTTGTATAAAAATAAATTTGTCAAAGCTTATTATTGTTGACAATTTTAACAGGTCCATTATGTTTTGTAAATTTGATTAACTATTTTATTTACTCTGATTTAGTTTGCTTTAATAGTGAAGCTAATAAAATTGGCTTCGATGGCTTGGCTTAAATAATTTTCTTTTATTATCTATTAAAATTGCCTCCTATCTTTTTTCAAATACATATAGTAAATAGACAATACATAGCTATTACATAGGTACAACAGTAGCCTAATTAACTTATTTTTTTGTCCTGGATTTAACACAAGAATAATTTGGTTTTTATTTATTAATAAAAAAAATTGTATTTGCAAAGCACGCCGACAACCATATGTTCTTTGTTTTGTTCTAGGCTCACATTTATAGCCTGTGTAGCATATTCGAATACATATTTACAATTAATCAGGGAAAATTTTTTTGCTTAGTTTTTCATTTAACACTCTTGGGTGCAAAAATGAATTATCTTTAGAATGCAACAATCCAGCAACAAATTATCCTTAATATACTTGAATTGGCACATTTTTTGCTTCATTTCTTCAATATCTTTGAAGGAATCTATAGAAAATTTTGACTTTTATGTTTTACTGTTTTCATGCCATGATCAATTCAATTGCTAAACTGTTTGGATGATCCACTAATCTTGCATGGCATTTTCTAGGATATTATGTCTTCCTTAATTGACTTAGTGTGCAGATATCATTTCGGTTTAGCACACAGATTGTCCCTTTTATGTTTAATTACTTAGATAACAGTCTATATTGACGAAATGTATATCAAACTATTTCTCATCTATTTTCGAAACTGTTTACGTTAATGAATGATTTGCGAGGTAAGCTTTTCATCAAATTAAACTTGGAGAGCATGTTTTAAAATTTATTATTCATGACTTAATACTTTTTTGAGATCATCTGAATTTTAAGTACGAAAAAGGCTTTAAACTTATTACCTCATTGTAATCTAAACATTAAAGTTTATAACCAACAATAGCAATATATACTAGTGCTATCTGTTTTGTAGTAAAAACAATTTAAATTAGATAAAATGCAAATTGATTTTTTAAATATACTGTCAAATTTAATGCTTGCTCTAAGCACATCAAATGTCTGTTAGAGACTATTAATATTTAATCCTCATTAAGTGAGTCTGGTGTAACCCGACACTGGTAAATAAAAAAAATAAAAATTATAGACTTAACTATTTTACATTGATAGTAGAGTAGGTAAAACATACTGTTAGCAGATTACAAAAATTTAAAATGTATTAAAATGTCAAATTAATTAAAAAAGAAAAACAATAAAACAAAAAAAATTTAATTTAGCTAGTTAGCATTATACTTACATTATTAAGCAGTCTGCAGTTCCAATGATTACGCCATATCCGGTCAAAAAGCTCGAATTACAATTTACTTGAGTAAATTCAGAAGAACACAAGTGTCTAAACTTTAAATCACATTTTTTTTTAGCAACATTTACTACAACATTTTTTTTTCTTTATTTCTAGTGTTTCAATAAATTTTATTTTTTTTTAATTCTAAAAGATAAGTAAAAAACAAGTAAAAATTTAACAGAAATTTATAGGAGTAAAAAAAATTATTAACTATTAATTCTCCTAAGTTACTGGATACCTCAAAATGTCGAAAATAAATAATACATAGTAATAGAAATTTATTTTAAATAAAAACAGGTGAAATTTATTTTCCTACTGTCTACAATTGACCACTTTTTAGTAAAGAGAAATATTTCGATACAAATTACATAGAAGTTACATTTATATTGGAATTTATATATTTTTCTTTTTCTTTTTTTACTTATCTTCATTATCCTATATTATTGTTTTATTTTTAATTATTTAAAATACAAAAAAGAAAAAAAAAAAATACTTTTAACATGTAAACTTTTATTTATTGAATTATTTTAACTTTGGAGTCAAGGTGAGGTAAAAAATTTCTGTTCACCGAACACATGCAATTAAATACATATACATATTATATATATATATAAGAGAATGCAATTATTTTTCCATATTAAATTACTTAAGAATGCAAATTAATTTAACACAAAAAAAACAGAAAATAAGGACAAAAAAGAAGTAGAAAAAAAAACTATCGATACTGGTAATGTGCATACAAGCAACACTATAGTCTATGTGTTATATAAACAAATGCAAAAATTCAATGAAAATTCACTACAATATGGAAATTGGAAAATATTTCTTGAAAATTTTTCTCTTTAAATTTATAGATATTGTGTAGGTATTACATATTGTAATTCCATTTCTATTCATATAGGGATGATAAAATATATGATAAAATAATGACTATAGTACAGAGGCTATATGTGATGTGATGTTATGTAAGTGTGTAGGGAAAATATCTATTTAGAAAATATTTCAAAACATTTGGATAGCCAAAAAAGCAATAAATTGAGATTAATGTTTAAAAGTGTTCTTAATATTTGTTGTTGTTGTTTTTTTATTTTTTTTGTTTTATTTTCAAGTTTCTAGAAATGAAACTAAAATTTATAGAGGTTTCTGAAGATTAAATTATGGTTTTTTTTAATAGTATTACTCACATAATAGCTAGTATATGGCTTTTTTTATATAAATATATTTTGTAAATATTTTTGTACCTACTTATAGTTAAAAAAAAAATTAAATATTTTTTTTTACTATTATAAAAATAAAATCAAATGTGGTGTAAATAAGTCGACAACTAATAACAGTTGAATTTTTGAGAAAAGTTAAAAGTTTTTCCGAAATTTTTTGTTTTGTTCTTTTTTTGGGTAATAATTTATTTTTGATGGTTCTGAAAATTGGATTATAGCATAATACAGGGCAAATAGAAAACTTTATTTTATTTTTATTAATAATAATAATAATAATAATAAGAACAATAGTAATAATAATAATAATAATAATAATAATAATAACAATAATAATAATAATAATAATAATAACAATAATAATAATAATAATAATAATAATAATAATAATAATAATAATAATAATAATAATAATAATAATAATAATAATAATAACAATAATAATAATAATAGTTAATATATTTTACCCAAACGATTTGTAACTAATTTGGTAATCATCAGCGTTTGCTCTACATCTGTTATTTTGTTTCACGCCTCTATCATAATAGACTAGGTGATGCGATTCACATGAGTAAAATCGTGTCACTTGAGTATGAAATTGGTATCATAATAAAATTAAGATACGATGAGTACAAATTTTTAAATTTTAGTTTCTCTATTCGGTATTTGTTTACATACTGGATTGCAATTTTTGAATTTTATATTTGTATTTATTTATTTTATAAAGGTTTAAGTTTTATTTTTGTATTTAGGTACAACAACTGGTTAAACTGCGCATACTGTCATAAAAAAATGTCTGCCAATTACGCAAAATTAACTTCTAAAAATGATACTAAAACTCCCTTGGCATCATAGTAAAGTAGATATACATTTAAAATTCAAAAGCACGACGATAACAGACAAAGTTACTATTAGGGTAAACAAATTTATTGCCAACTGCTCTAGGTCCGATAACATTTTAATTAGGCAATTGTTAGATAATTACTAAATGTAAATAAATTGTGATTGTTTGTTTTTAGTTGAAATTTTGTTTTTTTTTTTTGTTCTTCGTTTTTCGTTCCGAAATCGGTAACGGTATTGATATTTTATTTTCTATTATTTTTCTATTTCTATTATCTATACTATTTTAGACTTAGAAAATGAAAACTGTATTCCTATTTCTATAAAAATTTTAATTGTTTAAAACTGAATTGATATCTTTTACAGACTAAATAAATAGATTTTATCAATGTAATTAGCATTGAGTGAGATATAGAAACTTATTTTGAACTGTAGCAGTCCTGCTTTAGGGAAAATTTAATCGTTAATAGAAATGATAAAATCATATCTGTATAATATATTACATTCAGGTTTTTCATAATTTTTTGCTGTTCAAGCTGATGAAAAAATGATGAAAAAGTTGAGTGTAAACACCATACAGCGAAAAATGACAATTAGCTTATAGAATATCCCGTACTAACAATATAATCCAATTTTTGCATTATAATATTATTAATTGTATTATTTATTTAATTATATAATTTATTTAATTATTAATTGTATAATTTTGTTATTTTTTACTGTAGGTTAAAAAAATAATTATTAAAAACCTAAAAGTAAACACCTTTTTAAATTGATCACCTATGTATTTAAATTGAAAAATATTATTTCGATATTGTAATCGTGATGTAGAGCAAAATACGATAAATAGAATTTAGATTAACAAAAAAAAAATATTTTTAATTTTTATTTATTTAATAATTTATTTATAATCAGCTTACCATCATTAGAGCTTATCAAACCCAACAGTAATTAAAATGAATAATTATTATTTATTACTAACACTACTTAACAATAATTATCTCTATCAATTCAGATTTTTTTATTATTTTTTTTAATTATTAATTATTAAGTATAAATTATTAAAAAAATGTATACTTAATTACTTACTACAAAATAATTTTAAATTTTACAATTTTTAAATAATTTAAATTTTATTTTCATTCTATTTTTTAATTTTTTTTTAATTAACTTTTATAGAAATAAATGATATTTACTGTATATTATTTCAAATAAAGGAAATTGAATTTAAAAAAACAGTATGAAAGGATAAAAGCCATACAAAATCATAAAAAAAGTAGAATCATTGCTTAGTTTTTCAAAAATCAAGGACAATTGCTTACCGAAAGCATACAGCGTTGATATTATAAAACATTTTAGGATATAAAAACTAAAAAATTAATATATATATGAATGTATAATATTAAATGAATAATTATTTTTTATAAAATACGTATATCTTATAATATTCAGTTGAAGATGCACCCTTCATTAATATAATCATATCAGAATTGAGCCATAAAAAAATAATTAATGTGCAATAAATAGACCTACCCTAAATATTCATTTGTAAGCATTGCAACTATTTTAATTTATAATTTTTTTTACTATTATTACATAATATTGTATCTATGCATAAAAAATGTGTACAATATATGAATCTATATATTTATATCAATAATCTTTTTTTATTTAAAATTTTTTTCCCTCTGTCCTATAAAAGATTTCTGAGAAAATAGAAAAAAACAAATAATGTTTTAGTTTTATATAAAATCTAACTCCTTTTAAATACACAAATATACAAATAATTTATTTAAGCATGAAATTTAAAATTTTTTGTTTTTGTTTTAAATTTGTTCTTTGTATTTTATATTACTTTAACTATAAAACACATTTCAATACAATAATATAGATTTCGAAAGAAACACCTTTCCAATTTCCTATAATTTACCTCAAAATTAAATATAAGTTGTATTTATATATCAGTACAGTTATATACATATTATGTATATTATATATTTTCATTATGAGATTTATCCAATACTACTGAGTCCAATCTACATGGTATAGTATAGAATGTCCATACCAGAAATATATAACAAATGAACATATAATATCATCTATATAATAATAATTGTGATTTTGAAATTTTCAGGTGTTACAAATAAAATGTTACAACCAATGTTCAGTCAGGTAGTTTCAACAATAGTTGAACGGAGATGTTTGTGGTTTAATTCAACAATTCTAACATTTTATTGTATCAGTTATAGTTTAATATTATTTCTCTATATATTATAAAATATTCTTTAAACAATTTAAATTCTATAACACTCTTACTGGACATTGGTTTGGTACAAAAAGTAAATGTGCTGTTAATGATATGAAATTTTGTATTTTTTAGAGTCTGTGTGCATTATGTGTAATAAAAGTACAGTGGCGTGGTGTATAAATTTTAATTTAAAATTTAGTTAACTTTTTTTTGGTGCTCAAAACTAGATTTAATATTAAACAGTTATTTTAATTATAACATAATGTTTTGGTTATTCATGTATTTAATATCAGTATTAATAAAATTTAATTATATTTCTTATTATATATATTATTTACTATTTATTATATTTGGCATTCATTTTGTATGCCAATATTTTATCCTAGCTCCATACGATATTTTAACCTAATAATAATTATTGTCTGGATAATGGAATATCTATAACATCGCAATGATATGTAAATCGTAACTGTATACGACAAAGACCTACTTAACCGAAAATACATAGTACATGCTACTATTTTGCCAGTTCAAATCATTATGATATAATATAAATAACAAAATAGATTAATTAGTAGTTTAATCTGTACTTATACTGAAATGTTTAAACATCATCTGTGAGTTATAAAAATCAAAAAAAAAATGTTTATTTTTACTATATTTATTGATTATTTTTTACTGAAAATTTTGAAATTTTGATGTTTGAAGCAATACGATCAGATTAATTTTTATTATTTTTAGTTTCAAACATTTTCATTTAGTTGATTTCATTGCTAACTGTTAGTCTCACTCGTTCAGCTACAAGAAAAAATGCATATATTTATGTTATATTAATATTATATATATATTATTCTGCATTTATCTGGATGTTTGTAAGTTCGACGGAACGCTCCAACACATTTACAAATTGCATATGCATACAAATGCATATATATACAAATTGCTTTGGTGCTTTTTTTTAACCCCTGTCTACCATGCTGAACCTTTGCAGGAAAAATTGATTGCATGAACTATATTTTTTTAATTTAATGTTAGTCTTCTTCGCAAATAATAAGGAAAAATAAAAAATAATAATAATATGATAAATAAAACAAACAATTTTTTTGATTTATAATAATAAGGACTAATAGAAATTTAATCAATAGTTTAATATGGTATAAGAACCAAAAGGCAAACAGCATTTAACACAAAAAAAAACATAATTCACTCAAAGGTTATTCTTATTACTTAAAATTATACATAATAATACACATGTGTATCAGCATATTTGTATTGTATAATATTATACATTATACTACTTTATTGCTTCTACCTTTTATTTTTGGCATTATTGTGTGCGTAACTCACTTCACTCAAAAAAAATTATTTTTGTTTTTTTTTTGTTTTTTTTTTATTATTTGCTGTATCTGTATTCTGTATGTTCTATATGCTCCATTCCAAAAATATTATTTTATTTTCAGTGTTAAGTGTTCACTTTTCACTTCACTGTTCAGGTTCATTGTTCAATCAATAGAACTTGATAGAAGTAGAGTAGGATAATTAACTCTACTTCTACGCCGGATAATAAAACATTGTTTTTTTTTAAATTGAAAATTATTGATGAAAATGTTTTTGTATTTTTTGTAAATTTTACCAATTTAGATACAAAATTTTGAATATATAAATTATGAATATTTTTTAAAAATAACACAATACCATAATAACAGTTTATTCATATAGCAAAATAAGATCCCTATACATTATACAAAAGACAAAATTTATATAAAAATAAGATCCCATTTTTAAATTTGCTCTCCCAGAGGCCACAATAACGCTAATACGGTATAATTTATACTAAATGGAACCCAACTAACGAATTATAACTAAATGGAAGTGAGTACGAGTATACCATACAAAAATATAAACATTTTATACAAATTTATTGGGATGGTACTTTTTTTTCTGTTATATAAAAAAAAAAAGATTAGTGTTAGGCCAATATAAACATAAATAAAAATAAATAAAAAGTGATATAAACATAAGTACTGTAATTTCGGAATAAAGAATCTAATGAAAGAAAAAAAGAAACTAGGATTTATTTTGCTTCCGTCATTTATGACGGGTTACAAAGCTAGTTTATTAATAATAAATAATAATAAAAAGATTTTATTTCAACAAAACCAAAATTTATAGTTTCAAATTTTTACAATTAATTTTAAGTTTATGTAAGTTAAAGACTTAAATTAAAAATTCATAAAAACAAAAAAAAAATATATAAAATATAGTAAATTAAAATTTAAAACTATAAATTTTAATTCAAAAATGATACTTAGCCTAGTTGATAAAATGAAAAAGTTAGGTTAAATCTGTTATCCAAAAATAATTGACGAATGAACTTTCATATTTCGAATTTTAATCATATAGTTTTAATAGAACAAGTCACCACTGCTATTATGTCCTTAAACAATATTCATTATATCAACTACACTCAATTAATGCAAGATCAATTTTATTTGATATTTAAGTAAAATTCCGGGATAAATTTTAATATGTTTAATTGGTAGTTCATATAAATTGTAACCACTCTTAGGGCATATAATGCAATATTCGAATCTATATCTAACTAAAAATTAAATGTCTATCTATAGTAAAAAAAAAATGTCTTCTAAAATTCACTGAATTTCAAAATTAGAATTTTTTTTACAGGATTTTTAAACTAATTTTATGGAAATCACATTTTAAGGATATAATATTCACGTAGTTGAATAATAATACAATTAAAGTCAGAAATTAATAAACAGGTTGAATAGAAATTATACTTCTAGTGTGGTTTAGTTGTCACAGTGTGAAACATAAGAGTAGAATACAATAAATTTTGAAATTTATTTATACATTTTTTGAAAATAAAGAAAATTGTTCAACTTTATTTACTGAAAAAATTATTAACTCAAACTGGAATATCTAAACTTAGGTAAGTTCGTATGGTGGAAAACATTGCTGATTCAAAAAAAACTCAAAAATGTTGAAATGTCTTTTCCCAGTACCTTGTTTATTGGTAAGACATGATATAAGATAAAAGATGGAAAAGGTGGAAGGTTGAATGCTCAAAAACTCTTAAAAGTTTTATTTTTTGATTTTTATTTTGTTGATTTATTTTAATAGTATGAATTTTCAATATCTATTTTTGTAGAGAATGAATTAAATTTATTGCATATATTCAGGGGCAATTAAGCGTTACAGATGGACAGATATTACGACAAATATTACGTAAAATATATAATTTATTGGATATATTCAGGGGCAATTAAGCGTTACAGATAGACAGATATTACGACAAATATTATGTAAAATATAGAATAAGGAATAACTAACAAAATGATAATGTAAAACTACTAAATATAAAATAAAGAATAAACAAAAAGTATTGTTAACTGCAGTGAAGTAAAAGTTGGACATGATACTTGCATAATCATTAATTATATAAAATTATATTTTTATTTAACTAAATTTGTAAAATATTTTTATTAATTTCATTTGTTACACCATCATTATAAGACTGTTAATCTAATAGAATATAGAATAGTGTATAAGAAACTATAAAGTAATAAGTCAGAAGGTAGTGAAGCTTTGTAGAAGATTGCATATTCATATCAAGTCGGGGTCATAACTTTTAATTTATTTTTTATTATTTAAAAATTAATTTATTAAACAATAATAAAAATTTAACAATTTATTGATATCAATTATATTAAAAAAATATTATAGTTAGATGTTAGTTTGTTAATGCACTGCACTTGATCGACTGACTGCAATTGTTCGACCTACTGTACTTGGTCGGCTGACTGTACTTGATTGACTGACTGTACTTGAGTTTTAAATATTTTATTTTAAGTATAGAACACTACAGCTATATATTTATTCTTGTTTTGCAAGTTGTAAAGGTAAAATATTGTTAACTTGATAGAATACATTTTGTGAAACTTAGTTTGCAGGAACTGTAGAACATTTTATTGTTTATTTGTTTTTAATGGGGAGTTCTATGTAAGTGCGACCTAATAAGATCTATTGTACTATTAATTTCAACTATTTTAAATCTACATTTTTTATTAACTTAATTTTGACACTACCTGTATCGATTTGAAATTATGGTTTTGAAAGCATTAATCTTTGAATAACACTTTCTAGTAGAATGAACTTTAAAATGTGTTATAGAGATTATTTGTTACTTTGAAAGAGATTTTATATGATATTAGAAGAGACTTCTTACATTTGAAATACTTTGATATTCAATATAAATATTTTTTTTTTGTTTTTATTTTTCTTTCTTTTTTGTTGTCACTGGTTTCCAATACCTATACATTTATGTATGTCAGTTTGTCTATAGGTTAGGTATATTTTAATGATCATTAGATGACGATAATGGTGATGATGATTATTAGATTTTCATATAGAAGTTAATTATGTATTGATGTTGTTATTTAGGTTATTAATAATTATATAAAGTGGCTTTTTAGAATAATTTTAATTATATACCAATATATATATATATATGCATTTTTGAATATTTACGGTTATAATATCTATATGATGGTTATGTTAAATTTGTCGCAATATGACACAAAATTGATATAATTTAAAATTTAGATATTATATAAGAATTTGTTATTAACATCGAATAATATTTAATAATAGTTAATTATGACAAAAATTTAATATTTTAATTAATTTTTGTTCTATTAATTTTAATTGTAGTCA
Source organism: Argyra leucocephala (assembly GCA_963942445.1). NCBI lineage: Eukaryota > Metazoa > Arthropoda > Insecta > Diptera > Dolichopodidae > Argyra > Argyra leucocephala. The sequence continues at coordinate 139,910,133 of OZ012680.1, forward strand.
ATGATATCTTCTATATATGTGGTAATTATATTTCACTTTATTGAATATTATTGTTGCTATAGCTTTTATATTATAATAATTAAATTTGTACCCACAAAATTAACATTAAACTTAATTATTGTTTAAAAATGAATAAATAATTTTTGGTCATATATATCATCAAATATGGTATCTACTTGTGGTTGTTTGATATTATTATTTATATTGGAAAATTCGATTTTTAAATATTTAAAAATTATTTTTGATTTGATGTGAATAATAAAATTTTAATACAGAAACCTATACAATACCAATATTAAAAAATAATGATAATCCACCATAAAAAATTATAAAAATTTAATTGTATGACTAAAAAATAAAAATTGTGGAAGGTAATTATTATGATAAATTAAAAGCTAAAATGTTAAAATTAGATTGTAAACGATAATGACAATAATTTATAACAATAGTAACCTTTATGGTTTATTCAAATCTGACAATCTAAAAAGTTGGATGGTCTAGTCCTAGTGCATTGATTTGGCACTACATATTTGCTCGTTCATTCCAATTTTCCGCCTTACATGACTGCTATCGATTTTTTTTAACATGCTAGTTATTGGAATGTTTTGTAGATCTCTCGCCAAAGGGTTAGGATGTTAGATAAGTCTGGTTGCATATCTGTTTTTACAGTTCTTTTGTAACCATGTGTATATTCAAATATTCATGTAGATTAATATTTCTAAGGTACCAAGAAGCCTGGGTAATGGTAACGTAAAACGTAAAATGTGCGGTAAATGGTACGTAAATGATTGTATTTTTTGAATTGCTTCTATGTTACTATTAGAAAGAGTTCTTCATACATTGCATCCATAGGACCAGATTGGTTTCAGAATGGCTTTATATGCTGTTTCATCTTGAGTTTTAGTTGATCTTATTTTGCGGTGATCTGCTCCTTCCAAGTTAGCTTTTTGTCTAGGTGAAGGAATTTAATATCGTTAGCTTGCGGAATAGTTATCCCATTTTTATCAACTGGTGAGCATAATCACTTCTTTTACGATAAAGTTTTACACTTTTACTCTGATTTTCTACTTACTCAGTCATTCCTGTATCTGCTGCAAATGGGCTTGCAGATTTAAGGATGCTATATGTGAATTTGAATGGCAATTTAAAATTACAGTACCGTCTGCGAAAGTGGATGTTAATGTGTTTCTGTTTTCCGGTAGATCAGATGTATATACTAGGTATAAAAGTGGTCCTAGTACACTACTTTGTGGGACATCAGCATTGATTTCATGTTCTTCTGTTATATAGGATTTGAATCGAACTCTAGAGCGTCTATTGGTTATATACGAGTTTTTTTTAAAGCGTTAATATCAAACTTGATTTTGACATAAAAATAATCCTTAAAAATGAAGAGCATGCAATTTATTAGGAAAAAAATCTTCATACAAAAAACTAAGTTCATATAGAATCTAAAACTCAGATTTATATCTTCCGGGCTTTATCAAGTAGACTACATCTCATACATTTCATTACGATTCATATAAGAAAACTATGCCGGATGAACTTGTCTTACATTATTGCAGTGATTAAAATTACCTTGTTGTCGCAAATTCATTACGATTTTCATTTTAATTTAAGTCGACTAAAAATTGTGCTATATACTTTCTGATTTAATTCTTTTGAATAACATTTTTTTTTTTTAAATTTTATTAAATTGTATTAATTTTTATTACACAGTTAATTTCTTCATATCTCTAAAGTTCAAAATATGAATTGTGTAAAATTTAAATAAATTTTTAAAATTAAAATGTCTTTATTTTCCGATTACATGAAAATTTTAACTTTTAAATAAAAATACATTTTGTTTATTTTTGTCACGAGCATGATTTTCTTATTCTGAATTGTTCTTTTGGATTAAATTTAAATATTTATACAAATACATACATATACACATACATATATTATAATACTTATAATCTTAAAATCTATTTAATTCATTAATTTACCTTTAACATGCAATCTGCGTATATGAAGATAAAAAAGAAAAATAATTTTTGATACAATAAAAATAAAAATAAAACAAAACAACAGAAAACAAAAAAAAAAAAAATTTAAATTAAATACAGAAAATGTAACGGAAAAAATCCTACGTCATACACGTATTCAACATTTAACAGTTGATTTTTGTGTGATTTTCTTTTATTTTGTAATTTTTTTTGTTTTTTTTTTTTTCAAAGGTAAATCTAAAATCAGGATTTTTAGGTTTTTCTATAAAATTTCTTTGAATCTTAAAAGAAACCAAAGAAAATTATGTCAATTTCTAACAAAAAAAAAACAAAGAAAAACAAAAGCATAACAAGAGAAAATATAAAAAATAAAACTGATAGAGCAGAGCAGAGCACACTTTCTTATCCGGAATATATTTAAATTTTCTTTTAACAAGGATTTTTCATCAGTTTAAGAAAACTTTTATTGGATTAAAATACATAAAAAGGCGCTTAGAAGAATATCTTTTGAAAAACAAAGAAAATGGCAAAAAAGAAAAAAAATTAATGTAAATAACCTTTCTGTAGTTTGAGGCATCCACCAATTGCTGCTCTAAGGTTACCTACAGGGTATACTAAATTGTTATTAACTTTTGTGTATAAAAATTCATTTACATGAATAACTCTATATATTCACTGAAATATACTGAATTGCTACTTCTTGCCAATTCTGTGTTTCAAAAGATTTAATTTAAAATTGATTCTGTTTTTTTTTTTTTTTGTTTTTTGAATAAAAATCTGTAGATATATCGTCGGTCGCATGCTTGGTTAATCCATATGCCATTTTGACATTTTTGACATTAGAACATTTCTTGGGGTTTTGCGACATGCTCTTTCTTTCTGTGTTACTCGATTTCTTCTATATCTAATACTTTTTGCGATAATGAGAGGTAACTTTGGACCACATCCACTTTTTTTATAATTTTTTATGCAACTTTGATCTATATCAAAAATTTTGGCGTTTGTATCACAAAATATATGAAATATCCACTATTGAAATTATATGTGCTTATTTGATACACGTTATTGTATAATACACATTTATAATTTTTTTTCAATTCAATTTTGATCCACAACCATTATTAGTGTAATAAGCTATCAAATTTTGCAATCCACATGGATCAAAAATAAACGGTTTTTATTAATGTCAATTTGATTCATGTACATTTATTTTTATACATACTCCATTTTACCGTATATATAAAGAGCGTATACATAAAGTATATATATTCAAGAAGTTGAAGTATAATGAAATATTCAAGTGGTATATTGACAGGAATTCAAAAGACTTGGAAGTGCATAGCTTCTTGTAAAGTTATTCAACGGAATGCAGTCAAAGAAAATTTGTTTGAAAGTAATTCAGATAACAAGACATCACGATTTTAATTTTTTTTTCTATCCCTGTCGCAAAATTTGACTTTACCAAGGTTCCATTTTCAAAAATAAAATGCATATTATATAAAAAGGATGAACCTTTTGCTATTAAATATAAAACATTCTTCTTGGGTTAGGATTCTAATTACATTAGCATAAATCAAAGAAAAAAGCCACCCAAAAAGATCCTTTCAAAACCAAAAAAATTATTTAATATTCAGCCTCTTACTTCGAAGCCGTCCAAAATTGACAAAAAATATATCAGTGACATAAAGGACTTGCTGAAATATCTTCCTCGTGAAAACGGAACTTATCTAGCTACTTTGCTTAAATAATTATTATACTATTTCAAACGTACTACCATGTTACACAAGATAATGGCTGTGAAAGCTGCAATTACTTTAAAAAATTAAAATTACATACCTAAGTACAAAAATATTAACTTCTTAGTTAAGATTAAAGCTACTGTGAACTACTACAAACCTGTGCAATTATTTTTAAGGTAAATTAATTTGTTATTTTTTATTTTAATTTAATAAGATGAATGGTGTTAAAGAAATATTAATAAAAACTGTTAATACGTAATATTTAGAATAAAATTTAGCTATGAAAGCAATTTTGAATTTTTGTTAGAATTATTTTTTTTTGTTTTATTTAATAAAAACTAAAAATTAAACAATACCGTAATTTATTTTTATGTTTTTTCTTTTGGTGAATATATAGAACTGTCTTACTTCAAGAAAAATTTAATGCTTGCTTATTTGATCCACGTGTGCCACCCTTGATCCACGTCATACAATGAAAAAATAAATTCACTTTAAAATTGGATATGGAGCAAAAGTGAAAATTTAATTGTGATTTAAAATGAAAATTTAAAAATGAACAAATCAAGACTTATTAGTCTAAAAATTTGCATGAACATATTCTTGGGACATATACATATGTAGTAATAAATTCTATCGAATTTGGGAGAATTCTATCGAACAGTTTAATTTTTATAGTTTTTCAAACTTTAAACTCATTTTTCTCAATATGACTTTTTGGCGTATGGATCAATTAAGCGTGCGACCGACGATATTGTGATTAAAAATATTTAATAATCATGCAACATATTTAATAAACTTAGTAAAATACATCTCCAATAATTTTGTTCCAAGTATTGTGTCCATCTTTTACTACACAGAAATTAACAATGTAATTCCTATACTCTACCCTACTCTACTTTTAGTTGTTTTTTTTTTTAATTTAGTAGTTTTCCATTACCATATTATTACTTATTATATTGTAATATCTGTCGTAAGATCTGTAACTCTTAATTGCCCCTGAATATATGCAATAAAATTTCATTAAGGTTATTTTGTAAAGTTTATGAACATTTTAAAAAAAAATATTATTTTGAAACAAATTTTAATACTTTTCTTGAACTTTTATTTTGTATTTTAGATGTCTACATCTAGCCAGCAATGAGTTAAGTAAAGGTTTTTTAAGTAAAGGCTTCAAATGATTCTTATAGCCATAAATATTTGTCTAATCAGTCTATACAACAACACCAATTTCAGCATGGTAATTTTTGTCCGAACCATTCTTTTTTTAATAACAAATTTGGTTTTTCAATAGTTACTGTTGCTTCTTGTGGAGCAAAGTGCATTAACTAAATTGTTTTGTTCAGTCTATACAACACCACTTAACATTCCAAGTTTTGTCCCTCTGTATCTAATACCAAATCAGATTTTTCAGTAGGTAGTTTCTATTGCTTTTTAGAACATATACTATAATATCTAATAATCTAATCAATATATGCAACATCATGTAAATTTTTGGGTAGAATCACCCAATTTTAAATAGCAAATCTGATTTTTTAAATATTAGTGTTGGTTTTTGTTCATATCAAAAAACCTTAACATAATCCGTGCTGATCAATATAATACATTGACTGTGCTGTCTAAAGTCAAAGTCTAGGATCAAAAATTTACTCTTCTTTTGCTCCATCAGCATTCATTATACAATAATTTAATACCAAACAGTTCTTAAGACAATCTGAGCATATTCCAGAAATTATTTAATAAAAATTTAAGTTGGCAATCTGGTATTTACTTATTTTTTTATTTTTTGTACCTAGGATATAAGGTAACACAGTACTACTTCTTTTTTCTGGAACTTTTTGTTTTATTATATGTGTATATATGTATATATATATATATATATATATATTTTTTTTTGTTATTCTTATATTGCTATCCAGGTGGATATGCGCGCGTACGCTATTTATTTGCCATACATTCGCTTTCACTACATCTCTATTTATACAATGTATACACAAATATATTATTATAATGTATTTGTGCGTGTATTTTGGTACATACTTGAAATTCAAAACGTTCACCGCTTCTTAACGTCTTTATGATACTTTTGTGCAGAACCGACATTTATTTGTTAAACCCTCATTTTCACGTTTTAAGTTTAAAAAAAAAAAAAAAAAAAAAAACATAAATAAAAAAATTTTCACAAACATTTTTTTTTGTTTTTCTTATTTTGTTTTTTATTTCTACTGATATTCTTCAAAATACATATATACATACACAAATATATTTATTTAACAAATTTAATACTTCTCGTTTTTATTAAGTTCCTCTACGAATTTTTTTTTTTTTGACGATATTTATTATTAGTTAAGGAACACGACGACGACGACGATGAGAATGACAGCGAGGACGACAACGACAACCACCCACCACCGACGATGACAACAAATTTAAAAATTCTATTCTAATAATGGTGGTGTTGGTAGTTAGAATTTTGGGTGCTAAAAAAAATATAATTTTTTTTTTCTATTACTACCTGGCATCTTTAGTATTCATGTTTGCGGCATTTTTTTGTTTTTTTTGTTTTTATTTTTCTTGTATGAATTTTAAAAAACAACACAAAAAAAAAAGGAAACATAAACAGAACGGCTTATTAAAAATTCCTTACTTGTTGTTCAAGTGTTCCCATATTTTTATTAATTTAACAAGGTTTTAATATCATTAAATAAATTTTGAGTAATTTAAACATTTACAAGAAAAAAAAAAATAATAAAAAAACAAAAATTATCAGTTAAAGTATAGAAAATAAATGCAACAAAAATCTAAAAAAAAAAACAAGAATATTAAAAAAAAACAAAAAAGGGATAAGAACAATTTTTTAAATGTAACGCTTAAAGATTAAAAACTCTTTTCGATAGCACTCTTTACTTTATAAAGAATATAGACAAATATTTTGATCTTGTATCTTTTTATTTTACAATAGGGTGAAAAACTCTTTACTTTGAAAATAAAACAAAAAAAAAAAAGTAATTTTATATAGAGAAAATAAACTTAAGAGTTTTTTTTTATGGGTTAATAGATATCTCATATATACATCATACATACATACATCCATATACTACTATTATTATATTATGTGTTACTAATTGTAAATATCTACCCTCTGAAATTGTCACCTGGGAAATGAAATTATATATTATACTTCGTACTAATACACATATATTTACATGTGTGTATATAGTTATGTTAAATCAGTTAAATTTATTTTAATTTTTAATAATATAATGCGATGCCGAAATGAAAAAATCTTTATTCATTACATTATGAAGAGAAGGAGGTTGAAATCTAAATAATTTTTTATTCTACAATTTGTTAGGATATAAGTTTTTTTTTATTTCTAATTATTGCTTGTAATTAGATATTATTGAAGTACATGTAGATACATATTATAACTAGAAATATAATAATAGTTTATTCGCTATATTGATGCCTGAAAGATTTGGTTGTAATAAAAGCCATAGTTAAGATTAGAAATAACATGGGTTGAGTTAGAACAAGAAATGTGTATATATTTTAACAAGCATTAATGTAAATTATCATAAATGGTATTAAATAGTACAACAGTGACAGTAAATAGAAAAAAAGTGCAGAAGATTGGCTGGTGTATTTAAAAAAATATCACACGAAGTACCAAATTATACGAAAAGATCTATATACTATAGTCTATTTCATTCCAATATAACGTACGGACTTATAATATGCAAAATAAGCAAATATATATAAAATATAAATATTACAAAATAAAGCCATGAAAAATCTATATTCGCTTCATCACAGAACTTCCACAGATTATCTATATAAGACTTTAAAATTAATTCAATTGAACTACAACTAAAGTTACTACAAATCGAACATAAATATATAAGATTTTTCATGGATTAGTAATTACTAAAACACAACTATTACAAAACTCTGCGTTACATCAATATAATACAAGAAATGCAACAAGATATAAGAACAATTCAACCAGGTTTAAATAATATATCCAGTGCAGCTATAAATGAATAAAATAAAATTCCAAATTATCCAATTTGGAAAGAGCTGAGACTGAAAGAAAGAGCTGAGACTGAAACATTTCAAAAAACACTTAATTTCATATATTAAAATTTAAACTATATATTTCTCATATATTAAATTTAAAGTATCTAGACATTTTTTTTTTTTTTTTTTTTAATTTTAAATTGTATACATTTTAAGAAATTTTAATTCAATATTTTGTAACTTTAAACATTTTAATTATTTTTTTTTTTTTATTTGTATCTTGGCTTTTTTATATTATTATCAATATTCTTTATATTCTTCAATAATTTGTTAATTTGTTATTTTGCCTTAATTTACTTTAAAATTGTAAATGATGTAATAATACACCCTATACGAGCGATTACACTCCATGTGATAAAAAAAAAAAGTAAATAAGTCTATGATTTTTTTGAACCGCCCTTAACGAAAATGTGTTCAATTATTTATGACACGTGAAAATTTAGAAGCCTCATTTGCTATCATGTAATATATGCATCGATCATAACCAGCTCTGAGTCTGATAATTTGATTAAGCACACAGTAAACTCCTAAAGTAACTAACAACAAAAAATAGGTCAATTAAATTGTGGTGCTAAAAAGACACAATTAAGTACAAATTGATTTTCCGGAAACAACTGAAATATAGTCACTTTCACCTACGTACTTATTAGCTTAAATGGGAAGCTAATCATCCACGGCAACCTTTCAGTGGGGCGGATGAGGTATATCTGTAAATGTGCCATGCGTTTGTTAAGTAGAAATATTCTTTCTGCATCTAATCTCTTAGTTAATACAAAGGGTTGGGTAAGGTATTCCAAAAAAAAAATCCACAGTTCCATTTACACAACTCAAAACAAAAATTCCAAAAACTCAAAATCTGGATATCTTCTTTTTCTAGAAATAAAAAAATAATTAAGGTAAATATTCTGTAAAAGAGATCCCCTTTATGCATCCCAAACCGGCTACGCATAAAAATAATGAAATTAAATATTTTGGAAAATGGAGATATAATTTTTTGTTGTATTTAACAGCGGCTACGCATAAGATGATAACTTAAGCCCCTGATTTTGAAGCCAACTCTAAAAGCATTCATACATGTGTGAAATTTTTTTTTTTTAAATTTTTTTTTCGTTTTTTGGAATTTTGTTATCTTTAAATTATTTTTTTGGAAGTATGAGACCCTCCCAATACCAATACCAATGATGACTTTTGTTATACCCCAGATTGTATTAATATGTTTTCTACATCATTATATACGTGTACCAAATGTTAGGATTACTGGAATAAGACAATAAGAATCCAAAAACATGATTCCACTTTCATATAAAGCTTAACTCAATGGGGATGAAACAATCTTACAGATAAAATTTTTATTTTTTTCAATCTACTGGCCAACATAATAAGGCCGTCTGTTGATACTGTGTCTAGTTTAAAGTTATATCGACATACTTTGCCAACTCTCAAGCTCTTAGTTTTTGTGTCTGTTTGGTTAGTTTGTTTGTATCCCATTAAAATTTTCACTAATAATGTATTTTCTGTGTTCAGACACCAGAAAAAAAAAACCCAATATACCAAAATCTAAAAAAAAAAATAAAAATGAAGAATGTTTTAAACATTCGCTACGCATATAGATATTTTTTCCAACTTTGAAAAAATCTCATATCACCATTTTGCAAACAGTAAAAAATAAAACAATTAAACAAAATGCCAATCCAACTAAAAATAAAATTTGTGATTTTGGAACGTTGGACTTTTTCATTTTTTCAATTTTGGTATATGATAATTTTTTTTTTGAGATTTTACCGTTGGCCTTTTGTTTTTATAGGTTTTAGATTCGGGATATCGAACCCCATTCGTACCAAAAACATTTATCAATGACGGAAATTTTAATAGGAAACAAACAAACTGGAGTATGAGATTGGGATTTGACGATTTTTTTTTTGATTTAGGTATAGGTAGGCCCCTATTTTCAAATTTTCAATTTTTTTCAAAATGATTTTATTTTGTTAGTATTTTTAAGATAATTCATTAAACAAAGTAAAACAGTTGAAAAATCATTGAAATCGGTCCAAAAATGAATATTTTAGAGTATTTTTGCATTTTGTTAATTTTGAAAATTTTTGATGATGCTATAGGCATCACAAAAAAATATGAAAACTTTGAAATTTTCAATTTTTTTCAAAACTTCTTTATTTTGTTACTATCTTTAAGAATATTCATTAAACAAAGTAAAAGTAGGCACTAAAAGTGCACAAAAAATATATAAAATTGTTAAATAACATTTTTTGTCTTGGGTTGTGGCAGAAAACATCAAATAACTTTAAAAACAAACGGATGTATTTTCGCAAGAAATAATCAAACCAAAAACTTCAAATTTACCTTGACCAGTACCATGCACAATAAATTTGGACTAAGCCATATCATACAGGCAATATTAATTATTAATTAAAATTCGGAATGAAGAAGTCAATATTCAATGTGATATGGTGTACATGGTTTGATACCTGGTTTGATAGCTGGTTATGATTCAAACTATTGGTGAATCTGTCAAATTAAATCAAATTAAAAATAAATCTAGAGGATATAAACAAGAACTGTCTGGAATAGATGAATATGAATAGAACGATTCATATGAACACACATTAACAATCGGTATTTAATGTCACATAATAAAATAAATAAATTAAAGAAAAACAAAGTATTAATTAATTTTGCCAAATCATTTTCTCTATTCTATGTTTGTCCACTAGTCTGATTGAAAATAAATATTTGAAATAAATCATAATAATATATTCTTCCATGTGTCATAACTTATAATAATTATAGTTAAATTTTTCAATTTATCTATATTTTAAAAGGATTTGATTCATCAGCTAACATTCGTTAATTTATATTTCTATCTGCAAAATTTTTTATAAAAATTACGTACATTAAAAATATTTATTTTTATTTTCTATTTTTTTTTTCTGTTTTCACAATGAACGTGTGTCTATTTTTAATTCTATTCTCGTCTGTCTGTTTTTATCTATATAATATATTTGCTAAAAAGTAAATACAAAATTTAATATTTTTCATACTCATACAATTTCAAATGAAATTAACATTTCAATTGAGAATGGACCAAAAAAAAAATAAAATAAAATAAGTTTGCAATGATAATGAATTCATTTAACGCCTACAGTCAGAAATTAATCTAAAATAGACCTACTGGACAGAAGTGAAAAACACAAAAAAAAAAAACGTTTCTTTTTTTTTGCTTTGTATTTTTGTTTTATTATTTATTTCTTTGTTTTTCTTGTTTTTGTTTTTTTTACAAACTTTTCAGCCTTAACAACCTCTTAAGTAAAAAAAAAAAAAAAAAAAAAAAAAATAAGAAATGGCCTTTGGAGAGTTCATGATAAGAAAATGTGACTCGTTTTTTAAACGATGAGAAGAAAATCTTTCATTGTTTATTTTTTGCCTCTGTGATTCTTAAAATGATTTAATATTTGTGTGCTTACTATCCTGTTTTATGTTCAATTGTACACGTATATGTGTGTGTTTGTTTAGAAAAATGGTATTATATTTTTTTTTTGTTTGTTCTAAATGTGTTTTTTTACTGTACATGGATGTCATATGTTATTTAAGAAGAAAAATGCTTTTTGTTGTATATACTTTGGTATAAATTTATTTACAATGTTTTAGTTCCAATCAGTTATTCTGTAACACTTCAAAATCGAAAGTATATTCATAAATTACAATTCATTCGAATTTGGTATTACAAAAAATTTTTTTTTTTAAGTACAGGAATATTGTCAAAGAAGACTTTAAAAATTGTCTATGTTAATTACGTAGACACTGTAGGCGACTTTAATCTGTTTTATGTGAGACTATAATACCACATCAGTTCTATTAACTTATTGTAGTATGTTAAAATTAGTCATTAAGATTAACGATTAACATGATAAAATATGAATTTCTGCAGATGCGATATCGTAACCAGTGGAATTTTATCAAGGTTGAATTAATACTTTGAAGCTTTTAAAAAAAAATATTTTTGCCTTAATTGTCTAATACGTTTTTAGTCTTCTAAAACAATGCTTAATAGGTAATTTTGGAATCCCTATATCATTGCATGTGCTTCATGTGCTTGCTGAAACACTAAAAGTTGTTACGAAAAATATTTCAGTATATTGGAAAATGTAAAAATATCAGCAATCAGCAATGTACAATTATTCAAATGTAGAATAATTGATATAATATAAGTTAGTCACAGACAGTTGAAATGGGATGTAAGTCTAATGAAAATCACAGCTGATATGGGGATATAAGTTCAGAGAAAATATTTTTAAAAATTACCACATTTTGTTCCCCTGCAACTTAATTTTGTTCCCCTATAACTTGTATTCGTTTTTTAAGACAAATATTGGTCCATCTCAATTTGGCTTTTAAATTCATTCTTCAATATTTGCACCTATTACCTGTCTATAATCCCATATTTTGCTATTGTATTGTTCGAAACTATTCTTCTAGAATTTTTGTATCATATTTTGATAATTTATTTATTCACAATGGACCTTACTGGCTATCACAATGGACTTTACTGGTCTAAGTGTGTCGGCGTAATGTCGGCAGCCACTACTACCTACCTTGATCATCCATTCTCATTAACTGTCATTTTTATTAACCCATCTTTATTCAAATTGTATCAATTAATGTAATTATTAACAAAAATACTTATAGCGTACAGCATTCAAATGTTTGTAGACTTAATATTGTACTGAAAAATAATTATACGAATGTTCGTTAATATAATTCTAATTCTTATAATCCTCTGTACATTTTCACATCGTGCAATTTAAGGCAATTAATTGTTTGAATAGCTTGGGTTCAACATACATTGTTTGAGTCGTATTTATATAAAATAGTTCGTTTATCGTAAATATACGTACTTCATTCTTATATTTGATAAAATTAATAATTTTATAGTTAAGTGTAAATAAATAAATCGGTTTAAATATTTAAATTTATTAATATGTATATAATTTGTTTGAATGTAATTATTAATTATAAATATTACGTTCTGTAAATGCTATTTGAAATAAATGAATTATTTTATTAATATAATAATATTATGTACATAATATAAAAAAAATTCAAACCAAAAAATTAAAATCAATAAAAAATATTAGTTATAAGTTGAATTAGAACGCATTGTTATTATCACATGAGCATAATTTTGATATGTGTTTAATAATTCAAAATAAATAAATAAAAATGCATGGCTTGAGTATACGATTGGAATCCGAGATATTTTGATACAATTTACATCTGCGATTGTGAAACGGCGATAACCTCTGCGATTGAGAAAATCAAACAGATCACTAAATTTGCTTTCAAAGCAAATTCAAATACAAAAAAATTATATTTGTTGGTATGTAGTATGCCAAATTAAAGATCTTTGGTATAAAAAAAAAACTTATACTAAACTCCAGCAATGATTAACTTAATTAATTAAACATTTTTATTTCTACATTTATTTGTACTGAAGTGCACCAAAACACAAATCATACATAATTTCATTTAATAGTTATTATCATGCCTTTCAGATATAAAATTTGATCCAATAAATTTTCTGTTAATTTTTTCTACAGAAAAAAGAAAGTCATAAGTCAAAATACAACAAAATACAGAAATTAATAATAGTTTTTAAATTAAAATAAATTCAGAAGTAGATATTCTGATATAAATTGTTTTTTTTTTTAAGCTCAACAAATAAATTTGATTTTAAATTTTCGAAATTATATATTATTTATATATATTTTTTTTAAAAATATTTAGTGAAAATTTTGCAAATTTTGAAAATTTTTACCACAACTGGTGTATGCATTCACATACAGATTGGCATCATTATACTTATTTTATTGCATTTTATTAGGTTTTATAATATTAAATTTATTCTAAAATAACCCATTATGAATAAATATATACAAATTTATATTATTTTGTATATATACACAAATTTTATACATTGTCACATAATGTATAAAGTGTATACAGTGTATACAGATCTTAAAAATAAGGATAAATTTTAACAAACAATATATATTGATTATGAGTGTGTACAGGACTTATGATATTATATTGAAAAATTTCTTTACTTTTATTTAGAGTTGAACAGAGTATTAAATTTTCCTTGTCTCTTTCTAAGATAAAGATAAGAAGAAAATATATGGATAGAAAAAACAAATATATATATACAACTATTTGCATTCATCATTTTATACAGGGTGTTCTGCATATTCTGGAAAATGTTTTAAAGTGTCTTATAGCTGTATTTTAGGGAAAAATTGTTCTACACAGATTTTAAAATTGAATCTGTACTACAAGGGGATTAAGAAGAAAATATATGGATAGAAAAAATAAATATATATATACAACTATTTGCATTCATCATTTTATACAGGGTGTTCTGCATATTGTGGAAAATGTTTTAAAGTGTGATTTCTTATAGCTGTAGCTATTTTAGTGAAAAAATTGTTCAACACAAATTTTAAAATTGAATCTGCCCTACAGGGGACTAGAAATAATAAAAAAGTGCTAAAGCTTATAAAAAACAAAACCCTTTTTTGTTTTATTTTTTTTTACATTTCATCATTCCATTTTAATAATATTTATAACAATATATATGCATATATGTAGAATAATCTTACTTACAGCTCCGAAGATATTAGATTAAATGCAAGATGGGGCAATGTCGTCTTTAAAATTTGTTTGATTTAAAATTCATGTACCAAACTAACGGTACTTATGAGATGGGTATCAGATTTAGTTTTTTTCAGCAATAGGTGCCCTACACCAAGCATTTTACAAATCAGTTTATTATACCAAAATTTTAAATATGACCAGCTATTACTTGATTACGGTAAATCCGATATCAATTCAATAAGTTTAGTCACCATTAGCTTATTATAATATTAAAAACAAAACATTGATTCAGATTGCATATCTTCAGAGCTGTATTTTAAATTTATTTTGTCTATATTACGTATAATTATGTATAGGCATAATAATAATATTAAAATAAATATTAATGTTACCCATTATTTTTCAAATCCAATTTTTGTTAACCCATATAGTCGTGCTTGAGCCCAATGTTTTGCTTAAAATGTTCCAAAGAACTTGATGATGATTCAATGATTTTCAGGTTGGAGCTGACCACCCTGTATAATATGGGAGTACAGTGTTCAACATAATTATATATTGTATTTATATATTATTATTATCTATGATATTTTATATACATATGTTGTAAGCTAGAAGGCAATTTTATAAAAATTATATTAAAAAAAAATTTTTTTTTTCTAATAACTATGATAATGTGGATATTATAATGTGCATAATTAAAATATGCTTTGTATGTAAACACATAGTTTTTGAAAAGAATTTTTGGTTTTATTTTCTTTTGATATTTTAACTTATTGAAACTATTAATCGAATTTTTTTTGTTTTTTTTTTAATACTTTCTTCTCAAGGCAAAAAAAAAAACTAAGAAATTTAATTTTAAAAATATTTGTTATAAAAAGTTTTAAAAATCCCAATCATTAAATAGTGAAAAATTTGAACAAATTAATTTTTATCAAATTTATTCGGTCCTGTTATAGACAATTTTACTCCAATTAAATTGTTTTAAAAAGAACAAATATACAAAAAACAAACAAAAGAAATAAATTTGATAAACAAAAATATTATGTTTTAAATTAAATAAATTAAATAAATAAAATAGTTTTGAAATAGTTTATTTTGAAATTGTTCTTATTATTAATTTAGGATTAAAATTCAAAGAAAATTGTAAATGAATTATAAAAATTATTTTTCTTTGTGAATTTTTGTTATTAACCCTTTGAGGTATGATGTTTTTGTTTTGTAACATAACCAAAACGCTACGTGGATTGTGAAATAATGATTTAATTTAATTTAATGTTAATTTAAACTTTTTGTACCGGTTGGTAGAGCCGGCTAGAGAGCGAAAGAAAAAATTAGAGCGGAGGAGCGTATAATTGATGTAGGCCAATTACGAACAAAGGTGTTAATGTTCGTCTTGAATTTATTTAGGTCATAAATATAGAATTGATTATAGGGGGTATACGTTCCACATTCGATATATTCTGATTATGAATAAATTGCACTTTTGCCATCTAGTTATTTCGACAGTATTTCTGCCCTTTGTGTTTCACGCTTAACTGAAAGTAATACAGATTTATCTATTTCCCATGACTTTCACTGTGAAGTCATGGAAAATAGCTATGTGTCCCAACAATATTTTTTCATATTGTAATTCCACCAAAATATATTTTTGGCTCAAATATTTACAAATATAATTTTCAAATATATCTTTTAACAGGTTTTGTTGGATATGAGTCCTAGTTAACCTACCAGAATATGGGCGTGCGGTTAAAATTGTATATTTCATATTATTTTGAAATAATTAGTTAAATTTGGTGATTTTATATGAAAATACATAATACTAAGTAATTTTGGTATTGGTATTACGTTAAATGTATAGTGTAAATAGAAAGATCACATCAAGCAGATAAAACAAGAGCTCAATTACTAGTGCAGATATTTGTATTATATATAATTGAGTGAAAATATTATTATAACATTTTCTTAAAATGCAAGTAATGAAATAATAAAGCTTATTTAAACATACGGTATCCAAATATAGAAATATGACAAGTATAGTATACAAGAATGCCAAAATAGTATATTCTGCAATATATTTAATGCTTTATAATACGTTCAAGATACTCATATCT
Organism: Argyra leucocephala; assembly: GCA_963942445.1. Lineage (NCBI taxonomy): Eukaryota > Metazoa > Arthropoda > Insecta > Diptera > Dolichopodidae > Argyra > Argyra leucocephala. The sequence goes on from OZ012680.1 coordinate 139,926,714, forward strand.
ATACCCCGGCCACCGGTTTCTTTTTTCTTCAATTTGGAAACAATCAAATAATTTAAAAAATATTTTTAAAGGTACAGCCGTTCTTAGAAACTGGACCCCGACGCAGTGGATATTTATTTTAATGAAGCTATATTGTTTACCAACGATCAAATACTTAAAAAAGGTTTATAGGCTCATCCCACCATCGCCAGATACTGGATCTGGTTATTTATTTATTTACTTCAACAGTGAATCCTACAGATTAATCTGCGGGCCAACTCGATGTGACCAATTTTTATTGGTTATTGGCTACTTTTTGCTTTAATAAAGCTTCTGTATACAAAGATTTGAATAGTTCAAAAATGAAATTACAGGAACACACCACCATTTCCAGATACTGAAGCTGGCCTTGTCTAAAATTATTTATCAGTGCTTCTAGAATGTGGAATCGCATTCCACTACAGAAGGGGTAATTTTTATTTGTTTGATTTACAGAAATTCAAAGTGTACATCATTAACCATATTTCACAACTCCCCGCCGAACATTTCTTCTACTTCTTTGTTTTTTTCTTTTCTCTAACCACCCCTATTCTTTTCTATTCCAAGAGTACGAAAGTATAGAGGTTTCTGAACAAAAAAAAACTATATTTACAGAAATTTTCCAAATCTAAGAAATTATTGCCAAACTTTAATTGACAATAATTTTAACAGTATTGGACCATTTTTATTACTGATTATATGTTACAACCTATTAAGTTCTTCAATTCATTGTTGTTCTTTTAAGAGTCTCATATAAAACAACAAAATTATTACTAAAGTGATTAAATGGTAATATACGAGTATTTGATCCACTTACATGAAAATTGAATTCCAAATTCAACTAATTTGAAGACTCAATAAAGTCAAAGAATGTCTAACACAATTTTCCTCATAAAATTATCAGAATAATAAACCAATGCTGAAATTACAATTTTTATAGTGACTTGCGTAGCACAGCATTCAATTCAGTTTCTGCAATTTGAATAATTTGAAACTGTAAAGAAAAAAACCGATATTTTCTCAAGCATTGTCCGAAAATGAAGAGAACCAGAGGAATAAAAAAAAAAAAAAATTTAACAAAAATTTAATTAAACTAATTATTAAAATAACCAGAAATGATTTTCTATTGAAATTAGTTTGAGCGTAAAATTATCGACCCTATTTTTTTATTGCCTTTATTTTTATTTTTATTTATGTATTTTTTTTTTTTTTTTTTTTTTTTACTTTTGGGATATTTAAGGGCTCACAAAAATAAATTTTTATGTATCGAATAAATTTCATTATTTATAATTTCGCTGAATTTTTATCAAAAATCATACAAAACAACAACAACAAAATACGAAAACTTTATAGGAGAGAAATAAAAAAAAAAAAAAAAAAAAATTTAATGATAAATAAAAATACACAATAATATTGTATGAATTGCATAACCCAGGGTATCATTAACCCTCAAATTTAACATTATTTTATTGGAGAAAGACAAATTGTATAGAAACAAAAATAATGAAACAAATACAATAATAAATCCAAACTAACACATGAGAAAATTTTGGAAAATTTTTTTTTTTTTTTTCAAAAGTGGTTTTCTAAGTTAATTATGAGAATTGTTAATTTTTCGATATACGAAACAAAAAAGAAAACAGAAAGTGTACAAATAAATAGAAAATAAAAAAAAAATTCTAACACGGTCTAAAGCTTTTGAAAAGAAAAAAAAAATCATAAAAAATATTATAAAAGAAATTTTTGTGTAAAAATGATCTTGTCTATTATAGGATATGCAGTTAACCAACGATTTTTTGAACTGTTATAACAAGTCAGAAAAAAACAAATTAATAAATCTAGTCGAACAATAGTAGTAAAATTCATTCAATTAATAATGAAAATGCGCAAGGTAAATTTTTAATTGGTAATCAAACACTTTTACAAATGTTGTGTACTTGTGGAGTATATAAAACATCTTCTAATTTAACACTGTAATGCTGTAAACAAATTTTACTAAATATAATTTCTAGTAATTTAATTTCGGCGGTTGAAAAATAGGGCCGAGATCAATTTTGAATAGTCGACAACTAAAAAACAATTGACTTATTATATTTTAATATGATTCCTTTTTAGCGATTAAAAATATCTTTCAAATTATCGACCCTATTTTTTTATTGCCTTTATTTTTTTTTATCTATGTATTTTGGGCTTACACAAATAAATTTCATTATTACTACTATTTTTGTTTGATGATTACATAATCTCTTCTGTTGAATTGAAAGCATGTGTAAATCATATCTGATTATTGTATATACCTTCACCTGAAAACATTCTATAATATTCGAATTAATTCTGCAGTTGTAGAGCGCGATACTGCAATACTATACTAGTTTCAGACATGATATGTGATCATGATGTGCCACAGGATCAATTATGCGACAATATACTTTTAGACTAGGCCTTAAGGGTTAGGATTTTCCATTTCAAACTAACCAATATAATATGTAGAATTGCAAACTTCAAATTAAGGTGCTCACGAAAATAATTTTGATAGAAAATGAATAGTTTTTGCCTTTAATACTTATTTTATTATTATTAGGATGTATTTATGTATATATATATGTATGTAATTTATTTATATTACATGATCACATTGAAGGAGATAACTCATTAATGAGCATATAATGATCGATCAGTGCTCATCAATGCTCATTATTGAACTAAACTATATTATACAATATTTTGATTTTAGATTGTAGCATCAGTTGTGTGGTGATCAATTGCTGATTGCATACACTACTGTCATCAATACATGTGTTGAGCAAAATCATGAGCGATTTGATGAACACGTTAAAATACTCATTAGTGAACTATATGTGTACTAGAACCATCAACAATTGGAAGCATATAAATTTCCACATTTCTGGCAAAACACTAATTCGAAGTTCATTAATTAGCTCATTGATGAGTATATCATGTTATATTGATGAGTATATCATGTATTGATGAGCTATCGATGCTAGTGAAGATATTTATTGTTGCGTTGGATATTTAATTTATTTATATATTTTTTTGTTACATAAGAACTATTGTATACACTACAATCATTAATACATGTTGATAATATAGTGACGAGCGATGCGATGAGCATATTAAAATACTCATTAATGAAATATTGTGTACTACAATAAAATTTCACATCTTTGATAACACAGGAGTTCATTAATGAGCATATCATGAGCAATTAGCTGAATCTAGTGATTAGATTTAATACTTAACTAAATCCATTTAGGTATTTTGATGTTATAGAACAACTATTGTATAAAAAATCGTTGATTTTATGGTTAGATAGTGATAAGTAAAGTCAGTATTGAAATATTGATATTCGTAAAAATTAAAAAAACTTTTTCTTAAAAAAAAGAAACCGGCTGTTATCCTTGTTTATTTATACATTCTATTTTCAACTATTCAGAGGTGTTATAAACGAAATAATTCAAATTTTTTTTTGTACATATTCTAATATTAAAAGTTAGTTAAAAACAAGAGATACACATATCTTTCTATTTCATTTTCCTTATTTTTATATTATTGTTTTTTTTTTTTTTTTTGGTTTTTCTTTTTCGTATTTTGGTGTGGCGAACCCTTGTCAGTAGTTGTTAGAAATGATGTTACAAATGAAAAAGAAAATTTATGGACCGGAAAAGTTCTTTTCTTTTCGTTTTTTGTTTTTTTTTTTGTTTTTGTATCAATAAAAAAATAAATTTTAGTAAAAACCAAAATTCCTCGTTTTTTGGTACATTTTGTTGTTGTTGTTGTTGTTGTTTTTTTTTATTTTATTTTGTACTTAATTCTTATACTCAAATTGAATTCACTTTCAATTAGCTACGCTTTCAGAGTAGATTAAGTGAAATTTAAGGACGAGTGTTTGTTTGTTTCCATTTCTTTTATTTTATTTTTTTTTGTTTTTGTTTTTATTTTATTCTTTTTTAATTTATCTTTGTATAATATATCCTTGAACTGAAAAAAAAAAAAAATGAAAAAGGATAATTTGGATGTGAATTTTGTTATTTTTTTTTCTTTGAAAATGATGAAATTTATTTTGGAAACTTTAACAAGTTTTATGATAAAATGAAGATTTACCATAGTAACAAAACGATTGCCTTACAACTTTTTAATTTCCAATTGGGTTTGTTTTGTTTTTTCTTCAGTTTTTATTTGTTTTTATTTCTTTTTCGTAAAACTTTTTCGACTTTTCGAATTGGAAATTGTTAATGGGTTAGGAATTTTTTTCTGTTTTTTTAATTTGTCTGACAAACAAGGATAAATAACACGGTGTTTGTAAATAAAAAAATCAAATTAAGATTTTTTGTTTAAACAGATACCGGAAGTTTTTTATTTTAATGAAATGTAGATAGCATATTCATTACATATACATATATGTTAAGTTACTGTTGTTGCCTATATTGAGATTTTGGTGATCAAAAAGCAAAAATAAAAAAATTCTGAATCATCTTACGTTAATACATTACTTGATTTATTGCTTTTAGAGAGAGAGAGAGAGAGATAATTATATTCCATTTCTAAGCCACTTAATTGAGTATTTACATTCTGTTACCATACCTACTTATTTCTCTAGTTGCATATTTCTTGAATTTAAATCTAAGCAATAAAGCACATTTCTATAGTTACTAAATGCACCTCTCACCATTTCGATACCACCTTTTGCCACAATTACCACAAGTCTAATGTTCATTCAGCCAATACCCAAGATATTTGGAGTTACGTTCAATTGAAAGATTCCAAATGGTAATTGTGGCTGTTACATATAGTGTGTTACATTTACTGATAATCATAATTTGTTTTATTGGGGTTAATTTTTACGACTAGATCTATACTACGGTAATTAAATGTTGTAGGTACTTCATATTGACTGTAAGAAGTGTTGTATCATCGGCATAACAAATCTTATTGATATAATTATACTGTCGTCTCTTAGAAGATATTTATAGATTAAAAAGTAGTGAAGTTAGAAATACTGAAACCGTAACCGTTGGGCATAAATTATTTAAATTTATTTTTAACTTAAGTTTTAAAGACCTTAAGATCTAAATCTGCAATAGAAGATTTGATTCTAATTTAAAATACATTGAAATTTTATATCGGATTTAAAAAATTAAATTTACATTAAATAGGTTTTTATATTCAAAAGTCAAATTCCAATGAATTGGTTTTATTATATACAATCGTATGTATGTACATTTGCTTGTAGATATGTATAGCATTGTTAAATTATTTATCAGAAAATAATAACGTTAAGATACTTTAAGTGTGCATAAAAGCAAAAAAAAAAATGAAATTTAAGTTGGAAAAATAATAAAAAATTCCATCTTCAACTAAAATGGGTATTGTGATGTACAATTTTATGTAAATAAAATAAGTCAAAGAAATAAAATAACAATTAATACTACTTATTGAGCTTAGACCTCATCGCTAGAAATCGCTAGAATTTTTTTGCTCAGTTTGTCTCCACCTTAATCGTATGTCGTCAAGACATATTATTCTATTCTTAACATATTATATACAAAAAAATCTTTCAAATCGTGAGTATTAGAAACAATAAATGGTTTATGAACTCATTGAAACGATTACAATAATTTGAATAAAGTTTTAATTATAGTTAAAGCTTGGAGTAAATCAACTGCATTATTTTGAGCTCATTGTTAACAGTTTATGTAGAATTACTTTTCGTACAATAAGTATTAACCATAGCGATATTTTATTCGATAAACCAAACTATACATTTATGTATAAAATTTTACCGACCTAATGTTTAAAAAAGAGAAATGAGATAAAAGACGCGATTCTGTACTTTATCAAAAAATTGCTCAAAGTCGTTTTCAAGCAGTTTTTAATTACTCCATTGTCTTCACATTTCTAAGAAATATACATTAATTTTTACCAAAACAAATTTTAACTTTAGTTTGAATTGAAATTTTTACAAAACCAAAACCTTCTTAATAGTTTTCTCTTGCAAATTCAATAGAGCTCAACAATTTTTTTGATTATGAAAGTGTATTATGAAGATATTTTTGCAATGTGTATTCTGCTCTCATAAGACATTAATATTGCCAGGTATACACACTGCCTAATTCTAAAATTGGCATTATGTAGTTATAGCGTTTACCAAAGACATAAACCTACAATTCGAAACAATCAAGGGGAAAGTTTAATAGATCTGAAAAGAGAGAAGGCAAGGGGAAGTTTAATAGATCTGAAAAGGTCATACCAAGGAAAAAGCCTGTAATTTTAAGCAATCAAACAGAGAAGTAGATCTGAGAAGGTAGCGTCTTAATAGAACTTCCCCATCAAAAAAAAAATATTCTGTTATTCATGTTTGCAGCATATTTGACATATTTATTAGTAGCTCCAACACTATTCAACATATTAATTGAACTTCTATTTTTTTTTTGTAAATTGATTATTAGAATAGTGCCCTTTTATTACTGGACTTAAACTTACGACAATATTAACTAAAATCTTTTCTTCCCTCACAAAATATGCATATTGAATTTTTGAATAATAATTCCATGTATGATGCAATCACTAAAAATCAATTTTTTTTTTTTTTGTTTTTGTTTTTTCTATACTAACTGGGTTATTACTACAATTTTTTTATTTTCTATATTTTGTACAATGAATTGTCCGCACAATTCATACAATTCATACAAAAATAGATAAACAAACATATGTGATGATGATAAAAACATCATCCAGAAATTTAATTTGATTACATGACAAAGAAGTCAAATAGGGTGCTAAAATTTTAAGAGAATTTAAGTGATTCTTACTTGATTTTATTTTCTCACATATACAAAAATAAAATATAAAAAAAAAACTGTACATATGAATATGTTCGATCGCTGTGGGAAATCATCATTATTTCATTCAGAATGAAAATGCTAAAGGGAATTGATACACTTTACATTTTCATATCATATACACATACATCTATATATATATGCATGTTATATGTAGAAAATTATTGTAATTGTAAGTGAATTTTCTAAGGAACAAAAAAAAAAAAAAATTGAGTTGAGACTTGGTTTTTGTTCAATTGGATTCTAGTTATAGAAAAAGTGTATATACAGTTTAGTTTTTGAACAAAATATCAGTTGAATATCGTTTGTATTGTATGGTGGTGGTGTACTAAACTAATGATGAGATTAAAAAAACAACAAGGACTTTAATGATTTTTGGTCATGTTGAGTCTATCAATTTAAATGCATCATGTTTACGATAAAATATGGTGAAAACATTTTCAATCTCTTAACTGGTTGATTTTTATTTTTTTTTTGTCAACATTATGATGGTAAATACATTTTAAGATTTAATCACGATTACCAACTGTATGAATATATGGGAGAATACAAAAAAAAAAATATGTATATATTTTTCTAAACTAGAATATTTCTTGACATAATAACCTCTAAAAAATCAAAAATTCTATCACATCAGTTTTAGAGTGACGTGATAGGGACGTAAATTTTATAATATAAAGTACATTATTATTATGTGTATAATGCAGGTACATATGTATGTATATATATTAATGTATACAATATCGTATTAGTAGAACATAAAATGAAAATGGTAATAATAATTGTGTAATTTTGATGAGATGAAACACTTGAGGCCAATTCGTACCAAAGCAAAAAAAATAATATGTGTTTTTTTTTTCTTGTATTTTTAGTTTCACATTGCATAACAGTGTATATTATAGTTACTATTATTATATAGCTTTAAGGAAATCATGAGTCTGATGTTGAGAGAAGAATAGATTGAATAGAAATTTTTTATTCTGTTGACGACATTGACATAAATATGACATTTAAAGGACATTTTCATTTATGCATTGAAAATAAATGATTTTATTTTTTTTTTTTTTATTTTAAATTAGAGAGGTACGATGTTGCTGGTACTGATGGTATCAATATTATGGATATGTGTGTGTTTGTGTATAGAAGTATAAAATTTGTTTTTTGAAATAGAAGAAAAAATATTAAAATATGTGACATAATGATGAAACATTTATGGAAAATAAATTAGTTTAAAAAATTAATCGGTTCTATTTGTATGCAGTCTGTTAAAATGAATGTTTTAAGTGTAGAATAATTTTGTTGGATTACATTAATATAAAATTTAATGATATTTTCCTTATTAAATTATTATATGTATTTTTTGATGAGTTAAAGAATTATTATTTATGGTTTATCAAATTTTTATAATTTTTTAATAGAATGGGTTGAAGAACCGGAAGTAAAACCTCTACTTCTGTTATTCTCAGGTGCAGTTGACTAGGTTGGTATTTTAGAACAGATAAACTTCAATATCAACTTTCGTTCTCTTAGGCATTCTGCCCTCCTTCGTTTAAAGTTTCATCGCACAGATTATGGAAAAAATGAGCCAATTACAAATATGTTGCCTAACGTAAACAATAACTCTAATGTCTTCGATTTTCATATTAGTAAGTTCAAACTAAAAAATCTGCTTTATTCAAACAGGTCATAAGTTTTTGAAGGACATGTAATACATGTATAGTATACGTAGTTGTTCACGTTGAATCAGTAGTATTTCATAATTTTAACATGTATATACATAAGTGTATATAAATTATGTTAATTGTTATTATTATTATTTTTATTTTTGTGTCTTTGACTAATTGCGTTTTGCATGTGTTGTATTTTTATATATGTATAGATTTTCATTATTTTTTTTTTCTTTCTTTTTCTTGCTCTTTTTTTTTTTTTTAAATTTCTTTAGTTTATACCTAAATAAATTGACTAATGCTTCTTGGGTATAATTTAAAATTGCAAAATTTTGATTTAGCCTATCTTGACATGTTGGAAGATAGTCTAAATCTAGGATATAATTTTTTAATTGATTGAAGATTTTAAATTGCTTCAACTTTTCGGACTTGTGAGCATATTGCTTATTGATTTTTGTTCTTTGAGTTTCCTTAACATGTTGGAAGGCAAATCAAAGTTACTAGATTTTTAACCGTTTTTTCCGTTTATGGATTTTATTTTTGTTTCTGTTTTTAGTATTCTATCAATTTATTACTAATTTCCTTAATCGTGTTTACTAATTCCCCTTTTTTGTTTTGCATGCTTGTTTTAAGCATTTCCTGACCCAATTCTTTCTTTACTAACACATTCTTCATTAAGGGGTATCACGTGCTTGCATTCTTTTTTGAATAAAATTAAAATATAATAATAAATATTAAAGTTTAATTAATGAAAGTTCATTGAGTGCATGCTTATCACAGTATTACTTACTGAATAATTTAATTTATTAAAATCTTTCTATACTTTTAATAAGAAGAGTTTTATTCTTCCAAGCAATGTACGACACTACTAGTCATATGCTAAATAATAATAACAATGAGAATGGTGACTCCAGCGTGCGCGGTACGGGAGGGGTAATTAGTCGTTGGGACATTATTATTATTACTATTAAAATTAATTTCAGTCTTTATGAACAATTATTATATATTATGACTTTATAATTAATTTAAGATATTTTCTGTCAAACAAGATCCCATTATGAAGTCTAAAGATGTAAAAGATATTAGTTTAATACAATTCGAACAGTTTCATTTTTGGCACAATTAATGGAATGATTCTAGAACCATATTGACGACCTACACCCAGAGAACGAATTCATTTGTGACAACCTAATAAATTGCTCAACCGAATGATTCAGTTGCCATAACGTTTTTCATTAAGAGCTGCAGCAACCTCTTTAGTTGTGTTGCAAAACAATTTGTTATATCAACAAACTTATCCGTTTGATGTAACTCTATGTCGGTTGCCGCAACCGAATGAAAATATTTGTTGTAAATCGAAGTTACTGTAACCGAATTAATTACGAACCCATTAATTTTTTTTAACTTTATGTCGGTCATCACAGTAGAATGGAAGCATTTGCTATAACTAAAGTGAAGTTATCATAAACGAATTTTTGTTACCATACATTATATATAGTACTTTTCTGTGATAAGAATCGAATACTAATTTCAATTCGATTCCTTCAACTGAATAGGATGTTCAAGATAATATAATTAGAATAAGGATGGTTGTATTAACAGTACAATTTAATCCGCATAACTAATAGAAATTTTCTTATTTTGTTATAATAAACCATTTATTTACTCTAACAACCATAAGATAATTGTTATAACCGAATTACTTTTGCGAGGATGAACATGATTGGGTACTACATAGAAATAATTATTTGACCAAATGAACATTTTCGCACGAACTTGCTCAAACCGTAAAAGCATTTGTTGCTATACCGTACTGTATTTGCATCAATAATAATTCGATTGCATCAATCGAAAATTTGTAATAAGAACCAATATAATATAACAACTGTAACTTAATATTATTTCCAGAAATTTCATCCCAAAGAAATATTTTTATCAGTGTATGCTCCAGGGTGGAGTAACAAAGAATAAAAAGGCGTGATATTTTTACATTGAAGTAAACTTAAACTTAAATAAACTAAAACTAATCATTTTGACATGAAAGACGACTTTTGTGTTGTATAGTTAGCTTTTTTGTGGTAGTGATTTTGAAATGTCTATATAAACAAAAACATTGCGAACCAGTCGGGTCAAGTCAAGTCATGCATTGTATTATAAAATATACTGACAAAGTCTGTGAGTAGTAGACGAAATACATATGTGTCTATATGGCAAGCATATTTTAAAATTAAAGGAAAATCTTGGATTCTGCTCAACAATTCAACAATGTTTTATTTTGAAAGGTTTGAAAAATTTGAACATTATAAATTGTTTAGAACATACCATTTTTTGATATACGATATGTATGCTCATACTTGCTTTAATTATTGTTTGTAGCTTAAAACTTTGCTATAATATGTTAAGACCGAATATATCCGCTCAATTAAGCAATACAATTTATTGTATTTCAGTTTTAACTGTACTTTTTTTTCACATAATCATCACTGTCGTATAATGCCTTCCGTAGCAAAGCAAAAGGGCCGAAATAAAGTCCTCTTGCTATCCGCTATCTACGACTAAATTCTTCAATTATTGTGGTCCCTTTTTTTGTTGGGTAATTTGTTCGACTATTTCTCAGCATTGCGACGCGACGTGTACCCTGGAAATTCGATTTGAAACATTTTTTGTTTTTCCTTAATTTGCTCTTTCTATTTGACCTTTGTCATCAAGCGTTCTACAAAAATTATTTGCAGGAATGTCATATGGTATTATGAAATTGTTTATTTAGTTTATTTATAAAAATGATAATTTCTCCAATTTTTCATACACTATTAAGGAGCAGAAAACCTATAAAAATTTCATGCATTTCAGGACTTTAAAAAATAAAGTATTCAATTTAATCATAATGTATTTTATTTCTATTTATACTTTATATACAAGTAATTTGTATATAAAATTTAATTATGTTATTCATAAAAACCTTCATTATACTTATGAAATTTGAGCAAGACCTAAATTTATTTATAAACACATATTGCAACTTTATATATTTTATTAAACTCACAGAAAGCAACAATTTAATATCAAAAAGTTAAAATATGATAACATCAACACACACATACCTCTATTTTGATTTTATTTTGTTTTTTTTTTTGTTTTTTTTTTTAAACATTAATCCAATATCGTTGGAGCTAAAAAGGAGCCTTTATCATAAAATATAATTTTTATTCCATTGCACACAATAAACTTTAATATAAAAATTACATACAAAAAAACAATAACGAAAAAAAAAATAGCAAGAATATAAAAAAAAATCAAACTTTTCTAAAACTCGCATTATGTTACCTCACTTTAAAACATCATCATGAAATAAGAATATTATTTTCTTAGGGTATAATATTAAAAAAAAAAAAAAAAAAATAATAATAATAAAAAAAAAATAATCAAAATAAAAATACAAATCGGAAATCTGATTTAAATATTGTTTCATGATGAGTAGGTACCAGACATGTTTCCATATCGCTAGAATAATAATGGAAATATGCTTCTGGGAAACGCAATCAATTATTATTATAAATTGTAATAACTTGACCAGTTTTCTATAGGTGATTACAAGCAACTGTTGTAGTTATATTTATCAAAATCACTCCCCACTTCTCTTAGGAGTATAAATATTTCTTTGAATCGTTATAATTTCAAAAAGGTTAGTTGATTAGTTCACTATATATTGCTCACAGTCAATTAGATAGAAGAAACAGATTTTATCCCGCAATGGATTTGAATACATACTTGCGACATCGGGAAATTATGTTTTCTTCCATCCTATCATTAGGCTACGGAGTATAAGTCTAGAGTAACATATCATTAATTTTAATTGAATATCTTCAATGTGCTCAAAATCAAGACCAACTAAATCTAGACAATATATTCTACACTAATAACAATGGGAAAATATAACCTTTGTAAATACATACTCAAACACCAACTCGAAAATTTAATAATATACAAATTGATTGATCACAGTTACAATAATTATCCATTGAATCACATATCTTGAATCTAAATCATTTATGAATACTTTTTTTAGTCTACGGTGGACATTATTAATATCGATTAAGTTTTTGGCAAAGATTTTGGGTAGCAATTAAGTCTGCCTGTGAATTTTATACGAACACCGAATTTTTTTTTCTGCAAAGTAGCCATTTTCAGATCCTATGTGAATGAGTTTGTTTGGAAAGTAACATGGAGGATACACTCACTATCATGCCAAGATTTTTTAACTGCAAACATCAGGTTTTGTTGATATTGAATCAAACTTTGGAATTTTATTTCATAAATGTCTAAATAAGCTTGATTATTGCTTTCTGTAGTAGAACTTAATTTTGAAATGTAAGTTGGGATTTTGATCCTATAATTGCCGGTTTAGTTAGGTTCTTTTTTTAGCCAGTTTTATTATTTTTTCTTCTTTGACATAGGATTTGCGTTCCGTTTTTTTTCCGAAAAAATTACACCTCTTACCATTGCAAATGCAATTCTATATAAGACACTTTTTTTACAATACTTTTAGTCGCCGCTCAACTGTTTTGCTTTCGGTCGTCTTCGCCAAGATTACTGATATCTACTCGTCATTCCCTTTTCTCTCTTTTATTTCTCTTTTTCTTTTCCATCTTATCTTTTCATGATATCTTTTTCTTCTTCTTGTCCATTGTGCAACGTCTGGTGCAGCAGTTTGTAATTTTCTCATTTTTTATGAGATCGCTGAAATATTTTCCAGCTAATTTGCTTCAAAAATTGGAGTGGTTCTTTGGCTTACAAAATGTTTGCTCTACATCGTACATTTTAGGTCATAATAAGGCTTGCGCAAATTTTATATATTTTCATCTAACTGAAAGATTTCATGTATTTGTTTATTCAAATGATCTCAGGCAATCACGCTGCGCTTTGGGTTTTCCTTTCTTGCATTCAGCTCTGAGGGTTATGTAAACTGTGATATTAGCTTCTACCTACTTGAAGCGTATTACTTGTTCGTTCGGTTTATTTTCGACCAATAATTTAAATCGAATTGAAGTTTTTGAGCCATATTGAGCCGCGAATAATAATTCTTTTAAGCATTGTGCATCTGAGTTTAAAAAATTTTATCGTCATCACTACTCATCAGCTTGCCCAATTTTTATACCACAAATTATCACTGAATGCACCAAGCCAAATTAGCTCAAACTTCTTCAGACTCAAAATTGTACACAAAACTGTAATGCTGCAATACTTTATTTCCCATTTTTACTAATGTATTATTTTTAGTGTAACAAACACCACACAAAAAATTTTAAATTAAAAAGTTCATCATTTTATAACACAAGATTGAAAGAATTTAAAAAAAAAAACAAAAAATCGTCAAACTTGATGGCTGATCTTCAAAGTAACAAAAACAAAAAAATAAATGATTTATTAATAATAGTTGGCTCAAAGGCATCATTACCTTACAACAATAGCATTGGTAGCAATTTAACAATATCTTAAATTTCAAATCTTTATGGGTGAAAAAGTTTTTTAAAAATATATATACCATAAATACAATAATAACAATAACAACAAAAAGATCAAAAAACCCCTCAATGAAAATGATTTGAAAAATTTTAACAACAGAACAGCCACAACAATAACAACAACAACAAAACATCTCCAACCACTTCAAAAGGCCAAGTGATGAAGAAAAAATGTTATATGTCTTCAAAAATACACACACACACACACACACACACTACTTAATAATAATTTTATTTTTAAAAATATAAAGGATCAAAAGTTATAGTGGTGATGAGAAGGTTGTTAGGTTTCTTAATTTTTTTTTTCTTAAAAGCAAAAATTCTAACTTAGCATAGGTTTCACATTTTTAGGCTTATAAAATAAAATTACAAAAAATAAAATATAAAAAAGGTGAGGAAAAATAACATAAAGAAAATAGTAAGAAAATATAATCGAAACGAATTATAGGGTACGTTGCTGTTTATTAATTTTGTTGGGATGAAAAGTTAAAATAACTTGGAATCAAAATAACATCTGTAAGAGATTAGTTTATATAAGAGAAAAATCTATCTAGGACCCTACTGTAAACAGCTCATATTAGTTTTGACAAACAGATGGCGCACGTGAATGAACCTCTTTGGCCTAAATTTGTCGACTTAGGTAGCCCCTAGTACATAATATTTACCTAAGAGCACGTACTAGGGGCTGCTATCTAAGTATTTGAAGAAATAAATTTCAAATATTTCAATTCCATACTATTGCAGAATGCTTTGACGAATACCATCCCAATATAGTGTCCCTCTTATAGAATAAAATGATTACTATACTTCTATCATATTAGACGATAAAACTAAAAAATATAAACGAAGATAATATTAAAATCTATATATACTATATACGTCCACACTTACAAGTAGTTCACACAACAGCAGATCATTAATATGGACCGATCTATATTTTCATATTACTAGATTGTGTAGTATAGTCATTACAGAATACACAATGTAAGTTCAAACATAACTTCTACATGAAAATAATACGAAATAAAATGGCAATGATAACAAAATTCGTATTGGATTGCCAAGACGTCAAGACGATTGAATGACGACAAAACTCCATAAATACAATTGCAGTATATTCCTTGCAAGATTCAATTGCTTTTTTGTTTGAAAGTGTGAAACTATACTGTTTCGGAACAATATTAGTAATGTTAAATATAATATTAAAAAGAATTGGAGACAATTTCACTTAAAAAGACCCGATCAAAACAAAATTAAAAATTCCAGCAGCGTAAAATATCTAGGAATAAATTATTATTACCTACTCAACTTCAAAGATCATGTCAACAAACAAATCAAAAAAGCAAACATCGCCTTCATGGCCCTAAAAAAATTATTTTATTCCAATATACTATGCCAAAAAGTAAAACTTTTATGCTATAAAACATTAATTAGGCCTCTTCTAACATACTAATGTAGTATTATTTGGTTCAATATTAGTGCTTCTTCAATAGAAAGACTAAGATTATTTGAAAGAAAGTGCATTAGAGCATGTACTAGGAAAACCGTCATCTAACTCTTTATACTGCTCAAATAATTAGAATTGGTAACTTCTTAATTCGTCTCATACGCAATCATATACCAAGAAGCAGTGAAGTTATAGAAAACTCATCAATTTGTCATCCTTGAAGGTTTTTTCTTCTTAGATAAAAACAATTGTATTGAAAACAATAATAGTAAACCAATAATAATATCACTATAAAAGAAACGCTTCTAATAAAAAGTTGCCTTTAAATTTAAGTGTATTAGATACAAATGACTTGAACTTATTTAAGTACGATAATTATATTCCTCTTAAAGATAAAATAAATTCCATCAAGCCTTATTCTTGGCAACAAGTTTAGGTTAAGTTAACATAAGAGTAGGTTAGTTTAGTATAATTTCTTAGGTTTAATTAATTTAGTTTAGTTTTGAGTAATTATAGTTTCTTTATATTCAAAATTGTTTTTTTTTATCTTGTAACAAATCTATTTTTTACAATAATCTAATAAATCAAATTACAATTAACTGTAAACATTATTCATATTATTATAAACTTAATCAAAATAAAATTTCTAAATTTGACAGATAACTTAAATAATAATAAATATAAATGTGAGCGCTTCTACTTGTTAGCCAAGAACATTGTATTATAGTCATAAATGAATTTGTTTAGTTTTATTTGGAATTACTATATTTTGTCAAAAATAAAACATTTAAAAAAAAAAAAAAATCCAATTGTTTTTTAATTCGTATTTTTTTAAAAGACACTTTTAAGTCTATTATTGCATTTAATTATAGTATTATATTGACACAAGCTGCTGACGATTGATTTAAATAAAGATCATAATCTGATCATATCGATAATACTAGATTGTAATTCAACAATTAAGATCAAATTATATCTTTCATTTATTATCTTTCATATAATTATAGTCTATCATCTAACAACATTAGCTATGTGGAATATCAATACAATAATATCATATTTTTAAAGTACCTAATTCTTTTTAGTTATTAAGATAACAACAATAATAAAAAAAAAAAACAAAAAAAAAATCAGTATACGATTAAAAGTCTCGTTTCCATAAACTTTAATTTACTAAGGTTAATTTCCGGAATTTCTTCAATAATATTATCCAGAGATTTCAATGCTAGCCTATATAAATTTCTTTATACATAATATTATTATTTTGTCAGTACATATACTTAGCTGTTTAATATGAATTTTAAAATTTTATATAGCTACAGTGAATTTCAAAATTATTTGGACATTACAATTTTTAAATATAATTTTCTGCATTTATCTGGATGTTTGTAAGTCCGACGGAATATTCCAATACATATACAAATTGCAATATGTATACGAATTGCTTTGGTTCAACTTTTTTAACTCCTGTCTACCATGCTGAATCTTTGCAGGAAAAAATACCATTGCATGATATATTTTTTTTATTTAATGTTAGTCTTCTTCGCAAATAATAAGGAAAAATAAAAAAAAATAATAATAAAATAAATAAAACAAACAATTTTTTTGATTTATAATAATAAGGATTAATAGAAATTTTATCAATAGTTTAATATGGCATAATAACCAAAAGGCAAACAGCATTTAACACAAAAAAAAAACATAATGCACTTAAAGGTTATTCTTATTACTTAAAATTATGTATAATATGCATATTGTGTCTACATATTTTTTTTTTTTTGTTTTTTTTTTTTTGTTGTTATGACAATGATCATAGCATCATAGTTTTGCTACCGTATGCATAGCCTATATAGTACTATAGGTATACTCTAGCCAGAAATGTGATTCAAAGAAGAGTTAAAATTGTTATTTATTTTTATTTTTTTTGTATATTGTGTTTTTTTTAATATATATATATATATATATATATATATATATCTAATGATATATAAATTTATGATCGTATATAATATTTAGTATATAAATTATAGGGTTAGGTTTTGGTTCTGCTGATTTACACAAAGAACACAATTACAACCTGTACATTTTTAAAGAAATTAAATGAAATTTTGTACTATTATTTTTTATTTCTTATCTTTGTAAATTTGTAATTTTTAAGTATATTTGTTTTCTTCAAGTGTGTAGAAATGTATGTTGTAGAGAGTAATGCATTTTTTTTAATATAGTAGGTAGGTATATATAGGTATCGGCTAAACCATATTGATTGTTGTTCTTCTTTTTAATGTATGTTATAAATAATAATTATGTGTGAATTTTAACATGAACAGTTGAATTTTGTGTGAATTTTAACATAATGAATTTTTTGAAATGAAATGAAATTTATAACCGATCAATGGTTCACAAGTTATGAACAGTTTTGTAAATACCTATTTATTTGCAGTAAATTTTTTTATTTTAATTTTTTCTCCAACACTAGTTTTTATTTTATTCATCAAAATGAATATTATGTGTACTGTTGAATATTATTGTTTTTTTATATTTAAAATTTAATTTATTTTTGTTTTTAAAATTGTTTTCGTTCAAAGTTGTGGCTCATTATAAAATATTATTTGTTCGCTATAAACTTTGACGCTAAACTTACGCAGCAAATGTTATTGAATGTTAACAGGATTAACTCAATTCTGAATTATACGATAAATTTTCAATAGTGGCAAAAAGGATGTCGCTAAAATTATCGAGCAAATGACCCTTAGGGAATAGAAAATTTTGCACCTACAAATATTCTGTTTATATGGTAATTAAAAGCGTTATAATACAAAAATAAAGGTATGATAAATTAGTAAGCAAATACGTATTTTTCTTAAACTTGAAATGAAAACTCCAATGATGGAAAGAAATGCTAGAATTTATTTTACTTCCGTCATTTATGGCGGATTAAAAAACTAGTTTTTAAATAAAATTCGATTTGTTTTTCCCATTTTCATCACACAATAAAAATATTAAAAGCAAAAAAGATTAATTTATATTTCAGTTGTGTATAGATTAATAGCACAGACAAGTATATATAATTATTTATCTGTGTCAATAGTACTAATTACACTATTAACACAGATAAATAACAAATAAAAAAATACAATAAACAAATAATAAACAATAAAAACAATAAAAACAACAAAAAATAAAATAAATACTATTATTTTTTCTTTTACTATTTAAAATTTAAATTAAAAATCAATTCCATTTCCGTATAATATAAAATTTCCAAATTTCAATTTTATTTAAATTTTTTCATTGCCTCAGTAATTGTGAAAATGACTGTACGTCAGGATGTACCTATACAATAAAAACAAAAAAGAAACATTGTTTTTTTTTATAGAGTACAAAAGTTAATTTTGAAAATTTCTTCTAAATTGTAAAATAACAAGGTGAAATTCTATTGAACATTAAAAAATAAAAGGAAAAAGGTAGAAAAACAAAAATCAAATTAAAAAAAAAAAATTGTTTTTTGTTGTTGTTTTTCTTTAAATAAAATTTGTTAAATTGTTCATGAAACAATGAGACAACGATAGCAAAAATAACAAAAACAACAATAACTTAAGAAAATAATAAAGAAAAAACTTTAATGACTTTTTACACAAAAACCTTTACACAAAAAATGAAAACGAAAAAAAAAAAAATAGGTGATTAAGTAAATGAGGGTAAATCGAATATTATTTTAATGAGAATAGTCCCATTTCTGCTGTTTTTTTTTTTTTTATTTTTCTGGAAGTAGGATATGGCAAAACAGGTATGGGTAAACTATTGTGGCACTTTTATCTTTTATTTCTACTTTTGTGGAGAGTAAAATTTTTTTAAAAAGCGATTTAATTTCGTATCAAGGATTTCATGTACATTAGTGAACTGTATCTAGCCACGTAGATCCAGGTAAAATTTCATTATATTTTTTATCGAAAATTTCAATTGAAGCAGCTTTATTTTCTATATTATTATTGTTGTTTTTTTATATTTTTTTTTTCATTCTAGGCTTGTGAACCAATATAAAATTGGCGAAAAATTTAATTGAAATAAATCTCCGAGTAAAATGAAATTTTTCTAGTATTTAAATTGACAATTAATTTAGTATGACAATATTGGAGCAATATGTTGAAGCTATATTTTGATTTTACTTATTATTTTATACGAAAATATTTTTCTTACCAATTTAGCTAACAGATTCTGAAAGAATTTATAATCAAAATGGTGTTTAATATATTTTGAGAATAATTATTTATAATCGACATGAGACAAGTTTGTAGTAAGAAATACAGTGAAATTTTAACAAAGAATCTATTATTGGCTCTCTGGTCATGAGTGGAAGAGCTCTTCATGGTTCGATAATCACCTCTAATAAAACATATTTAAAAAAATTTATACTAATGTATATTACGTAATTACCGGTTAATCGGTTACATAACTATCGATTTTAAGCTGCATGAACAAATCAAAAGAATGAGATAAATAATTTATATTCCTAACAATACCTACACTTCTGTAAAACAAGTAGTCGACCAATTTAATTTCTGAATATCCCTCTTAAGTAGCTTATAGCATATTGCACTCTTTTTTTTGTTTTATATAATTTCAAGATGTTGCAGTTGCAGTGGTTTTTACATAAAGACCGTTGACATTTTGCTAAGCAGTATTTATAAATAAACAAATAAATAAATAGATTTGGCATACACAATTACATACAATAGTTTTGTTTTTAGAATTTGTATGGTATATATACTAATTTAAGATCCATTTCATTTTAATGATAACTAAATTTTATCTCAACTATTTTTTCCAATCATTAATTTTGTCACAATCACAAAGGGTACTGGACCAGATCAAAAAACCAATAGAAGCATTTTGGTTTTTTAATTTGAAGAAAAAGTACTGCAAAACGCCCAGTAAGTGGAATTAAATATACTATAGTACAAAAACCTCAAAATTGATATTAAGCTAAGTTGGATTAAATAATAAAATCTACACTATGTTATTTTATTCTATTTTGTTAATCAAAAATGTCAACTAGTCCAAGCTGTGCATTTGTGTATCATACCCAGCTCAAATGCACAGTTCAAAATATAATGTTTGGCTAAAACTTCATTCCAGATTAAAAAAAAGGTGGAACGTAAACACAACTGTAAGGGCGAGATGTGTTCAACCCACTAAATAAACCATAAATATTTCAAATACTTTTACCGTTTGAATTTCAAAGTAAGTTTTTGCTGCAGTTGATTTTTTTACGGAAATATAAACGTTGGCTTACTACTGGTGTAGTTAGTAGTGAACTAAATTTGTTCAAGTTAAACTGTCCGAGTAAAATTCGATTAGGAAGCTTCTTACAATAAGTCAAGTGTCGTCAAAATTATTCAAAAATAAATTTGAATTTTTATTTTTGTTGTAAGTCCAGCCGACATGAATAAAAATAAAATAAAATAAATCTGGCACGTCCTGTAAAAAAAAGTTCTTTACCGACTTCTGAAATATATAGATAGTAATATTTGTTTTTTTTTTTTGTTTGGGGGCAATAATATAAGGATGATAAAATTGTATTACAATAGAATTAAAAAGTTTTAATTTTATTTTTTTTTTTATTTTATTACTGGGAAGTTTCCTACAAATTTTTCTTTATTGAAATGAAAAGTTTTTTTTTTGAAAGGTATTTTCAAATTTTATTTTATTATAGCTATTTTTGTAAATATGATAAAAAATTTTTTTTAAAAGGAAGTAAGAATTTCCATTACTTTTATTATTAAAAAAATTCTTTTTTTAAATTTTATTAATAATATGGAGGGTAATTATCATTTTAAATTTAAACTACTTATTTGCGGAAATTTAAGTTTCATAGTTACATTTACATTTTATCAGTTTATTTTATTTATCAATTGGAATTGGCTTTCCTTTGGATATTTTGTAGATTAAAGTATATGATAAATTAATGTGAATTGTAATAAAGTTGAAGCTGCAAGCAATTATTGATGAAAAATTTCCAATTTTAAAAGATATTTTTTTTTAAAATTTTGAATATTAATATTCTTATAAATTTTATATTTAAAATTATATTTGCAATGGGCGGTGTAATACAAGCCCATCATCATTATCGATCCATTAATAATTTATTTATTTTATTTTTATTTATTTATTTCATTATTTTTCTCAATTGAGCCTAAGGGAGCTCGTACAGAGGTAACATTGGTATTACGCGCTTCTATCAGTTAAACTTATTATTTCTTATGAACTAACATGTTCCGAAATACATAAAAATATTAACAATAATAATCAGTACAGCAAACTAACCAAATCTAGACGTGTATAATCAATATTTAAATTAAATTTCGTAATTTTGCAGATTATTTAAAATATTTTGCAAAATTGTTTATTCACACTACAAAAAAAAATAGATAAAAAATTGTTATTGAGAAAAGTGAAAATTAATTTTAGTTTTCTTTTTAGGTTCATTTTATTCAAAATAATCATTCTATCACCTATAATTCATTCTAAAATACCAATGATTTATAAAAAAATAAAATTATTGCATTCTACCTTACCTAAAAATACTGATTATATAGACTGGAGTTAAGAAAAGTAAAAAAAAAAAAAAAATCACAATAATATACAAAAAAAAAAAAAAATCTATCCTAAAAGAAAAATAAATAAGAATCAAAACCAAAAAAAATGGAAGGAAAAAAAATTGTGCAACCAAAGTTATATCCAGAAAAGCTCTATTATTATATTCTAAGCACATACGAAAACTTTAGGAACACGTAAATGTGGAAAATAGACAGCAGTATAATATTTATTTTACCACAGAATTTAAAAATTTAAAGAAAATATATATATTAAGTATATATTATTATATATATTATGTATATAGACTTTATATTATTTATATAATAAAACAGAGTATGTTTGAAAATTAAGTCTTTAAGTAATAAAAGAGATTGTCACCAATGTACCACACAGAATGTATCGTCAATTGGAATAGACTGATTTTATATTTTTATAAAATATATAAATTCGTCACTGTCACAACACAATCAGGGATCATGTGGGGCTATAGAAATAATCTGAAATACTATTTGGAGTATTATCTGTTCCCTGAGTTAGCTCGGAGTTGTTACTAATATTTGAGTATCAAAAATAGAAAGGTATCTACCCTTGGGATGTCTTCCAGATTATTATACTAACCCAGTTTATACAAGTTTTCAAAGAACATTTTTAATTTTGTTTTGAGTGTTAAGACCGTCATAGATTCAACAGTTAACAGTATTAATAAGTCTCAGACGTTTTGCGTGCTTTAATAAGCAAACAGTAACATTTCAGTATTATTCATTATAGTTTTCAGATTTTTCTTATTTAGTACAGTTTTCTACTTCTTTCTTTATCGATATCCGGAAATAATTTCTCGGTAGTCTTACAGAATCTTAATCTATCTCAGTCATTTCATCTGTCATCTTGACAGTCCTATCAATATCGATATGAGTCTTTTTATGAGGTAAACAGATAATTGCATCAGCTGAGCTTGAAGTCAAATGATTGTAGTTCCGTAATTATCGCTTTGGCTATCAATTTATACCAGTTCTATGGTTTCCTTAAATTAAGCTTTTCAATATAGACTTTACAGCAAACAACGGCCTTGATTTGTTAACAAACCATGTACATGCGTCCTTATTAACTACAGAATTATCACTTCAATTCAATTTAGCATAGCAATCAAGCATATACAGATTGGAAAATTTCAACTAAAGTAGGGACTGAGAATGATTTATGTAGGGTTCGGTAATGTCACCGAATTGAAGAACTTAAGTAGCACGTAATGGAAATGTTGGACAAAGTGGAATGAAAATTTTTACAAATATAAATCAGTATTGTAGTTCTTATTCCTTCTTCTTCTACATTTCATTTCTGATTTAGCTTGGAATCAAGAACAATAGCTAGATGTTATGTGCTATTAGATGCATGAAGTATATTGTTGTACAGCTTATACAAGCTAAATTCAGGTTTCGCAATTTAGTAAGTTGAATTAACTCTTTCTTGAATTGGGTAATTCATAATCCGCTGTTAGAAAATAATTTGCTTAAGCTTTCCAAGGCAAATCCCAAATGCTTTAAGCATTAGTCTTTTTACTTGTCTAATTGTTTTCCATATTTAGTTCCATTTGATCGATTTGGATTAATGTAAAGTATTTATGAAAGTTACTGTAAGTAAGTGATAATCGAATTACTTCATTTTATGTTTGCAGCCCTGCATAGTATGTTTGAAATCCCCCATGGTATGTTTGCAACCATCTGTGGTATGCTTGCAATCCTTCATGGTATGCTTGCAATCCTCCATGGTATGTTTGAAATCCCCTCTGGTATGTTTATAACCCTGCATAGTATGTTTGCAAATTTCCTATGGTATGTTTGCAGCCATCTATGGTATGCTTGCAATCCTCCATGGTATGTTTGCAACCATCCCTGGTATGTTTATAACCCTGCATAGTATGTTTGCAATTCTCGATGGTATGTTTGCAACCATCTATGATATGCTTGCAATCCCCCATAGTGTGTTTGCAATCCTCCATGGCATGTTTGCAAGCATCCATGGTATGTTTGCAGTTCTTTATGGTATGTTTACAGTCATCCATAGAATGTTTACAATCTTGCATGACACATTTTCACCCAAAATACGATTTGGTTACGTAAACAAAAAAATTACAGTAGATATCTAACGAATAAAAAGCGATAATAAGTTTATTGGCATGTAAAAAAAATTATTCTTATAAACTCCATTGTTTTTTTTTATCCCTATTATTTTTTCTTTTAAAATTTAATTTTAGTGACATACTGTACATAGGTAAAAATTAGTATATTTTGTAGAAAATCTTATCCGCATAAAGTCTAACTCTGAATTCCATTGAAAAACAAAAAAATAAAATAGTCAAAATAAATACCACGTAGATTTAATTTAGAATTCAACTAATCTCCAAAACTTTGTACACATTCTATACGATGATATTTGTATAGATGGTATAGTATATCTATAGATGATACCAATAAAATTAAATTATAAAATCTACCTTTAGAGATTCAAAATACGATAAAGTAGTGTTTTTGAAGAAATTTACTTAACTTTAGGACAAAAAAGAAAACAAAAAAATTATTCCCATCTTATGTAAAACAATAAAATGTCTCGTATTTTAATGGTACGCGTACTTTTGTTTATTGGACTTAAAAAACAAAAATTTTTTTTTTTTTTTCAGACAAGTTTGTATATTTGTTTAAAAAATAAATTTTTTATTGAATCTAATTTAAAATTTTGTAAATTAAATTATTTGAAATTAAAAACTTTTATTATGGTACCTAGGTATAGTGAAACGGGCATTCTTAAATGGCCTACTAATAATTCAAAGACATTGTGAAGATGTTATCGAATAAATAATTTTAATCTAATTTTATATTAACATCTTCGATTTCCATTTGTTTAGAATTTAATCATTGTAAAAAAGGGATCTGTGATTGTGCTAGTCCTTGTTTGAATAGAATGTTTGTTCAACTTTATTAAAAAAAAATTTTCACTATTCACTCTTCAAGTATTTTTGTATGACCCACAAACCATTGTAATATTTTGTATGAGCAACAAATATACAAATATATACATCCAGTGTATGTCTGTATGTCCGATTAAAGTTATATGATGGCTGAAGGAATCAAAATCAAAAATCATTTTATCAAATGTTAATAACATCTGGTTTGATCTTGCACTACAAGATATTGATTTAATTTGTTTTATCGATATATTTCCCTTGAAATTGTAAGCCTTACAAGTAAATATCAATCAAATATAACTTTTCTAGTCAATAACCCTTTATATTATTGGGAATGATTGGAAAATGTTATAAACAAACTTATTTACTAAAGTGTAAAAATGAATAGAAAATATTCACACGTTATATACGTATCAGTAGAGTCTGAATAATCGTCCCATCATCATTCTTGTCAAATAAAAAATAAATAGTTCCAAACTATATATCAATCGTTAATTAATATACTTTGATTTTTCAGTTTATTTAAATTATGTAATAGCTAATATTATAAACATTTACTACTCTTACTATGACTACTAGTTATTACTATACTACTACTACTACATCAACGACAACTACTACTATTACTACTACTACTACTTCTAATAGACTAAGTACTACCACTACACTTCTCCTACTACAATAATACTACATATCACTACACTACTACTACGTCACTAGTTCTAGTCCATACCACTAATACTGCACTATTACTACTCCTACTTCACTAGTACTACTTCTACATTTTTACTACCATTAATACTACACTAGTATTGCCACAACACTATAACTACTACTACTATACTATACTATAGTACTACTTCTACACTATTCTACCACTAATCCTACACTAGTACTACTTCAACATTATTATTACTACTACTACTACACTATAGTACTACTTCTACACTATTACTACTTCTACAACACTAATCATACCTCAATACTATTTCTATTGAAATTTTGACACTATTACTTATGAAATCTTTCGGACATTATGTCAAACATTTTCATTTAGGTCAAGTATATTATGTTAATCAATTAGGCTCAGCCGATACCATTATGGCAATCCACACAAATCAATTAGAGCTTCGTAAAAATTAAAGTAAAATTATTTTTATTTAATTTTTCAATTTTTCCTATTTTAAAATTAATTTTATTAACATTAAGTAAAAATATGAATTATTGTAATATTTAATTTGTTTAATGAATTTAAAAAAATTATGAATTTAGTTAACAGTTTATACCTAGTTGGTTGTATAACTAGGTTTGTATTGAAATAAACAATTTGGTCATTACTATTATATAGGGTGCAACATGATCATCGAATAATAGAGTCAAAGCTGATTTGAGTATTCAAAATTAACAAAAAATTGTATTAGTATATGGAGAAGAGGTTTATTCTCGTGACTCTAAACTTATAAAGTCTGATTCTATGAAAATCAATACATTCGAACACACTACATTTGTTGAACAGTACACTCTATAAATAGATATTTTCAGAATTTTTTTTTATATATTTAAAAGAAAATTATACGCAAAGATAATAAAAATGATTTTTCCAATTTTATTTTACAAGATAACACTATCGAACTTCAAAAAATTTTTAATGTACCTTTTGGTAAATAACTAGAGGTATAGGAGTGTAAAGAAAGAACGATAATTCTGAATATCTGATATGATACAGAGAAGCAAAAGAGCAATAAAAGAAAAACAAACAATATTTATTTTAATATAGATATAAATATATACCTATACATACATATATATTTTTAAATTAAAAAATGAACTTTAAAAATATTTTTTTTAGTTTTAAAGTTATGCAATGGCATCTGAAAATAAAACAAAATTAAAAATTCTTTAAAAACACACAAAATAAAAAAACCACTATCAAAAATTTTTTCACTTTAGAATATTAAAGCCATGAAAATACCAAAAATTAAATTAGTTTTAACATCTAATAGAATATAACTATTTTTCTATCTAAATTTTTAATCCTTTAGAAAAAAAAAAAAATTGTTTTTCCAAAAGATATAAATTATTCAAAGTTGGCATTTTAAATTGAATTTAAAAAATAAAAAACTAAAACAAAATATTTTGATTAAAATAAGACCACAAAATAAAATAAAAATTTTTTTTTATTAAATTTTCGAATTATTTTTTTTTTTTTTTAAAGTTTAACAAAATTTTGCTTCATTAAAATAAATAAATTAATTTTTGTTTTTACTATTTTTTTTTTTTTTTTTTTGTTTGTGATTTAGAATTAAAAATTTACCCCTTCACAAGCATTAAAATAATTTTATGTCTTGTTTTAAGTTTCCCATAAATTTTCCGAATTTTGTTTGTTTGTTTTTTTTTTTTGTTGTTTGTTAATTTTTCGTGTTGTTGTTTTGATTTTTTGTTTGTTTAATATTTTTTTTTTAACAGCTTTAGTAAAAATTTTCATACTAGGTAATGATAGTGTTGGTTAGTATATGGTTGACCAATGCATTTACCACAATTATATATAACCAAATTATATAATTGAACATACAAGTTTAAACCATACTAAAAGCATGAGACAACAATAATATTTAAAAATAAATTTTCGCGGGCAATCCATATTGTTTATAGGACTGTTTTTTTACAGGTTAATAAATTATTTATCTAGCTGTAAAAATAGTTTACTAAAATGCATGAAGGAAGATATTTTGGTTAATATCGTAGTAAAAATAGGTCTAAGTTTATTGTTGAATTTCCATCCGAAGCAACATACCTCCTTCATCAGTTCTTATGACTACTCTTATGCAAAATAAAAAATAAACTATGGTGAAAGTAAGCTTTGGAGTTAGTTTCAGTTATACGTAGATTATAACGTAATCATTTGTTAAAAGTTAAAACAGTTGACGATCAAAAGAGATAGAACTAGAATTTACTTCACGGACCATTCTAGATAATTCAAGCTGTATATTTCTAATTCAGTGAAAGGTGAAAGGGAATATGAAATCGCTCAACGGTTCTGAGATTATTCTGATTGGTTCTTTCAAACAAATAATTTTTATAACTCACAGAGGTCTTATTGACATCTTTTAATAAGTTATCAAGTTAATAGAAATGAAAATCAGGAAGTTGTGTAGGTAGTCTAACTCTATAAATACCTACTGATGAGTTCTAGTAGTGTTATGATAAACGAAACAATTCCTGACAATAATTTTGTTTGTTAACACAAATAATAATAATATTTATAGATACCAATGTGGATATAAAATATCTATGTACCAAGATTGAATATTGATTAATAAATCAAACTTGTTCTTTTTATTAAAAGTAAAATGATGTAAAGTTTTTAAAAAATTTATGCTTATATAAATTTATTTTGTAAATAATTTGTAATTTCTGTTAGTCAGTGAGCTTAAGACGGTGAGATTAATGACAGTCAAATACTGAGATGACCACATTTAGCTGGCATATTTAAATGTTGACGCTACATATGTAACATAAAGATGTTTCGTGAGGTATAGGGCTTGAAGAATTCTTTAGAACATCTGTTAATGCAACATAAAGAAGAATCGGCTATGCGTTCACTATTTTATCATAATGAAGCTTAAAGCTCAGTTTAGGTTCAAGTGTTATCCAGAGATATGTAGTAAAATTAGATCTTGAAAGCAAATTGAATCAAATTGAATCAAACTGCCCGAGTAGAGTTTTTTCAAGAAATGGGAATGACTTGGAATTTAGAATTATGTACATTTTTTGAGCACCAAGAAGCGAAATTGTTTTTGTCAATCATTTTGCAGTTTATTGTAAAGTAAGTGTGATAAAATAAGTGTGTATTTCATTGATGTTTTTTAGTAGAGTAGGTAGTTATTGGATATTAGTACAACTATGATTGAATTAAAAGAATAAATTATAGTTGCAATGTCGCAATAGTCGCTTGTGAAGTAATTATTTTATAAACAAATCTTTTTTCATTTTTTATGTTTCTCCAACTCCAAAAAGTACATTTTACAGATTGTAATGTTGTAATTTCAATGAATCTATATATAATTCAATGCATTGGGTACTAAGTTCTTTGAGCTGATGCACTGCAGATTTTTTGTTTAAATAAATTGTTGTCTAAAATAAAATGGATTTGTAATGTGTTTTCGAATCATCATTGTAGTGTATTTGTAGCTCAGTAATGAGCATGAGCTGTATGAATATCTCTACTAATGTTACTAATAAGTGCGTGGCAATAAAAAAATTTATTTAATGGTATCTCTACGTAGTTGTAGCAGTGAAAGGGCTATGATCACATGTCTGTATTTTATTTGACTGAATTTCATTTGACTGCATTTCATTTGCCTGCATTTTCATTTGCCTGCATTTTCATTTGTCTGTATTTCATTTGATAAATATTCTGTAAAAGACGTAGTTCTCAGAATTCTCGAACTCAGAATCTCGCATACAATATATATAATGTCAATATGTATAATGTTCACATATAATATATATATATATATCCATATAATGTATATAAATATATGTATTCACACATTATATATATATTTATCGTATTCAGTATCCAGCATATTCAGTCAAATAGAATGCAGGCAAATAAAATGCAGGCAAATGAAATACAGACATATGACTTGCTCCCACAGTAAAGTAGATGTTATTTATTTATTTTAACAATTGATCCTACAGATAAATCTGTAGGTCAACTTTATAGGTCCTTTTCCCTTTCGAAATGTGGGCCTTTTTATCACATTATATTAATTATTTCGTATATATTTTTGTATATTATATATTTATATTATTTTTTATTAGTTATATTATGGTAGATATTATTTAATTATAATTATTGTGATCTACTTAATTACAAATTGGTGACAAATTTATATATCAGCTATCAATATATATCAGCATTAGTTCAATTTCTTTTATTGTTAAATCTTAGTTTTGTATTAAGTCTTGCTTAGATAATCCTTTCAAAATTTAAATTTTTCCAATATGGAGTGGAAATTAAAAATTGTGAAAATATTAATTTTTTATATTCCTTTCATAGTGACTCATAGCTGACATTTCATATTTTGTACACAATTTTTTTTTTTAATATGATTAAGTCCACTTGATGTATTGAGATTTTCAAAGGAAATTTCAGCTTTGTACAAAATTAAAATTAATTAAAAATAAAAAAAAATATTCCCCCTTTTTTATGTTTGTCATAACAATTCATCTTTTGAATATAATTCGAATTTAGTTTTTTATATGTTTGAATACAACTAAACGAATAAAATAGAAGACAACTTCTTTGTAATTTTTATTTAATTTTCGAATTAATTTTCAAGCAAAAATAAACAATTTTTTTAAATTTTATTTTAATTTTAAATTAAAAGTCGAATTTTTCTCATGAATTCCAATTATTATATTCATGTAGTTTTTTGTATATAATGTATATGTTGTATTCATATATATTATACAACACTCCATAAAATTTTACTGATTTTTGTTTTTTTTTTATCATTCTGATGTTTTTTTTTTTTTGAAAAAAACAAAATTCCTGCGTTAAAAATAGCACAACCAACAAAATATCTATAAAGTAGTTATGTACACAACAGTAATTTTTGTCCACTCCAATTCGTATCATTTGAATGAACAATTTGCGAAATTATTCCAAAATTGTAAATATTATGAATGTAATTAAAATTATTATCTATTTTCTGTATTTTATACTATTATTAACTATATATATATATTATGTACATTATAATATAATGGAGGAGAATACCAGTTACGTAATTATCTTATGGAAATTTATGACTTTTTGTTTATAGTGTTGGTTACGACAATTTTTAATTCTATTATTATAACCATATTTTAATGTTTTTTTTTTTTTTTGTATATATAATTTTCCAGCCATTATAGTTTACATAAAAATTTTTTTTTAATAATTTTAAAAATTTCATAAAGCATAATTAATAAATTGATGATATAGTCCTTTAAATTTACAAAAACATAAATAAAATTTGTTTTTTGGTTGTTAGAATTTGAGAAATAAAATATGAAAATTAGTTATGTGTGACAAATAATTCTAAATATCGGTAAAATTAATTAAGTTTTGAAATAGGAAACAGTTACTATTAAGCTTAAGGTTGTAATTCAATTTCTTTGAATTGGCGGTAATTAATGTAAAAATATATTTAATTTATTTATTTAATTTATCAGTTATAAATAAGGTGATTAGTCTTTTAAACATAATTATAACTAAAATTAATAATTTTTAAAACTAACAAAACTAAACGATTTTGCAATTCGTTCGCAAGAAACAAAGAAAAAAAAACAAAGTTAATAACAAAGGAAAAATGTTAATATATAAAGTGCTTATTACAAGTCAAAGGTGTAAATATTATAGTAATATAAGCTCTTAAAGTATAGAATTCAAATATATGACAAATACATTAAGGTAATAAATAAAATAAAATAATAATAATAATAAAGTGCTTAAACTATAATTAGATTAAATTACTAAATTAATAAAATTAAATCTAAAACATTAATTAATAAAAATAAAACATATATAGAGATAAAAAAATAAAATAATAATTAATGCTATATACAAAAATTTACATACATAATAAATAATATATGTATATCAATATATGCCTGTTGAACTGAAATACTGTCATTTGCATGCCTCTATTCACGATTTCTAAAATAATCTCTGCTGAGCTCAGTAAAACTGTTAATATTATTAATGCGCAAAATAATTGAACGAATAGATTTACAGTTATTAGCTTGACATGAAAATTAAATGTGAGGTCACTTCATGGGATGAAAATTTAAATTCTAGTTCAATTAACTTTTATTAAATTATTTTGTGAGCTTAGAGTCCTGAAGTTTATTAATTTTGAAATAATTAAATTATTTTATCGCTTCTTTTGTACCGCTTTTTTTTAAAAATTGTAGCAAATTTTTATATGGTACCTATGTTGTTTTTCGAATATATTAAAGAAATAATTGTTTGTCAAACAATGTTGGAATTCGTTTGCATAAACTTTTGTTTCAAAATAAATTATTGGAGCTTGCTCTGCACACTGTAGGTGCTTTTAAAAATATGTTTACATGCAAATTTTGTAAATTTCTAATTTAACTTGGACAAGGACATAATGTTAAAAACTTATTGTATGTATAGTCTACCAAACTGCAGTATCTGCAATTTTTAAGTTATCAAACAGGCTAGTACAATAGATTTGAAAGCGTTTCGTCTACATATTAAAACACCCTACCACTAAATTTTTTGAATTGTTCTTGTATTTAATTTTTTTTGTATTATAATTTCTATATTCTGACCTTTTGAGAATTTGTAGCTCCGCATTTTTTGATTAATAAGTAATTGTATTTTCAAATTATTTCACAAAGATTGTTAAATTGTATTGTGTCAAATAGTAATGATTGTTAAATTTTAAAAGTACAGTATATAAATAAATTTATATTAATAAATATAATAAAATAACTACTACTAATAAAAATTCTTCTAGGTTCAAATCTCACTCTGGGCATGAGTGTAATAATTTTTTTGAAAAACTTTCACTGGATTTAATTAAGAATAAAATTAGGTTATCACTATACAATGAATTGAAACTATGCTATTGGAACACTTTTTAACATATAAATTGCTAGATATATACCAAAAATTCAAACAAAAAATTTATTGTATGTATAGTCTACCAAACATTTACATATAAAACAAGGTGCTCATCTCAAAATCTTGCCCTATACAAAAAAACAAAAAAAAACCAAACAAAGATTTTCATGACAATCTATCACATTTTAATTAATTTTATAGTTTTTTTTTTCATTACCTACTACTGACCTAATTTGACTTACAGTTTATTTTATTATAGAAAAATAAAAAAAAAATGATGATTTTATGTTGCAATAGATATTTAAAAAATTGCAGACACCAATTAAATAGTCCAATAAAATGATTTCAGTTGTGTAAATTGCTATTGAAATAATAATAATTGTTATTGCAAACCATATTTAGTTAACTAAAAAAAGAATTTAAAATGAAACTGGGTCTAAAATATTCTAAAGATTTTTAAAAATACAGTATAGTTAGCTCAGTGTAATAGGGTTGAAGAAAATACAAAAAAAGAACGCATATAAAACTATAAATTTTCATATGAATATGTGTCTTTAGAATATGTACAGTCATGTACAAAATAATGTGGACAGTTACGTGTACCGATTATTTCATATTTCATTCGATTATTTTATAGTTTTTACAATAGTATATAATATTTTTTATTTTGCTTAATTTTCAGTTTGTTTACATGTCAATTGTAGTAATATAAAATATTAAAAAAAAATTTAGCAAATTCCTAATTTCGAGGTACACATGGAACGAAAAATTTAAAATTAAGTAAAAGTAAAACATCAAATCTTAAAAGTTATCAAACTATCTTCGTTTAGTTGTCATTACTTTACCCTTGATATAACCTTAAAATAAATTTATGAAGTATACCTACATAATACAATATATTTATTTATTCAGTGGATCTGTAGATAAATCCGCAAGCCAACTTTAGATTCATTTATGAGTTTTTGTCATTATAAACTGAGTTTTTCTAAATATTTCAATTTCTAATAATATTCCGCAAAAACAATCTCTATATGTATAGCTACAAAAGGTAAAGCCAGCTTTATATGGAGCTATTTGCAGTGAATTCATAGAAAACTACTATTAGTCATATTTTTTACTTCAAAACTGACAAAAGCTAATACAAATGAGACAAATTTGTATTTAATATACATTTTGGATAAATAACTGGCCAGTGTCTATTTGTTTAGATATTTTACAATTTATATCTCATTCTATTTGTTAATGTTAAAAAAAATAATAGATGAGTGTAATATAACATATTAGTATCTAAGGCCCACATCCCGAAAGGGAAAATGTCTATTATTGTTTAGATATTTATTTGTTTATATATTTTACAATTATTCATTGCCCATTATATTTTTTAATGTTAAAACAAGAAAAAAGACAGACAAAAAAAAATCAAAATATTGAATAAAAAAATTTAATTGATGACTACAATAGATTAGTATAGAATACAACATTAGTATACAATACAACACTCCCTACTGCTTGCGAAAAGGTTATTACAAATTAAAAAATATCAAAATTTCAATATATGCAAATGCATATACAAATTATTTTTTTTTTTTTAAATTTAAATTGATAATGTAGAGTTCCGATTTTATTTATTCCACAATAGTTATGTAGGTACACAGGATGAAAAATCATATCATCTATAAATAATATTAACTGCGAATAAATTTTGATTTCAGATTTCGATATAACCGGAGTATGAATATGGGACCTTCTGGTTAGTAGTCAGATGACATTAGCATTATATCCATCGTTATTTTCTGTTGTGCTGCAAGAGAAGAATACTCTTGTAATTCTTACTGTCCATTTTACTGCCCTTTTCAATTGCACACGACTGTATTATATTTGAAGTGAAACTTAAACTTTAAAATATTTGCACAAAAAAAAAAAACAAATTGTTATTTTACGAGTTTGAAATCAAAAAAAAAAAATTTCAGGAAAAAAATAAATTGAAAATTTCAGACTGAAGTTGTAACGTAATTAAAAAACCTATAAAACAACAGTTATTTTTGATGTTGCAATTGCACAACAGATATTTTCTCTCCACAATTTTTTTTAAGTTTTATTTTTGTAACTTTTTTTGAAGTTTACTGAACTTTTGTACTACAATTTCGCTTTATTCATTCTATTTTTTTTTTTTCTTTGTATATTTTAATTTACCTGTGTTGATTATAGAACTAACAAAATAAAAAATTTAAAGTTGAAATTTATTACCTGGAATTTGCAATCCAATCCTTATAGATATTCAAATATAGGTTGAGGTTATCATGAAATGAAATTGGAATTATTTGGAAAAAAATGGGTACATATTATATTTATACGAAAGGTATAGTATGTGTATTAATTTACTTTTGCAATAGCTTTAATCTGTAAAAAAAAGATAAAAATATAAGTAACTCACAGTCGATTTAAATAGTAAAAATTTAATATCTAAAACTCCTTCGGCTTTCAAAAAAAAATCCAGCAAGTACTCGGTTCTATTATCAAGAATTTAATACGAATTTTAATAATGGAAATAAAGTTGCTGCAGTGGTGCGTCAAGCGTATGATAGTTTTATACTTTCTATAGTATATTTCATTTAACTTAATTTAATTTAATTTGATATCCTATAGATAATTAGAGCTTATACTTAATATCTATAAGATATTAAAGTGAGTTAAAGGTAAGTGAGCTAATTTGATCAAAAACATAACTTTCAATGTAGTATAAAAAACTCCATATATTACAGCAAGCTCCACAGTGAGTATACAAAGTAAACAGTTACAAATTATACAGTTAATTTGTACAAAGAGTAAATTATTTTCGTTGTTATTTATTGTTTTTTTCTATATATTAGTTTTTGTTTGTCAATTAATTTTTTTCGTTTTATTTTTTAAAACTTAGTGATTGACTAAGTATATTTGATTAATTTTTTATATATTAATGATATATTCCACTAATTTCCAATATTATGCAATAAATTATTCTTATATATATTAATTTTGTTTTTGTCTGAAGCCGTTTATAACAAGAATAATAATAATTAAAAAACACTTAATTATGAATGAAAGAATGAGAATTTAGAGATTGAGAGATGTATTATGGAAGTAGGTGTACGTTTTTTTTTTTTTTTTTTTTTTTTATAAACAGTCAAAGCGTTAGGTATGAAAATACCTTTACACTTACGTGACGCTTGGTTGGGTAGGATAGAATAAATTAGGAAGAAAAAAAGGGGGATAGATTAGTAATTGGAAGTTGAAGAATGAAGGTATTAATATTTTCTTTAAACTTTTGCAAATTATAAATTGAATTGGGAGGAATATGATTTCACATTATTGAAGTGCGAACTATGAACGAACCTCCATAACCTACTTTATAGCATCTTGGGATATCCACAGTGTAGGGGTGAGCAATTGCAGCTCCTCTTGTTTCGCGTTGGAATTGTTTAAGAGGAGGAAGCAGCGCTTTGATTTCTGCTGAGCATGTGGAGCAGGACTACACACCTACGAAGTATCTATAAAGCAGAGAAAGTGCTCCGACTACACGTCGATGTCCAAGAGAAGCTAGGAATGAAGTTATATTTGGGTCACCAATTAGATGAATGGCGCGATTTTGAACGCGGTCAAGATAGCCTAAAGCTTTTGGAAGCGCCAGCCCAAATATGTGAGTTATATTCCATCTTGGTTCGTATAAATGATTTATAGATATTAAGGAGTTCCAAAGGTGAAAGAACAGCTTTGCATCTGCTTAGATAGCCTAAACACTTCGCAGCTCATTTCGCTATATCAAAAATATGGTCATTCCAAATAATTTTTTGATTCACGCGCATGCCTAAAATATTTAGACTATTAAAGTTTTGTAAAGTAACACCTTGAAAGGAGAGATTAGCTTGAAATCCTATAAGTTTGCCTGAAATAAGACAGTTCTGAGTTTTAGACGAGTTAAACTCAACTCTGTTTTTTTGCCCCAGTCAGCAATTTTGGTCAGATCGTGGCTAATCATGTTAACCATTATCTGTCTTCTATTGCCAACTTCGGTAGTTGAAGCATTAGATTTTCGGACGTGTAGGCTGAAGTAAAATATAGTGAATAAATAATATTAATCCATGAGAGATGATACATATTTTCTTTGAATTGTTGTTGTTTTTTGTGTTGTAATTGTGCATACATTTTAAACTGGATCAAAACTTTACTCGATTAGTAATGGCATTAGACTAGTTATACAATATTATTGCAATATTTAACAATATTATGAATATTTCGAGCAACTATAGATCTTTGTAAAGCGAACAGTTTCCAATTTATTATCGGGGAATACCCGATTGTATAAATTTTTAACTAAATTCAAGTAATATTTAAACTAAATCTATGATGTTAAAGTTACTGTTCTGCTCTAAACAAATTAAAGACATACTTTAGTACAATTTTAAAAACAAAAAAACAATTTGAATCGCAGAACTAGTCGGCATCCTGACATAGTTTAGTATTAAATAATTTTTTTTTTAAGAAAATTGTATTTAACAATTGAAAATGTCCCTGGACATAAACATTTTTAGTTTTTTGTTTTATATTCACAATTATTGTGATTTTTTAAAAGGATACAAGGACATTTTTATTTTATTGATTGAGGCTGCATCAGTTATAGCGATACGTAAAAATTTTATATTTTCAATTTTACTGCAACGACAGATAAAAAATTTTAATATAAATTTGTTGGAATGGTTGAAAATGTTCTAAAAAATAAATTTTGAATATATGTAATGGAATATATGCTGTTTGGTTTAGGTAAAACATTATTAATAATAAATTTTGCTCAAATAATTAACAATTTACATTTAATATTTACTTACTGTTCCATTTAAATGATAAAATAGTTTTTTTTTATCTAATTTTTTATTTAAAATGTTTATTTAAAACGATAACATTTTGAATAAAATTTGTTTTTTGAAATATTTTTATCATTCCTACATTTTAGCGCGATCTTTTAAGATCTATTGTACTTCCCCATTTATTATCTCAGAATTGTAGATGTCCTTGATAAACCCTATTATTGCTTTGATGTCAATTTCAGATTATCTTATTTTAAGATTTTGTATTAACCGTTGCAGTCGTCATATTACGTATCATCATAACTGCAATCTAATATTAGTTAAAATTTTTTTTTATCAATTATTATTTGTTTTTTCAATTTTTATTAGACACTTGATATTGACTGTTAAAATTGTACAAAATTTTTTATTGAATCAATTTTGTTTTTAGTTCAATTTTAACAAAAATCAAAAAATAATATTTTATTATGTATAGTACAAATGAAATTTTTTTTGTTATGCAATAGAAGTTTGCATACAAAAAAAAAATACATTGAAATTTAATTAAATAAACGATTCGAAACAGAAAAACGAATTCAGTTAAATGAAAAACAATTATTATTGCCAAAATATTGAAATATGCTTTTTAATAGTCGTTTTTGAATATTTAAAATAATAATGCTGTCATCTGGATATCAAATTGTAGTTTTGAAATTAATAAATTTTTTATAATAATTATCTAAAATATTTATTTTTAAGTTTATTTAAAATAATCAGCACATGCCAGCAAAAATAAAATTAACAAAAACTTTACAATTTTAATTATATTATTTTTATTTTAATTAAAATTTCAAATCAGCATTATTTTATATTCAAATAAGTAAATTTAATAGAATTAATTTAATTTAATTTCAATAGAAAATGTTTACTTCAAAATTATAAAAGAATATACTACCACCTTACACCATCACTGTATTTTATTGTATATATTTTAATTGTTAAAGACTCAAATCATGATCGAATTATCAAGTTAATCGAAATAAATAATGCCAACCAATTAAAATGTTTTATATTACATTATTATTCTTATTTTTTTTTTTATTTTCTATTTATATCAATACACCTAGTTTTCAATTTTAATTTTAATTTTTTATTCTTGTTTAATTGACTCAGTGTTTTGTAACATTTTTGTGTACTCAAAAAGCACAGAAAATATTGTTATGTTGGTTTATAACGGTATTTTAAAGCTGATATGGACTTATGGAATCCAACTGTGGGGAATATGATACAAAATTGTGTCCTCTAAGCTTTTATAAGTATAAATTTTACTTATCACACTGAATGTACTGAACTGAATGTACCAGTACAATTTTAATTAATATTTCACTATTCCTAATCTAGAGAAATTGTATCCCGCTGATCAACTTCAACTAACATTGAAAAATGTGGTGAATAGGTAACAAATTGATCATAGAATGTGCTGGTATATACTGCATAAATTGATAATATACTTGAGTCAACCGTGCCAGTGAAAAGAATAGTATCCAAGCTATGAAACATCTACAAATGAATTGTTGATTTGACTTTTTGGTGAGGCACTGTTGAAATTAAAATTGAGTTGCTGTAGAAATTAAAATTTGTATATTTCATCATTATATTTTATACATCTTTACTATTTAGTAATATAATGATTATACAATATTGTTAAGTACATGGTGCAATATAGACGTGTTAACATTAAATGCATGAGTCATTTAAAACCGCTTGATGCTCTGTTGCTGATAGCTTGTAGCGTAAATGAATTTGGGCTAATTTAATTTTTTTTTGTATGTCCTCAACGAATCAAAAATCCAGCCTTATTTTGTCACTACGAGTTTAACACTGTACTTCAACCTAGGTACATGTGAATTAAAAGTCCGGTGTAATTAAAGACATACCAGATAGATGCGCACATACCAGAGAGCAATGAAAATGATGTATGTGTATAATCATCATACGATAAATAAATAAATAATTAAATATGAGTAACATAATAAAAATATAAAAGGTTATTTTCCTCTGATTGATTACCTCAATTTAATTTTGTAAACCTAAGCATTTTTTCATCAAATTTTCCGTGTAAACTTTTACCAATAAACACACGTGTAGTTGAATTTTGTATGTAATTTGTTCATATAATAAGATGTATAAGGATTTTTCAGAACTTATAATAGTATTATTTCTACTACTGTACTACTTAATTGGTAAAGTATTACATATATTTAAATATATATATACCTATATAATATACATATATTAATTTACAATTAAATTCATTGTTTAAACTTTGTCATTGTAATGTAGAAAATGGAAATTTATTACTACGTAAAGAAATTAAGTGAATAAAAAGAGAAAAAACAAAAATACAAACAAAAAAAAATTTCAATAGAATAATTTTAAAATTAAGGAAATAATCAAAATACCGTTATGTATACCTATATCTATACATTAGATTTCTTATCTAACAAAAACAAAATATGCACTTACCTTATACTTACCTATTTTAGGTATATTCGATTTTAAAATAGAATCATGTAATTCAAGTGAAAATGAATTTGAAATATTTAAAGAAGAAAGTTTAATCAATTAATTATTATCCTTTATCTTTGCACTCCTTTAAAAAAAAAAAAAAAACAAAAGCAAAGAATAAAAATTCAAATCAAAAATTTCCATTACTGGGTTAGTTTTATTTACAATTCCTAATTTTATATAGACATAGAATTTACTCTAATTTACAACAATGTCTTAAATAATAAAAGAAAATCGAAATTTTTTCTAAAGGATATTAAATTCAATAGGTAAAAAGGATACATTTGAAATTGTATTTATCTACTACTATAGTATACGAATACTATTACTTGTAGCAGATGAATAATATGTTGAGTGGTGTTGATGTAAGATGAAGATAAAGCAAATAAAATTGTTACGTTTTCATTGAAATTTAGGTTTTTGTTTTTTGCAAAATTAAAAGGAGTAATTTAAATTAGAATCAAATAAAAAAAAATTAATAAAAATACAAAAACAAAAAAAAAATGTACATCCTTAAAATCTTTTTAATGTTAAGTAATACAAATATGTGATTTGATTTATTCTGCCTACCTACCTATCTGTAATTTAATTAAAATAAAATAAAATTTAAATTTTTAGGTTTTGTTTTAATTTAAAAGTAAATTTGTGTTATTAATTTACAAAAAAAAAATAATTGTAAATAAAAAAAATGTTCAAATGTAATTGAAACATAATATAAATCAACTTTCAAAATAGAATGAGTTGGATAGAGTGAGATAATAAGTCAAATCAGCGATATGAAACTGTTGTAAAAATCAGATTTCGTGAGAGTGTATGGAAAATATAACCCACAGGATAATATGGTTTCACTGTTTAATTTCTAAACTCTATCTCATAATTCTAGTTTTTTCTATACGTTTTATTTACCGTTATAATATTTTAGAAATTTAGCATAAAAAATTTATAATTGACATTAAAGTAATTCATTTTAATAAAGCAAATTATTTATTAAAATTTTTTGTTTTAATTTATTTCACAAATATTTTTGTGTTAATGGGCATCAAATCCACAAAAAAAATTCCATAAATTAAAAAACTATATAATTGTGGCAAATTAATGCTGGAAAAAGGAGATATCCTTGCTGTATCTAACAGCGGGGCTATGCATAAAAATAATTTATATAAATATTCTCTAAAAGGCGTAGAACTTTGAATCCAACTCTAAATTATCTCGTTGCTCAGAATTTTGCATTAAGTGCCGTACACATTAATAAAATGAAATGCATAAAAGCAATATCAAGGATCGTTTTTTGTGATTTTTTTTTTTGTGGCAAAAACCATTATGGATTTGTTTTTTTTTGTGGATTTAGGTACTAACCATTTATATTTTTATTTTTCTTTTATTATAAATGTTTTATTTATTTTATTTTACATATAAATTATTATTTATTATTATTTTTATTAAATCTAACTATTTCAATATTTTACTATATTCCATTTGATGGTCCATGTGAGAGTGAGTTTGAATCTAATAATGGTGTCTTTTCCATAATTTCCTTAACTGGAAATAGTATGACGGCTACTGGGCAGCCTATCATAGACTAGACTCACCATTTATTAGATGTTTTATATAACTATATTATTAGAATTTAACCAATGTATGTTTGCTTATGATTAGGATACATTTCAACAAATATAATACTAACTAGAGACTGCCCAGTTTGACTGATTATTTAAGTTCAATTTGATAGCACTGAGTAGTAATAAACTCTTCCTCTATTGGAAAGTGTCCTATTTTTTTAAGTTTATTATTTGGTTGTCTCATAAATTACCCCGACAATATATATTTAGGTGGTTATACTTAATCGGGCATAATATTGTGTACTATTTGAGTAATGTAAGTCTTGAAAAATACGGGTGACGAATTGTCTTAAAACTACTTTAAGCTTACATTTATTGCGTTGTAAGGTAAATTTTCCAATTATTCTCTATATTTCAACATTTTATGTATTCAAAGACTTTTGGATTTAATTCAATTTACATATTTATAATGACTCAAGTATTCGTAAACTATTCGTATTTTTAGGATAAAAATTGTTTACACTAAAATTTAGGTATGATTTGACCTAGGTAGTTGTGGCTAAATAGGTGTAAGATCCATTGTGATATTAACTTGCTTATTGTTTTAACCTAAGAAGTGGAAAGCCTGAAATTAAAGTTTTGTACACTGAAAAATTTTTTACTGTTAAATTAATAAAATCGTTATTAAATTAACAAAAATGTTATTAAAATACGTCCAATAACAAATCGTTATTAAATTAATCATCAGTGTTGTTAAATTAGTAACAATTTACAGAAAAAAGATGATTATGAATTTAACAACAAAATTGTTGATTTAACAACCTGAGTTTTTAATTTAACAGTAGAAGTTGTTAATATAACAAAAAGCATTATCTATTTAATAACTAAGCCTGTGAATTTAATAAACATTACTGTAAATATAATAATAAAATTGTTATTTTAATAGGCAAATGTTTTTAATTTAACAGTAGAAGTTGTCAATTTAACAAGGAGGGTTATCTATTTAATAGTTAAAATTGTGGATTTAACAAACATTATTGTAAATATAATAATGAAGCTGTTGGTTTAGCAACATGAGCTGTTATTTTAATAGCAATGACAATATTCTGGTATTAATTTTCCAAACCGCATTATTATTTTTACAATACAAGGTGTTATTTTATAAAAATAAGTTGTCCTAACAAAAAACACAATATTCATTCAGCTCTGATTCATAAACGGACCTAATCTTCTACATCAACAAAGAAAATTGAATAATAATTATTTAATTTACAGTTTTTTATAACAGTTTTTTTTTTTTTGGAATGTCTTAAATGAAACATAATGCATTATATTCAATTCAAATTACTTTTTTTTATTTTCTAATATATTTTATATTCATAAAGCACTTCATCTTAAACACATTTCTTTATGGTCATCTACAGTTCCTGTTAGAAAAAGTAACGGTTAAATTCTTTCAGCTGTTGAACTGTGTTGTCAATAGTTACAAAAGAATTTTGTGAATCACATAATATGTATAGTTTCACTTTATTTGCCACAATAGGAACAATTCTTGCTGTAGGTACTAGTTTGT
The DNA here is from genome assembly GCA_963942445.1 of Argyra leucocephala. Taxonomy (NCBI): domain Eukaryota; kingdom Metazoa; phylum Arthropoda; class Insecta; order Diptera; family Dolichopodidae; genus Argyra; species Argyra leucocephala. The sequence goes on from OZ012680.1 coordinate 139,969,949, forward strand.
GGTGCAATAAGTAAAACGTTGTTAATAATTTTCCATATGTAATTAAATAAAAAGAAATAGAGTAAATTTATTTTATATTATACAAAATAAGAAGATTAATTTTAATAGATTAGACCTATTATTATATTTATATAAATTATATTTTTTATATGTTTACCATATTGAAATCAATCTTACTTTGTTAAACACTTTGCAAATTTTTAATTTATATTCATATAATAAAACTTACTATATGTTACTTTATCAGCTGCAACAAAATCAATCATGGATTTAACGGAAGATTCCTTAACTTTGTCTTATATTGATGAATGATGATTATAAATCAATTAATCTAAAACAAACAAATTTCATTAAGTTAATTTCTCAGCGTATAATTAATGTAATAAAAAAAAAATACTTTGAACTTATTAGGTTTAACTCAGTTTACCATTGAAATACAAACTATATATTTTTTCTTCTACACAATATACACATGTGATTCTAATGACTATTTCTCAAAAAAAGAAAATACAATATAATTTAAATATTAATCATTGCATTATTTTACCTAATTAATATAAAATAAAACTTACCTCTAGAAATTTCCTTAAATTTATTCCAATTATGTGTTAATTCAATAATTACTAGGAAAGTTATATTATGTACTTATATTAAATAAGTATTTTTTATTCAATATTTATTTATTCTTTTTTACACATTTTTATTCACTTTTAAATTAACGTTAGCAAAACGTTCTTTTTATCCTGCGATTACTTTTGAACTGAATAAGAATTTATAAATTTGAAAAATATTTTTTCTCATTTTAAGAAATGTTTGTTAAATTAAAGGTAAAAGTTATTAAAAACACAACTTACTATTATTTTAATAACAAGTCTTGTTTTTTTAATAATTTCGACTGTCAAAATACAATTTGTTATTATTTTGATGATTTTGATTATTGAATTAATAACAAAAGTTTTTTTTTTAATTACAAATTTTAACAATTTCTGTAATTATATGAACAACGATTTTGTAACAACAAAAATTATTAAATTCACAATTATGTTATAATTTTAATAACCAAAACTGTTATTTAAACAATTTTTGTAATTAATATTATTGTAGGTACAATTTTTCTTGTTTTTTTTGTGTTAAAAAATCATTTTTATTATCATTTTAATAAAAAATATTATTAATTTAACAAATATTGTTATTAGCATTTTTTACAATCGATTCAACAATCGATTTATTGAAAAAACAGTAAAAAATTTTTCAGTGTATGGCGTAGTTGTAGAGGATAATTAAATTCATTAAAACAAACAATTTGATATAATCCAATTTGGTATAATTTGATATAATCAACGTTTTTTGCACAAAAATATCAGTTTTCAACTTCAGTTTCAAACTTTTAATTTTGTATAATTTAAACAAAGTGGTAAGTCTGTTACACACTCAATATATATTGTTACTTAAACAAAAGCCCTTGTTCCATTTTACACATTTTCGGATCTGTGGTGTATATTTTTTAGACATTTTTTTATTTTTAATCCAATTTGTTTAACTGGTTTAAGTCCAGAGTAAATTTAAAAACCGGATTACAAAATAATTTTAATATCAAATTTTATTTCTGGAATCAAGTTATCTCAATCTACCAAATATAATAACAGACGAACATTTTTTGGCAAAATATCACATTTATTGCCAATTAGATTTTTGCAGTTTAAAATACGGCTAATTGTACACAAATCATTTATTTTTTACCTTCTAATACAATCTAATGAAATTAAATTATCTCTTCTAAAATAGATATTTAAGTTTTAAAAACTTTTTGTATTCTTATAGAATTGATATTCTAACTATCAATCCATATCGAGTTCTAGAAGTTTTTATTTAAATTTTATTTTCAATAAAAATTAAAATTAAATACTCAAAATGTGTTATATATTGTGTACAGGTTAAAATACTCTAGAGAGAGTCAAAGGTATAATTTTAAAGGTTGAAAATTTACTAAGAAAATTATTTAAGGATGTTTAAATTAAGAAAATAATATAAAATAAGGTATGTTAGGAAAATAAAACACTCGTCAACACACATACACACACACATATACTTCAGAAATGACCTGTCTACTGAGTTATGTTCAATTATTAAGAAAACATGTTCTGAAATTGCCCTTCAATTAATTATTCTATTGGAAAAACAAAAACAAAAAAAACATGAAAAAATAAAAGAATTTATTTTACACATACACACACACATATATATTATATCCTTCGAAATTCAGTATTATGGAATAGGAAATTATTTCATTTGAATCACGTTTCTACATTTATTTTCTTATATCCATTTCATTCCATTCATTTGATTTTGTCGTCATTTAGGGATTGAAAAGCTTAGAAAATAAAAATTTTTCTTTTCTTTTTTCATACTTTGTTGTTTTTGCTGTTTTTTTTCATTTTTTTTTTTATTCACACAAAAGAATTTGTGTTGAGGATTGCAGATTTAAGAAATTTAAGGATATGTGATGAGAAAATCATATTATTATTGTATAGAGAAAATTCAAAGAATATTTTCAGTTACAGTAAATCCTTATATTCTATCTATTTTATTAAATCTGTTCAAATGTATGATGTATACATGAATGTGTGCGTGTAGGTATTTTGATTCTTGTCAAAAAATGTATATTTTTTTATGTTTAGAATATAAATTAATAATTATTATATTTATATATTTTTTTTTCATATCATAAATCAGAAACTCATAGAATGTCTACCATATTATAATATATATATATATAGGACTTTGTAACCGTGAGATACAAAATATTTTATTTTAGGGAAATCCTGTATTTATGTGCAAGAAAGTAGGAGTATAATAGATAGTGTGTTAATAGGAAAATATTCGAAAAAAAAAATATAGTTGAAGGAATGTTAGTTATGGAATAAGATGGAGTTATTAGTTTTGAGGGATAAATATTTTAAATTTATGTGATGATATAATTTATGGGTGTACAAATACTGATGAAGTCAAGTTATATCTTGGTGGTCACTTGAATCTACCTTTTTTATTTAGTAAAAAAGATAAAATAATTAAAAATAAGCAATTTTTCATCAAACTAAGATCACTACAATAATTTATTGGACCTAAATAACAAATTCAGATTTAGAACAAAATCGCACTACACAATCATTCACAACTAAAGTTATAATAACTGTAGGATTTAGATTTAAAATATCAAACATTAATCAAATAGCAGTTAAAAACTGAGATTGTTCCGTTACATGCCATACTAATACTCATAGACAATGACTTGAAGATGTCTTCAGTATAATAAATTGTTCACTAAATATAATCACACAAATATTCTTGCAATTATTGGTTTGTTGAATACAAATCAGGTGTATCGGAAAATATAAAAGAGGTCTTCAAAAATTGTCTAGATCAAAAATGTATCAACCATTTAATAAATGGATGTCCCAGCTGTATAAATTGAGTTTATTTTAATGTTCAAAATAAGATGGATTGTAAATGAAAATACGCGGCAGGTGTCATGAATTTAGCTGCATGAAATATGGGATCTGATATTTTTCTGCTGATGCTGATGAAAAAAATATATTATTTTTGCATTGATAATAGATATTGTGCGTGCTCCATAGCTAAAGTTTGAGAAATATAATTTTATAAAAAAAAATGGTATTAGGACTGACCAGAGAGCTAATGGTCATGAGCAAGATTCTAGTTATTGGGTTTTTATTTTTGGACAGATCTAATATACCATTTGTTTATAAAATTATATTATATTACGAGCACGTACATCAGTGGCTATTTAGAATGCAGAAATAATATTATTTTTCTTTACATCAGCAGATAAATATCGTATTTCATGTAGCTTGTCTTTAGATACAGATCATTAAACTTAGATTAGTCTTATTTCTAATTTCGAAAATATAAAATAGATATAAAATGTTATCAAAATATTTAATATTTAAATTGAGCAAATAAGAAGAAAATAAAATTGATCGACAGTGGTCATAATATAATGAAAAGGGATGAAGACTATTGTCATTAATAGAATATGAAAGATTCTAGAAAGTACGGATCAATATATATCGTATGTATAAGATCAAGAATGTAAAATCAATAACTTATCGTATTTCGGTAGAAGCTAGGATAATATAGAAATAAAATTTGAATACATTAACAAAATATGTATTCGAAATTGAACAAAATATGATTGACACATAAAATGTGTATCTTTGTATCAAATGGGCCGGAGAAAGCTATAAAATCGTAAAATTTACAATTTTTAATAACTCAAAATGTTTCAAATTCGAAATAATATTTTGAAACCCTCCAGCTTATAGATAATATATTTATATAAAAATTAAACATGTTCAACCCTATATAAAATGCCAGTCTTTAAATGGAGTAAGACCAGGTTAAAAAAAAATTTGTTGATATTCAAACCATCACAATGTTTGGAAAACAATATGATTTCAAGACTTTACTTAAATTTTACACAAATATTTTTTTTTAAAAAAAAACTTATTACTATACCAGTAAATAGCAGAATATAAGCATAATCCTAAGAAAAAAAAAAGAATGAATTTAGATGATGGTCTGAAGGCACCATAATATAGGTTTTCTATTTATAATAAAAATATGTTAAATTTTGTTTTTTTGTATTTTATATTTTTTTTTTTTTTGTAGATCTTTCTTTTGTTTGTTACGGATTTATGATGTATGATTGTTATTTGTTTCACAATAATCTCATCTAGGATTATAAACCATCTTAATATTATACATGCATACATACAAATATACATTGTATGGAATATACATATATATATAATTTAATTAATATTAAATACGAAGAAGAAAATAATCTATTATTTTACTATGTTGTATCTACACATTCATATTTATATAATAATATGTTGATCAGGGGTGTGTATAAGTGTTTTTATATTGAGTTGAATCAGTATTTAAAACAAATGTCAAATCAAAATTAAATTTTTATTTATTGATATGAAATATTTGATCTAAAAATACTTTAAAAATGATCAATTTCAATAAACTAAAAGCGAAATGTTAAGTGGGAAGAACAGGTCTGTATTTTAATAAAAGAAATTTAAAAAAAAATGTTTCATGGGCTTGACGACCTCGAATATTTCGCTGGATACAAATTGTTATGAATGAATTTTTCAGGTGTATACTACGTTTGACGATTACTAACTAACAGGGTTTCTAATCAAAAATTGATAGCACAAATACGAATCAAAAGCGTTTTAATGTATCATCTGATAAGCGATTGACTAAAATGTCAGGCTAATCAAATTATTGAATTATAGTTCAATACTTCATAATAATGTACATAATGATATTGTATTAAGAAAAGACATCATATGCATACACATTATAAAATATTATGAAAAACATATAAAAAAAAAAACAAATTGAAATGGAGATCAGACATAAGCTATATTGGCTGTTCATCAAAAAAACTGTCACAAAACTTACTCGAACGTTTATTTCTGAAACAAATAAAAACTTTTGCAGAATCAAATGAGAACGAAATGAAAGCTCTTAGTCAAAATAAATCGTGTTAGATATAATAAATTTTTTGTGCAACACTAACACATAAACTATTGATTATAATTATGAAGATTTAAAAAATATATATATACATAATGTCCAGTTGAAAATATTACACTTCGCCACTGACTCTGGTATATAATAATTATAATACAATATGAATGGGTATATGTGTTTACGTTTCTAGGAAGGAAGTGACTTTATGGATGTAGTGTTAGAATAAATGAGAATTTGTTTCTTTGTTTTGTGTGCCTTATGCTTATTGTAATATTTCATTGTTTTTATATCCGTTTAAGGATAATTCTTTGAACTAAAAACAAGAATAAAATAAATTGTAATCCTGTAAAGAATAATTATTTGTAATGATTATATTGTGGGCATATACATATACAATATATATATATATATATATATATATATATTATATGTTACATAAAATGTATATGAGTACATAATAATCTGTAAGTATATATTATATGTGAAATATAAGTGGTTTCTTAAATTTATTATGTACATAATATACAGATTATAGTATAAAAAAGAAATTTAATTTGTAAGTAGAAAATTTTCATTTTAATAATCTATTAAAATTTAGTTAGGGATATTTAAAGTTAGATATAAAATGTACCTATATTACATAATAATCTGTTCAAATTTAATACCAATTTAGATTTCCTCTCTATACATTTGTAATGAAAGAATGCCAAATACAGTTTTGTTTAATAAGTCTTTTGGTATAATTTTAACTGCTTTAATTTCTATGATTTTGACGAAAAATAATTTTTATAATGTTAATATTGTTATTTTTGTAATAAACAGATTCTAAATAATATTTTGTATATATAAAACTTTAATAATGTTTGATTTTACATTCAAATAGTTCTCGATCAAAGAATCCTAAGACAATACTTGTTAATATTTTTGAACAGGACTCATACATCAATCTTAACTTATTTTTATCTAATTTGGTAGACATTAAACTAAATATAACAAATTTATTTCGGCAGTGAATGAATTTTTAAGATCCCAAAACTTCTAAAGAGTTGAGCATAACCCTGCTTTGCCATAAAATTTTCCTGCAAACAATTTATGGCTGTATCAATGAATATTGCCGGCTTTTCCTGTTATTTTAATTATCTTCATCATTATCATCAACATCAATATCATTATCATCATCATCATCATCAACATCATCATCATCATCATCATCATCATCATCATCATCATCATCATCATCATCAACATCATCATCATCATCATCATCAACATCATCAACATCATCATTATCAATGTCATCATGAATTTCCTGTATTTAAATGAGTGAGGCATCAGCAGGAAATTAAATCCTTTAATTATCTTCTATCGTTGGCCAGCCAACTTAATTGTGGCTATAACTGCCTTGGTATTTGTTTCGACTGCGACTGTTATCATTCACTTTCAAATAGTACTTATGATCCAATGCATTTCATTTCATTTTGATTCATTTTCTGCCACAACGTTTTGTTGTTGAAAATGGTTTACCATCAAACGAACGTTTAGAACACCCCGGATAATCTTTTGATGAAAGCTGGAATGTGACCCTGGTGATATTAGCAGGAAAACTTTATATATTTTGCAAGTAGTACTTTGTATATTTGATACTTTATATACTGTATATATTTTGCAAGTCTGATTTAAAATTTGAATCGAACAATTGTAATTTAATTTGAATATATACTCGTATGTTGTTTGATAACCATATTTGTAAGAATATTCTGAAAGTTATACAGACTTTGATATGAACTTAATATCCATTTTGGTACATTCATCTACCAATCGAATAAAAAAATACTCTAGCTAGAGCGTAAATAGTCTATATAGTAAACAAAACTGATTACGCATATATTTTGATAAGAAGAATGGTTGTAAAAAGAAGTGCTGAAACTGCTTATTTCTGCCAAGGAGCACTGATGAGGTTGCAGCCTAGTACTGATGTTGATGAAAACATATTATATATTTGCCCCAAACTACCCAGTACATTCATTGAAACGTGTGGGGTCCTCATTATATCCACAAGTATTGTCCCCGCCGTAATCGAATGGAGTTAAAAATTCATAGGTATCGTTCCATAGGCATCGTTCTACATGAAAAGGTCAGTGTAAATAATAATATGGCACAATAAAATCACCCAAAATAAAAAGAAGAATGATCATGCTTAGAATTTTCAAAATATTTTAAGTTTTTTTTTACTATAATATAATTTTTTATAAATCAATTATCAATCCATCATTAATTCGCTGCCATTAAAATAATTTATTTCTATATTTATATTTAAAAAATTTTTTTTTATTGTTCCATTAAACTTCAGTTTTCACATAATTTATTAAATTTTTAATAATATATCATAAATAAATGAAATATTTCATTGTAATTAAAATTTCTGTTTAAAGTTTGTTTTTTCAGCTTAAATTGCAATTTGAACAATGTCCTGATTTCAAGTGATTGATTTACAAAACAAAAATACAAAAAAAAAAAACAAAACGAACACAAAAACAAATTATTAATTTTGATGGAATCAACATAATTACACAAAACCAAAAAAAAAAAATAATATATTTAAATTCAAGGATTGAAATTTGTTACAAACAAAAAAAAAAAAGGGAATAGAAAAAAATAATTTTACAAACCTTTAAATTTCAGTTTGATTTACGGTATACAATTTCATAAATTTAAATTTCCGGTTGAATGTCATAAAAGACCGGATATTCAAACGAATATATTATTATTATTGGTAAAATAATAATTACATATACACATACATACATAAATACAAAATAAGTGCATATAAATACTCTTGCATCCATACTGATTATAATAAAATATAGCTTTACTGGAACAGGGATATTATAAAATTGTGCTTAAGAATACGAATAATCAAATTTTATTGGAAATTCTGCCGTTGAAAAATATCTGGCTAGTCTTAGAAGATGTAACGGAAAATAATTATTTGTTCTTATAAAATTAAAAATATATTTTCTTTTTCTACTCTATATACTTCTATACGTTAGCGATCACATTATTGTGAATATTTGATCATATATGAAGAATTCTTCCCAGCTTTTGAATGAATTTGACTTTAATTGGACGTGTGTGTTCGTTTTTAATTATAATTGACGATATCTACTTCTTGTTGTATCATATTCTGGCTGTATTCAATTTGACAAGATTAGAATAGATTCTCTTTTCACTTGGGATACTATGGATATAGAACTAGCTTATATATACAACGTTTCTGCCAACACTGTATTGTTTTACAAAAGTTGGGGAAATAAGGTGCAACACAAATCACCAATATAGTTCAAAATTAAATTTCATAAAAATTTTTTAAGAACGAAGTTTTTACAGAAAAACGTTTCATAACGTGTTCAAAGTTTAATGTTTAAGTAAATACTAGTATTTGCTCGCTCCTCTAAATTCGAAGAAGATTGATAAAAGCCATACTCAATTTCATTATGAATTATTTTCCATAATTTCAACTTATCTACTTGATACTATATTATTGGTGATATTTAGTTTTTTGTTGATATTTAGCTTAGACAAAAACCAGGTACTTAACAATTTATTTATTAAAAAACAAATTAAATTTAACTCTGGCGATGAGCCATTATGTAAATTAAAAGTTTTTTATGTTAAATTGATTTGCACATGGATTAAATTTTAAATTTAAATTTCTAATTGAAATTTTGAATAAAAAATAAATAAATATATAAATTTGAAAAAAAATATTTAGTTTCGCTACGTCTCCTTTTAAATATCTGTCAGTTAAAAGATTAATAATGAAAATTGTTTATGAAATGGTACATAAAATTGTAACGTACTTTACAAATTAAATAATAATAATTATTATTATATTTTAAACAACTTAAATATTTGTAAAAATTGTAAAAAATATTTTTTGTAACACTAAGATACTACACAGACCCGTTACTGATTTATGAACATTATTAAGGATTTACAACTTTGACTTCTTAAGATTTTAATCATTATAAATTACACTGATTTACATAAAAATCAACAACAATTGACTTTTCCTGATTTTAAAGTATAAATTAAATTAAATTTAATATAATTTATCATTATTATTATATTATTTAGGTGATATTTAAGTTGATTATTTATTTTTTCTATTATTTCTATACAGTCTAGTTTTTAAGTCTATCAAAAATTTTCACATTACACAGAACCTTGTTTAAATTATTCACCTAAAAAATATAAAACAGAAAATGAGTTCTTGAAGTCTTTTCACCATTTCTGATTAAGCTTTGATATGTAGGTAGGGGGGTGCTTGAGAATAAATTCAAAAAATAGCTGATGTCATACCAAATCAAATTTGTTTTTCTTCATTTTTTGATTTTAGTTTTCTTTAACATTAGATATTGTTTTAAAGTTACTTTCATACAGTGGTAGTCAACATTTTTTGATGAGGAATGTTATTATTATCATTATTATCAACTTAATAACATTATAGCTCTGGCCTTCGTCACTGTGATACTCCAAAAAGATCGATCTTGTGCCGCTGTTTTCAATTTGGGATTCGTAGGGTGTGAGCATAATTTATAATGTTGTCCATCTGCTTCTTGGTTTACCCTACCACGGCTACTATAAGATGTTCTATTTAGAACCTATTTTCGTACATTCGACTTGCGTAGCTTTCAACCCTTTTAGTCTTTGCGCCTCTGCAAACTGTGCAGCATCTTCATTATTAGTCAGATTATTGGGCTTGCTGTTGTTTGCACATACATATTTTTATTATTGCTAATGTTTTTGGGCTGATTATTTTTTGGGGAATTTTTCGTTTGAATATGCCTAAGCTTCTGAGCCTGTTCTTCTCAGCTACATCCATGGTCGATATATTGATGTACCATACCAGTTAGCATATACTCCTTGTTTTCAGATTCCCTCTCGAAACTCAAAATCTAATCTAATATAAACTAGAATACCTTGTTGCACCTGATAAGTGATTGTACCTGTATGATTGTACCACATATTATGTACCTGATTGATTATATTATGACAATTATGATTTGTTATTCCCTGCTGAAATTTATGTTGGAACTATGTTAGAACCTATTGTAATGAATTAATTTATAATTTGCAAAAATCTTCTTATCTAAATGTTGAAAGCGTAATGCGACTATAAAATCAGTTGAGTACCAACTCCTGTTCTCAATACAAGCTATGTGATGTAAAAAAATACCAACTTCTTTCAATTCTTAATTCCGATATATAACTTTAAATTTAAAGGAAGAGTTGTTATTCAAAATCCAAAAAAAAACAACACAAAACAGAAAATAAAAACAAACGATAAGAGGAAAGAGAAAATATAGGTTCTGTTTTTCTTTTATTTTTATTTTTTTTCATTATTATTATTCAAGGGGGAAAAAATACCTACACGTGTATATATCTAACGGTAAATTGAACTAGTTCATCCATAATTTATGACCCGCTGTTAAAAGTTTTTCTTTATGGTTTTTAACTGTAAAAGTATTCACGTAACGGGCTGATTGAAAAACATAGATAACGGATTCAGTAGTATTGTACATAAATAACTGTTAAGAGAAAACGAGAAATAACTGAATCATATTATATACAATATAAAAAATATAAAATTGTATACCTACAAATACATGTAAATAATAAAAAAAAGAACAAAATTTAGCAATGTTATGAATATTTTCATTTAAGGAAGTGGATTTGTACTGTTATTTTTATGACTCTATGTAAAATCATCAAATAATATTCTATATAGATAAATTTTCCCGTTTGTAACATTAATTTGAATTTATGTTTATATAGACACAAAATTGTATTAACTAAATGGTATTAGAAATTTAAAAAGCAGACTATGGTATGGACAGACTGATATAGAAGAAGATTTGAGTAATTTAACACGTAAAACTGAATAATAGTGAAATTGAAAGCCGATTTAGACACATGAATTTAGTAAATTAAACTCTGTATTCTCTCATGTAGGTAGGTATATAGATAGTATTGATTCCCGAAAAAGCCAGCCCAATTAAACGAAAAATATCCATTATGATGCCACAGTCTCAAATACACTAGTCTCCGCAAATATCCACTTTATCTACGACATACGCAAATGCCGCTAAGCCACTACTGGCTCTTCACAAAGCGATATGAAATTGATTAATATTTGCCACTTACAACAGAATAAGTCTGAGAAGTAGATTCCAGCCGATTTTCATTTTATAATATTAATCAGGGTCTGTACGGAGAAAGTGCGGGATATTTTAATTTTTTTTTTGAAATTTACAGACTCTACAAATATCTTTTGAGGAAGTCTAATTTTTCTGAAATGCTAATTTCTATCGTTTGATTTCAGTATCCAACCTGTTTAATTTTATTGTTTCGGCTTTTAACCTTTTTTCCATCTATTTCAAGCTTTGCAGGTTAGTTATATTGGATCATCTGAAATTACATCTTTGTGAAGCAATACATTGCAATATACGGTTGGATACCCAGATTGGTCCTTTTCGAAATAATACAAATTTTTGTTGATAGTTATAGACTAATATATGATTTTAATCGATTAGAAGAAGTGCTGTAACCGTAAGTACATACTAATTTGCCAATCCAATATTTAACGTTTCGCAGCCAATATTCTTTTGTCATTACTAAGTCGACCTTCGGGTTTTGCCAGGACTTGTAATTAATATATTACATGTCAGAAGTAAAATGGTTATCAACAGTAATTGTTCGATTATAATTTTTGGAAAATAGTTGCCAAGAAGAAAGCGTATATCTATCGAAGGGTGAATTGAGCGATGTAGGCAATTTGTGTTGCAAGACTTATAACTAAGGATTAGTTTATTAGTTACAATGAGACCGCATTCGTTCGAGTAATTGTAATATTATCCATTGGTTTACTAACAATATCTCCTTCGCTTAAAATTGCCATAATTAAAAATTGATGTTTCAAAATGAGGGGTAAGTGAGTGAAGTGAGTAAGTGAATTTTACACATTTGTAATGGAAACCTAATAAATGAATAGTTACATTCGTAGTCCCTGATAAAATAGGTAAGTAAAATATTATTTAATTCCAAATGGGTAAGTAAAATTATGTATTAATTTGTTTTGTGAACCCAAGCTTTTATAAAATACTGTGTTAGTAAATCAAATAATGTCTAACTAAGTTATCTTAGAGTTATCCAGACCAAATTTTATTTATGTTATTTTGAAATTTTTTTTTTTTTTTTTAGTTTGGGTTAATAAATAGAAATTTGAAACAAGAATGAAAAAATATAATAAAGTTTAATGAAATACTTGATTGTAGATTTTTTTTTTTTTATTTAAATTATTGTAAAAAATATTTTTCTGTTACTTTAAGCAATAACTTAACTTTCTATCAAAGCTGTGAAAAGATTTGTACAAAAACAAAAAACAATATGAAAACATTTTTTTTTTCTTTTAAAGACAAAATCGAAATGAAGTTATGAAGAAGGTGGGTATTATTAAATTTCTGAAGTAACGAGAAATGCCTTTAAAATACCACTATGCCACTTGGAAAGTTTTAATTTGGGTGGCTTAAAATAGTGTTGGAGTGTAAAATTTAATTTTATCACTCGTATGTTTGAAAATTAATGATTAAAATTAAATGAAAATTAGCTTTTTATAATTTTAATTATATATTATAATATGGTCCGATCAGTTTGGTCCTATTAATGACCTAAGTAATAACTGTTGTTTGCATATTCACTGTCTTGAGTTTTATATGACTTACTGTTTTCTATCTATGAATCTTTGATGTACGTGAATTACTAAATATTTAAACACATCGTATGAGACACTGTGCCAGTGCTGTGTTTTGCTGAATATTGACTTGGACTATTTCTATGAATAGATTGAATAGTATTGTTTTTCAAATTCTTCCCTTCTATAAACTACTATTCAGTGTACTTGTTTCATAAATCTGCATCATTTAATGTGTACCTAATTTGAAATAAAAGTACGGTACAAATATCTGAACCATTCTGCACAACCGATTCTTATTATTATTGCTTTAAATGATAGATAATATATAAAAGGAGACGTAGCGAAACTAAATATTTTAAAAAAAAAAATCAATTTTCAAAATTTTAATTTAAAATATCACCCCATGCACCAGTCATTTAAACATACAAAAATTTTAATTTATAAAGCTACCGCAACTCACCCATCACCAGAAATAAATGTTTACCAATGCGGTTGTTGTCTATGATAAATCAATAAAAAAATATTATAATATAGTGCCAATAAAAAATTGAAATGATAGAAAAACATAAAAATTTGCAGAAGCGGGCGAATAAAAACTAAGTTATTGATGTTAGGTTATCAGTTATATTTCGATAGATTTTGGTATTAATTTATACCGCAATAACTGTTAAGAGGTAATTGATTGGTAGCATGTTGATTGATCTGTATGATGATAATTTTCATTTTAGATTTGTCCAGTTTCATAATTATAATTTTCCGCCTTTTTATAGTATCCTCTACGCAGAATTCAGTTATAGATCAATAAATTGTAACTCAGTAATTAGGTATACATTTTGCTATGAGTTATAATTTCTGTTACTTGCTATTATTTGATGGTAGAGTGGCGCTATTTATGCACTTAATTTATTGTCAATAATTTGAGTAATATTCTCCGACTTTACTGTGACCAGCGGTTAACTCGACTTGTAGATTTCGTGTGAAAACGTTTTAAAAGTCATCATCAAATGAAATTATACTTTTTCTAGCTATAATGAGAAATTTAATGCTTCTGTAACAACATAGTGTTCTAATTGGTACATTTCGGAGACTACAATAAGTAATCAGATGCTGCAGTTTGGGTTCAGCCTTCTAAATATTTGTGAAAATTTCATTTCATTTCATTTCACAACATGTTTGATGAAGTAGTTTTCTTTTGAATTTTTTGTAATATTTTACAGCAGCTTCAGAAGCGTGAAAAAGTAGTTTTAGTTTATAAAAATTTTTTAAACTTAAATTCAATATTTGGAAAAGCTTTTTAAACTTAAGAATAATGTGACGTAATTCATATTTTTTTATATTCATAATCGATATTTAGTTTTATTCAAAATATTAACGTCTTCCGGCGTCAACTCTTTGGGCTTGCATTATGATTTGCGTTGTTTAGTTATCAATTGTTTGCTCACTAGCTATAATTGGTGTTATTTTTTTTTAAACTTATATCTTATCAGTTCGGGCTTATCGATCAATTTAATTTTCTATTAAAAACAAATCATTCAATTTGCTCAATTAACCATATTTCTTTCTAACATCATGAAATATTCTAATTTTACCATTAAATTATTCTAATGAAGTTAAAAATGTATTCAATCACAACATTAATATTATTACATAGTAAAAGAAAAATTACCAACGAAACCACCAATAAATTTTCTTTGTATACAAATATTTTATTTGTTTTTAACTTGAATAAATATTTCAATAAAAAAAAAAACATTTATTTAAATGATTCTATACAAAATTAATGTTCCATTTAAAAATATCTAGTTTCAAAATAAAAATAAAATAAACTAAAATTTAAATAAATAAATATTCTGAAATAATAAAATAAAAAAAAAAAAATGATTTGAATTGAATATCTTTTTATAAATATTCGAAAAGTTTGAGATTTATTTCAACAGTATTCAGGATATAATATTATAATATTACTTACTATTAAATAAAATTATTTTCTCTAAATAAGCCATATAGTTATATTAATACGTTTTAAAATACAGGCCTGGCATTAGATTTTTTTTAGTTGTGCAAATGCGACACTATTAATCTCTTATGTTTAATTTTTGCATTAACTGACATTTGTTTACGCTGCAGCTCATATTTCATAATGTTTTGTATTGGAAGCTGTTATCCACATCAATCGCTACTATGTATTTTTTTAAACATTTCATTTTTAGTTTAATGTAAATCTGTTAGAAAAAGTTTATTTTTATTTTACGAGTATAACAAATAGACATCATATATGTATAGGGAAGCACCCAAGAGAGCCCAAGCTGATTACGTCAATATTAAATGATCAAAAACTCTCACTAAACAATTTATTTGACATTTTATTGAAAAAATTCACAATGTTAGGAATGTGAACAAAAGACTGGAAAAAATGTTGACATTTGATTTTGATATCCTTATCAATAATTTAACTCTAATAAATTAGAAAAATGTTGTTCTGAACATACGGAAATAATTCAACTATAATTGGCCAACAGTCACAAGCGACCAAATTTATATTTATCAAATTTGGTTTTAATATGCAATATTTGGAAGGTGCAAAGTAGATGAGATCTTACTGAACAATATTTTGAAATATGGGTTTGATTATATGGTCAGCCACTAAGATAATGGGTAAATAGATTAACCATTAATATTTTTTTAAACTCTTGTCCTAAAATTTGTAAAATAATATGTTAATACTAATTAATAGCTGGGGTTTTGTCAAAAAATGTTGACATTTGATTTTGATATCTGTATCAATAATTTAACTAATAAATTAAAAAAAATTTGTTCTTAACGTACTGAAATAATCAAACTATAAGTGGCCAACAGTCACAACAGACCAGCTTTATATTTATCAAATTTGGTTTGAATATGCAATATTTGAAAGGTGATGAAAGTAGATGAGACTCTTACTGAACAATATTTTGAAATGTTTTTCCAATAGCTGGGTTTTATTATATGGTCCGCCACTAAGATGTTTTAATTAATTAAGTGTGTTTAATCATTAGTAGCTGTTAATGCCAGGAAAATTGTAGACAGGCATTACAACGACTAAGATTATTTTTTTATTTTTTATTATTTTGAACCTGATTTACCTAAGTTTCAATATTTTCCCCATAAACCATTTGGACGACTTTTCGAAACAGAATGTTCGAATGTTTATCGAAATGAATATACATGTGCTGGGTGGCGGTGTAGGTAGAGCATCTGCTTTTCAATCAAAAGGTCCCAGGTTCGATTTCTGATTAAGCAAAAAATGCTTTATGGGTTTTTTTAACCTGGTCCAGTACCCTTTGTCATTGGAATAAAATAAATGACAAAAAATAATTGAGATTATATAATATCTGGTATCGAATTAAATAAAATGGGGCTATTCTAATACCAGTAATTTGATAAATAAATACTCGAAATATTGTAAATATTGTACTTTAAACTACCTAAATTACTGTTAAAGAGCATTTAAAAAATACAATACGATTTCCACTTATGTGGACCAAAAAGTATTGTATGACTAACCGTATATGCATCTACTAGCTGCAGCATATAAATGTACTAACCATTAATATTTTTTTAAAATCCTATACTAAAATTGTTAAAATAATATGTTAAGTACTTATTAAGAGCTGGGGTTTTGTAGAAATGTCTAATGTGAATTAAAAAATAATGAGAATACATTTTGGTTAAAACTGTTCTCTTTTAAATGTGAATAGTAAACAAATAAATCGCTTTCATCAAAGCAATTGCCATATTAAACAAAATTTTTAAAAATTAGAAAAAATTTAAGGAAGAAATAATGGGAAAATCACCCCAAATGATTTCGCAGAATTTAAGGCATTTCATGATCAATTTCTACATCAAATTTTTAGAATCATTTGAAGGGTTATAGTGAATTAATCGTCGTTCTGACTGGTATTGTTGTCTTCTAGCGTCATCCTTCTCTGACATGCATTGGCATTGGGCTTCGTGTACATACTACCCGCTGGTCCTGTATAGCTATATATTTTTTTCTTTATAGATTATGGATAAATTTAAAATATTATATTAATCAGTAAAGTAAATGAATTTATTTCGTGAATATTTCATAACACCTATTTGAAACTATTTTTTTTCCGAAAATTTTTATAAAATAAACGCGTCAATTGATGTAAAATAAGATTATCTTGAATTGTTTTGGTGTTTAATTCCATCTATAAGATAATGTGAAAAATTTGAATTTCTGTAACAAAAAAAAACTGTAAAAAAAGGCAGATCTTCAAAAAAGTTAGAAAGCGATAAATTTTAAATAATTAATTATCTTTGAATGGCTGAAAATATTACATTTAATAGACAAGTTGCAATAATATTTCGATAAATAAAATTAATAATAACTAGTATTCGCCTGCTCCTTGAAATTTCGGAGAGTTATAAAGTGATAAAAAATCCTACTCAATTTCATTATGAATTGTTTTCCATCATTTTAATTTATTTTTGGTACTTTATTTTTTATTGATTTATCTTAGACAACAACCACATACGTATTAATCTAAATTTAATTATGGCAAGCAAAATAATAAAAACTGTACTTTGGTAAATGTATTTGGTGATTTTTGTACTTTGGGGAATTTAGAATATGTATGTGCATAGGTACTTATACATGTGGTGAAATTTTAGATTGAAATTTTGATAAAATATTGAGATTCGCTACGTCTCCTTTTCAATATGAATCATTAAAAGTAATAATAATGACAATCGCTTATGAAATGATTTAAATATTTGTACCGTACTTTTTCAAATTTACAGATTAAATAAATTCATGATGTATGAAAACATTGAAGGCAATAAATTTGTCAAACATTAGTTCAGCTCCAAATTGATTATAGCGCACTCGATCGAATTTCTAAAGAACTGGCATAAGTAAAATTTTAATGTCTAAAGATGTGTAATAATTTATCTTAATCGTTCTGGGAATACGTGCCAACGCCTATAAAATATTTATAGCTTAGAGTAAGTTCACCAACAATATTATATTATAGAAGGGCATAGAGGTAGTCAAAAACTAAGTTGTAAAAGCTAAATTATGAATCGAAAGTCAAAATATAATAATAAAAATAGAATGTTAAATTTAAATGACTTAAATAATGATAAAAAAAAATATTTAATTGGTTTGATTTTGTGGCTTTCGATAATTATTAGACGAATGTAAAATGAGTTTTGGTCACTTGAATTGAAATCGGAAAATATGGGAAGAAAATGTTAATTACACTACACCTGAATAATGTATTAATGTGCAAGTATAATATTGTTGCATTGATTTAACGTGGTAAGCGTGTTCTGATTTGAAAAATTAAAATTTTTAAGTTTACTTAGCATAGAATGAATGCTGTAGTTGTAGTAGAAATGTAGGATAAAATAGTAGAACTAGAAAGGTGTATTTGTTTTATTCACTTTAGAAATATCACAAGCGTGTAATAAAATAAACTATGCCCAACAAATATTGTAGGACTTTGAAAAACTTTACAAAAAGTAAAAAAGAAAATCAATTTTTAGAAAAAATAACAAAAAGTAAAAATACCATGTTTCAAAAAAAAAAATAATAATAATAATATTGGAAACGCGAAACTTGAATCTCTAATCTAAAATAGCAATTTTCCAGTTGAGAAAGCAGTATTTCAGTATAGAATACAAATTGCTTTGATTCCAAAAAGTGTTTTTCATCTACAATATATTATTATATATACGTATATAAATATTATGTACAATTATATGTATATATGTATATAGATAATGCAATAATTTTTTATATCGTATAATCTTACATAATGCAAAAAGGATCATATCAGCTTCAGATAACAAAAAAAAAAAAAAATAATAAAAATAAAAAACAAAAAAACGAAATTCATCTCATCGTAGCAAAAAAAAAAAAATTATTTTCGGTGTATATACGAGTGTAGAGCATAAAATTAATCTGTTCATAAAATTTAATACGAAATATCTGTATATAGTCTTATTATTGTTACTATACTAATACTACCACCGTTCCTATTACTAGCAAAACTTTCTATACTACTATTTTTACTACCACTACTATACAAAATATTGACATCACTAGTACAACTACTAGTTTGTATATTAATATTGATTTAAAGGATTTACTGTTATATTTATTTATAAATAGTTATGTTTTATTTAAAAAAAAAAAAGAAAGATTTTAAATGAATTGAAGTGAAAATATTGCAAGAGAGTGAGATAGAAAATTTTAGCAAATGAATTAAGCGTAATTGAAAGGAAATATTATTACATACAAATGTATAATACTTTTTTTTTTATTAACCCTAATGCGAACGAATGTATTTTGTCTAACTATGGCGAAAATGTACCATATATACCTTTTGGGTGAATGATAATATTATGAAATTTTTAATTACTATGGTGGATTACAGAAAATATGTATTACAAAATGCACAGCTTATGTACCGAAAAATGCACCAAGACAGTAGCTTCGTTAGTGGAAATAAATTATTTTTGTATTTATATTTTATCATTTTAATTATAATTGTTAAATTTTCACATGAAACCAATAATAGCATTTCATTAAGGACATAAACCTGCAAATTTTAAGATAACAATCGGGTAAGTTAAATAGATCTGAAGAATTTCTCGTCTATATAGTACAAAATAACTGTTAAATTTGTTTTTTTTTTTTCATTGACTTTTACAATCTATCTAAGCAGTTATAGAAATGCATTTCTACGTAGAGATAAAGCTTATTTTAATTAAAAAATAATAACTTCATATTTTTTTCGCTTTACCCAATACACCAACCTTTTAAAATGCTTTTCTACATATAGAAAGACCATTTTATGCAGAAACAACAAGTAATAATAGCAATATCTAATAGTAAATCTATTTATCTAATAAATACAATGACAGGTAGCTATCTAAACATTAGTGATAATGTTACGTAATTTTCTTTCACATTTATATAACAAAAGAGTATTAACGAGCTCATTACGATTAACGTACTATTGCAAAGTTGCAATGCAAATTTGTATTTCAATCTAATTTACTTATTTTTATTGACAATAATTATACTCTCTCTAGTTTAGATATTTTTGTTTAATGGCATACCAAGGCATTTTTAAAATATAACTTATCATAATATGCCAATCAGATATTCATCCTATACCAGCGATTACAATGAAACGTATGCAATCAATATAATTTTCGAGAATAGGCTAAGAGAATCTTTCAGTATATTACTGTAGATGAAAAGAAAAAATAGAATATTAAAATAGTAGAAATATTTAGTTGATCCACATCGATTAATACCTTATCTAAAATTATATCGTATTAAACAAAGTAAACTAAAATTATACTATCTGGCAGGCAAAAAATATAACGAGCTGTAAAATAAGCTTTACATATCATTACAACTCTATTTTGAAATACAAATTAATTTTTGTTTTAAAATTAAAAACGACCAAAAACTGAAAATTGGCAAGTTAACGGTTAATACATAATATATAATATATAAAATTTGAACATTAAATTTACAAATACAAAATAATGAATTTTTCAGGCTCATATAAAACGATATTAAATTTCAATACATCGTTAAAGAAGAATTTTTTGTTTTTGTTTTTGTTTTTTTTTTTAAATTAAATTTTAATGAGATAATTTTCGTGCATGACTTACAAAAAAAAAAAAAATAAAATTAAAAAATGAATGATTATTAAATAGAATTGAGTACCTAATCTATTGAAAAAAGTCTAAATTAGTAAAAAAAAAAAAAATAAAAATTCGAAAGGACATTCTGTGGCATCAATACAAAATAAAAAAAAATATGATTTTTAATTAACATTTGCTGAATTTTTAAAAATTTTCAACAATTAAAACGGATTAATTCACAAAAAAATAAAATTATTCAACCTTTGTTGTTATTTGAATGTAATTTGGCTGTAATGAAAATTTACAACATTGGTATTTCGTTATCAATTTCGAAATATTGTTAACTATGGCGGGCCAACCGAAATTTAACTCCTGAACAATATGAATATAATCAGGTATGTCCAAAGATCAAAACATTTTGAGTTGGTTTGGTCTAAATATCTGAAAAAAATTTAATAAACATTGTTGGACATTGTAATATAGATTCAAAAACAAAACAATTAAAGCCAGAAAATAATTGTTTATTAGTCCCATTGGTCTAAACAACAATAGAAGAAGTTTTTTGGCCTGGTTTCTATCCAGTATCCAGAAAATACTGGATACTGGATTCACGGGATTTAGTGGATTAAGATACGGTTTAGTGGATATTAATCCCACAATATTAAGTTACACTGAATTCATTTTGTCTTTCTGAAGTTCACCACCAGGCAAGGAAATAATGAAAATAAATTCTGCACCAAATAATCTCTGTTGAACCAAAAGATATTAGTGTTCTCACACATTATAATAGTAATGGCATATAATAACTACTTTTTAAATCTCTCTGTATATATAGTCTGATAGTCTTTACTACGTAAAGTCTACCTTCTACGTTAGTCTATCGTCTACGATAGTCTACGGTTAGAAAGATAAAAGCTAATGATTGAACAAGCATAGGTTCAAATGCAATATAACGATTTGACAAGTGCAGACCGAATAATCCTGTGCGACATAGAATTCATCTTTACTACTAGACTATAAAGAATAGATAGTGCAAGGTATATAACACTAACGTATTTAAATTCGATTTTGATTTAAAATTAAATTTAAAAATTAGTCATTAAACACAATTCACGTTTTATTTTATTTAATTTGAGCCTATTTATTATATCCTAAACAAAAAAATCCCGTTGTACCAAAATCTCAAAAATTTCATGGTTTATTTTTAATAGAATAAAATTTTTTTTAATTGTTTTTTTTTTTTTATTATTTGCATATGTCTACTTGTTCTAGCTTTTGGAAAAAAATATTTGGTTGTGTAATAAACTGTTGTACACAAAAAGGTAATATTTATACTTTTTCCAGAAATATATCTCTATTATAATCTACCGTTTGCTGTTTATTTTATTATTTTATTTCTATTATTATCTATCATTTGCTATCTATCTTATATATCTCTATTATTATCTATCATTTGATATCTCTCTTATACATACATCTCTATTATTATCTGTGGGTTGCTATCTATCTTATATATCTCTATTATTATCTGTCATCTTTTATCTATCTTATCTATCATTTGTTATCTATCTTATCCATCTCTGTTATTATCTATCATTTGCTATCTGTCTTATCTCTCTATTATTATCAATCAGCTGCTATCCATCTTATCTATCTCTATTATTATCTATCACTTTCTATCTATTTTATCTATCTTTATTATTATTTGTCATTTACCATCTATCTCCATTATTACCTATCATTTGCTTTCTATCTTATCCCTCTCTATTATTATATGTCATTTGCTATCCATCTTATCTATCTTTATTATTATCTGCCATTTTCTATCTATATCTAACTATCACTTCTGAGCACATTCCAAGCTGAAAAAGAACACAAAATGTATAATACAAGTACAATTGAAAGATATGAGCTCTGATAAGAAGAAAAACAACTTCAGTAAAATAGAAACAGTATAGATTAATAAACTAGTTGAGTGGAAATTCAGTACTTCAAGGAATACTTTATACTTCCAAGAAGAATTCTAAAACAAAATTATCGACTATATTAACTTCAATTCAAAAATTTCTTATTAATTAGGTAAAAACGTATATCTTACAGGTACAGAATATAAAGTGTATGTTGGAAAAGTTTTTAAAAAAAAAATCTTCAATACCAAAACAATAATGAAGTTTTCTATATATTCTTGACAAGTTGATTAGCATAACGGAAAAACAAATGGTAAATCAAAGTTACAAAAATATTTCTGAGAAATAAAACAAAAAAATAAGCCCCGATGAAAAAACATTTCAACAGCCAATTTTTTCATTTTGTAAATAATAATTATTAACTAGATCCGAGGAATCCGCCGTGTAAATATTTCGTTTTAAAAAATTAAGATTTTCATTTTGCTTTCCTTTTGCAAGTTCATTCTCGGAAGGAAAATTAAATTTTTTTTTTAAGATAAGCCAACAATGGTAGATTAAGACAAAATATGATAATTTTTCGCAATAAAAATTTTTTTTTTTTTTTTTTACGTATCTGAAGAATAAACAAAACGAAATTATTATGGAATGGACAATGATATTTAGTGAATTTAAAATATAGGTAGGATACGTATAAAAAGAAATTATCTAGATAATATATTACATTTTCGCCTCTTTTTATGTATGATGTAAAATTGTTGGGACGCAATAAAGACTGTTTAAAATTAAGAGGAATTTTTGTTTTTTTATTATTTTTTTTTTTTTGTGCTTTTATGTATCTTATTTTCATTGTTTTTTTGTTTTTTTTTTTATATGAATTCCTTCCGAAATAGAATAACAAATCGTCATAATTCTACGATTCTTTAATAAATTTAAAAAATATATTTAAAAATAGGATGGTATCTAACTAATAGAAAATAAAGAAAGAGACTAGATGGTATATCTATTATGTATGATAATATATTTAAAATATATTAGGATTGCCGTATATTAAGAATGATTTAAATGTAATTATTAATTTTTCTGAAGTTAGATTTGAAGTAATTTAATAAAAATTATTGTTATTCTTAACCTTTTGAATGCACACTAATTTTTTATAACGTTAAGTGCATACATGTACCATTTCTGTCCTACAAAATTTTAATTAAAAAAATATACAAAAAAAAATTATTTTTTAAATATTTTTTTATCTTGAATTCAAATATTGGTTTGTTTTTATAAACAAAAAATAAAAATAAATGAAAAATATTTTTAATTGTTTCATTTTTTTCATATAATTGTTTTATTTCATCCTTTTTCAAAAAAAATGTATACTTCATTACAAAAATAATAATAAAACAAATATTTTTCAAAAAGAAAAGCAGTTTTTTGTTTTTTTTTTTTGTTTCTTCAAACATTAAAAAAAAGCTGTTTCAACAAACAGTAAAAAAAAAAAAGTTAGCTTAGCCACAACGATCAATACTTGCATTACAAAAATAACAAAATTATAATAATAAAAATTTAAATACCGTGATTTATTTGGTTTTGTCTTTACAGTACGTTAAATACTAGATTTATGGAATAAAAGTCGAGTTTCCTTTCACTAATCATTTGTATTTATTTTACAAATATCGATATTTCGGAAGCAACTTACTTCCTTTATCAGTGCTTTGCGACTAATTAATTAGTTAGATTAGTGAAAGGAAACTCGACTTTTATTCCATAAATCTAAATATATCACTAAAAACAAATCTGATTATAAAAAACAGTTAAATACTAATAACAACAAAAAAATAAAAACAAAGATTAACATAATAACTTTTTGAGTTATTTTCTGATAACATAATATAGTCAGAGATTCTGTGCCAGAATCAGCACTATAATTTTTTGTCCTTATTTAATCCTTAGATCTTTATGCCTCTTCATTTTACACTCAAAAATGGAAATAAATGAAATAAAAAAACGTGAAATAGAAAACAAAAAAAAAAAACAAAAACGTATTAGAAAAGAAACAAAAACAAACAAAAACTTAAACGCATTTCAAAAATTACGAAAATTCAAATAATCCCATTCAATGCATACATGCACCATTTTTGTCCTAAAACAAATTAAAACCCTTATACAATCTACCTTTCTCAGCTTTTTTTTTTTTTTAATTTTAATTCTTTCATAATTCAAGTAAATGCTGAATACTGAATTTACATTTTAACTGTTTTTTATAATATTTTTTACCTTAGTATGTGTTATCATATATTTGAAATTTTTGCTGAACAAAATTGGTACATGTGTGCATTCAAAAGGTTAATTGAAGCTCAAATAAAACGTTTCTACAACACAAAATATTCCAAACTAGCTGGAATGAATACACAAGAAAGATAAAGTATGAAGATAATATCAAATATAGGGTTTTTCAATAGGAATGATATGATTTTGAAATGACGTTTCAGCCATTTGTAATATGTCATGATCTGTCATTTTTATTCTTTGAATTCAGTAATACTTACAATTTCATTACAAACGTCGTGAATTTGCTCATTTGCCTTGGAACAACTTGAAAACGATAACGATTTTTTTTAAGAAAATCGTCTTCTCTAATGAGGCTCACTTTCATCTAAGTGGTGCGGTTAATAAAAAAACTTTCGATTCTGGTGCGAAGAAAATCCACAAATATTTCATGAAAAACCATTATATTCATCTAATTTGACAGTTTGGTGTGGTTTTTGGTCTGGTGGAATTATCTGTCCGTAGTTCTTTCGAAATGAAGCTGGTTACACCGTTACTGTCAATGGAGAGCAGTATAAATCGATGATAGCCAACTTTTTATGGCCGAAATTGGAAGAAGTTGATCTTAATAACCTTATTGATTGCTTGGGTTGATCTATCAGTATAGAATAAAAATGTAATATACAGAGCAAGTAGGTACATTTTTATCTCACAATATTATTTTTCGTGATTGTGTGTCGGTGATATTGTACCGAACAACGCTGTTTTAAACATGCAATTTGATGTATTGATTTAATTAAATTAAAATATTATTTTTATCGGGTAGGTGTAAATGAGATTGTACTGAATAGCGCTTTCTAAAGCAGTCAAAATTCCATACTTTTGTTCAAACAATTTTTATTTATTCAATATTTTATTTTATTATCGTATGGTAAGTCCATATACTTAACTTAAGAACTCTCATATATTATCTAAATATGTTTGTATAATACCATAAAACATATATTTATTTATACAGATGGGTATTGTATATCATAGATTGTTCTCTCTACCTCTACATATCTTTTAAATATTGTGCACAATGGAAAATAATAAAATAATAGAAGTAAAGTTGAACATAAATTTTGTCTCATGTCGTAAACATTAAAAATTTGAATAAAGCCAACATTCACATTTTTCCTTTCTAGTGTTTTTTTTTTTTTTTTTTCATTGTTTCTCTACAATTTTTTTTGTTTTTTTTGTTTTGTTGTATTTGTAGTATTTGTAGAATATTTAGACTGAGATAAATTCTATAAAAATGTTCTTAAGAAGATTTATAGATTTTAAGACATGAAATTCACTTTGACTATGATAAAGATAATAATATAGAATAGAATATTATAATATTATATATGTATAGAAGAAAAACTTGGAAAGCTGGAAAAAGGACAAAAAAATTGTAGAAAAAAAAAAAAAAAAATTGGAAGAGAAAAAGACAACCCTAATTTGAATAATTTTAAAATGTTAATTTTTATATTTTATGGCTTTACCTTTTCTTTCTTAATAAGAATTAAAATGAAAAATTACTAAGGATAATTTAATATTTTCATTTATATGTTTTCCTTTTTTTTTTTTTTGTTTTTGTACTTTGAGGTAACCTACCTATTCTAATTTAACTTTTATTTTATGGATATATTTAATTTAATATAGTAAATTTTTTAAATTTCTTTATTATTATTTTTAAAATATTTGACTTAATTAGAGTATGGAAAATATATTATTAAAAAATTAAAATTATTATTTTGAATTATTGATGAGATTTTAATTAATGGAAGAATGGAGAAAATATTGTAAGAGGAATCTTTTAGAATATTGATGAATCCATAAATTAATTCAATCTAAAATAGTTTAATTAAAACATGAATGAAGTACAGATGAACTGGGAATGCAATTAAATTACATAATTAATAATACATCTCTTGAGAGGGTGTATAATATAACGGATTTCGGGCACACATTATGAGCAAATGATCTACAAGATTCCGATAAAATGTTAGGATTTATTAAAATAAGATCAAAAAAATTCAGGAACATAGCAGTGACCATAGTGAACTTTTTTTGTTTATTAATTCGATCCATTCTAGAATGTGACTGCATTGTCTGGGATCCAGATTTTCATATACTCTCCCGTAGAATAGAATCCATTCAAAAGAAATTTTTTTTTTCATACTAAGACATCAATTTAATCCATCAGATTTTTCTAATCTTCCAAACTACTCCACTAGACTTAATTTACGAAATATGAAAATAATCTAATCTTGCTTTACATTTGACATGCTAAGTAATCAGTCTAATGTACAATACCTTACTAATAATTTAAAAACTGGTCTACTGGATATTTCTATTTAGTTCAGATAATTAATCAACGCAATGAAAGAGTTGTTGATCTAGCAAAAAAAAAACAGAAATGTTTGAAGAGACTACTTTGAAAGAATTATTGCCAGAGTGGTCATTAATTTCAAATAAGAGAATGAAAAATAGTTTATAGAGAACTATCGAGCCAATAATTAGCTCAAACATCGAAATAAAACATTGGGTCAATCAATAACATCTACATTAACAGAACTACTACGTCAATCATTAACTATAGAAAATCAGAAAAACTATACACTGTTTCAGGAAGATTACAAGGCAAACTATATCAAATAAATTACCGGCCGAGGTAAAGCCTATATGTGAATGACCAATTACTAACAATCTACGATACAAAATATTTTCCAATTGATTGGATTTACTTGTATTGAAGTGCTTAAAAAATATAATGTCAAAAATGCTAATTAGTGTAATAAAGCAATGCTTTGAAAATTTATTGAAGGTAATCTATACCTAATCGAATCCACAAAAGCTTTGAAACATGAGTTGACTTGGGGAAATACAGTTCGGTTTTAAATAGGGTGATTGTATATAAACGGTGGGTATAAACTACATCAAATACGCAGATGATTTGTATATGATTTGATTTTTTTTTTCGATAATCAATGTATAAGAGTTGTAGTCGATGGTTGTAGTGTGGTTGATACACATAGCAGACGTTTTGACTTTCATCAATTGCAAAATTTTTGTTATTAGTTTACTCGATTATTTGGATATACCTTGAAATTTTTTTCTGTAATAATATCGAATTTGTAGACCTAAAAATCAAAAATTTAGTATGAATCATAAATAGGACGCACTGGTATTAAATCTAAGTACAACTAACATAATCAGCATCAACATATGAGCTCTGTAAAATTTATTAAAAGCTTCAAAACTATCTCGGTAGTTTTATTTAACTTGATGTAGATGTTAAAAAATGTATTCAAAAAGCATGCCAACCATGGAAGCAATATGAAGATCTTCTAACATTTGATGTGACATGAAGCTTAAATTTTTTGAATCATAAGTACTCTGAGAACTTTAATATGGATATAAAGAAAAATATGGTATTATTCAATTCAAAGATTTTGTCATTAATGTATTCTGGACAGAAAAAAAATTCAACAAGAAATTGGGGGAAATTCAATTGAATTGAATTTTATTATCCATTCATATAAATATGTATTCACAAATTTTTGGCCCTTTTCTTTAGGAAATGTGGACCAAAAACTAGGGGAAAGTAGAAGTATGGAAGATTTAGGCATAGAAAATGATTTTTGTTATTTTTTTTTATACATAATTCCAATTCTATGGGATTAATATCCTAATTGCTTTCACACAGCGACACAATAGTTTATGATCATATCTATTGTATTTATTGTAAACTGATTTAAATGTGGCTATATAATACATTCTTCGCCTTCATAAAAGCATAGATCCAATTTTTATCATTTATTTCATTCCAAACCCAAAGGGTATTGGACCAGATGAAAAAACCTATTAATTATTTTTTGCTATCGTTGGGGATAGAATGTAGGATATTTTGGTTGAAAGAGAGGCCCTCTACCTAATACGCCATCTAGCGTATTAAATTGGTTCTGCTATACAAGTCCCGGAGTTGCACAAAACTTCGATAATATAGTTCTTTATTGAAAATTAATGAATAAATAAAATCTTCAGGATCAGAAAATGTGTAGTAGACGAAAACGAACGAGACATCGAAAAATATTAACCCAAGCAAGTGAATATAAAGAAGCTTGACCTTAACATAATTCGATTGGGAAAAGTCAAATACAATAAATATGTCTTATACACCCACAAGGAATCATAGCATTGATAGAACGATTTAATGGTAATAAAATAATATATTTCCTAAATGCTAATACAATATTCGTATTCAGAATAACTGAACTTAGTGAATTTACTGGCGAATAAGTGAAGTTTGTACACCTGTAGTTTCTTTAAAATAAACAATAGCTCTACGAAATATTTATTTATTTATTTGTATACACTTGTAAACAATACACATTATAATCTTTAAAAAATTGAATTCAAGCGAAAAAACAGTTAGTCTGCACAACATTTTTATCATAAAAAAGATTTGACCTTTTAATTTTAATTCTAATGGCAACACAATATTTTTCTGCATAATCACTTCTGACTGACTACAAGTCCCTTTTTTTTGTCTTTTTTTATTTGTGCTTACACAAATTTATTTAATCTTAAAAGCTAGATTTCTTATTGTTTCTGTTTTTTTTTTTTGTTTAGTCTACTGTCTCTGACTACAAGCCCCGACTGTATATTATTTGTTTTTTTTTTTACTATTTTCTGTTTTAATTAACATAATTGAGAAACAGAACAACAACAAAAAAAAAAACAATCCTAAGACAAGATAAATTTGATCAACGAAACGAAAAAAAGGACATTGAACGTAAAATGTATTAAAAACTAAAATCGAATATCATTAATTTGCAGACTCCATTTGAATCAACAGCTCATTTATCATATTTTTTTTTCCACAACAAAAACAATTGAATATTGCAAAAAAAAATTAAATAAAAATTGGCAATCAGTTCCAACAACACCCAAATATCACATCAATTTACAATTTGATTCTAGAGACTGGCAATAGCAAAAAAATAAAAATTGATAAATTTTAAAAATTGGAAAATTAAAAATGAAGTAAATAAAAATAGAATGCAGTAATTTCACTGAAAATTGATCCCTAGTATAATTCATAAAATTCCAATTTTCCAATGCAGAGAAATCTATTTTTTTTTTTTCGCGTAATTTCTAAAAAATTTGTTTTTTTTTTACCATTTTTATTTTATTTTTTTTTTTTTTTTAAATTTAAATCCGTTTATCTTTAACTTACAGCATTCAGAGTTGTATTAAAAACCCTTCTTTATAAAATCCAAACACAAACAAGTTTTTTTTTTTATATAAATATAGAATCCTGAAAATTCCAACAAAACAAAAAAAAACAAAAATAAAAATTCTGAATTCAAAATTTTTGTATTGATTTACATTTTTGAGCATAAACAACAAAAGTTTTATTCTAATGTCTACAGAATCAGGAACAAGGAAATAAGAGAGATAGCAAAAAAAAAAAAACGGAAAAATAAGTGGTTTCTCTCCTACAATAGTTCCGTCGTCACGAGGCTATTTTTCTTAGTGTAAAAACTGTTGTTGTTGTTCTTTTATTTATTTTTTGTTTTCTGAAAGATTATACCAAATTTTAGATTTAAAGGGTATTATAATTATGGCTTTAGTTTGTTACTCAACATTGTAGGACTCATGATGTGAAGTAAAAAATTATTACCAACTGAAACCAACTTTAGCTTGTGGGCACAAAACGATATAGAGGTTATTCAGGTATCTCCTAACAAATCATTTATTAAGGTGTAATTTCTGTTAGTCTTTTGGGGTCTACATCAAATTTAATTTGTGTTGCAGAGGGTTAAAAAAATTGGATTAAAAATTAAAAACGTCCAAGAAATATCCGTTACAGCTCTGAAGGTATTCAATCAAGAAGATTTTTAGTTTTTTAAGTTAATATGTACCTAATTAACGGCTCTACTTGTACTTGATGGGTTGGTATTCGATTTATTTAAAATTCAAGCCAACTTTTTCGAAATAATTAATAATTTTTGTTTTATAAAAATGTCAGTTTTTGAAACAAAAAAATTTAAGTTTCTCCTGGAAAATTGTAAAGTCTGAAACCCATCCAACAACATTAATATACATTAATTAGGTATATTAATTCAAAAACAAAACACACATTGTCTGATACTGACCCAACAAGAATCGTTAATTAGGTACATGAGCCTGAAAGGCTCTCATATAATATTTCATAATAATTTCTTAATAATGCAAGTTTTAACATGAATAAATGATGATGAAGTAGCTGACGACTGCCAATTGACTCTGAAGAGAATCATTTATCCGAAGCTTCAGAAACAGAAGATGAATTATCTTATGGTTCTGTAAATAGCGGTGAAATTATAAAAATTCTCATGGAGAATTTTTTGCAAAAGATGGTAAAAAATGGGCTCAAAGGCTTAACGCTTTGTCTAAATTAATATTTTGCGCTGGAAATGATTTGCCGCAATTGCACGCCTTCTTCAGAATCAAATAACCAAAGTTATCGATCGTTTTAGGATCCTATGGTTAACCACAAGAAGTAATCGACGTAGATTTGACAAATTAGCCCTAATTCGAGACGTGTTTGAAGCAATAAATAAGAATTTGGGAAAATATTATATATACCTTCAGAAAATCGTATCGTAGACGAACAATTAATGCCAATATATGCAATCAAAGCCTGGCAAGTATGGTATTAAAATTTAGTGGCTTTGTAACTCTCAGACGGCATACCTACTCAAACGAATTCCATATACTGTGAACAAAGATAATAACAGAGCAACAGGATCTCTTTTCAAAATGTAGTGGAGCAATTGTGTACACCACAATTTGGAACTGGACGGTATATTACAATGGATAACTATTTCACAACGTTAGAACTTGCAAAAAGTTTGTTATCTAATGGATTGACGATTGTAGGAACTTTACGTCGAAATAAAACTTATATTCCAATTTCTTTCAAATAAAAATAGAGTTCAACATTACTTGGACAAAAAAAATTCCAATAAAAGAAATTTATTTCTAAGAACTCTTGGTGAAAGTTTAGTAATTTCTGTACTAAAAAACGTGCTAAAAAGCGTGCTAGTACTAAAAAGCTGCAATTACCACCATCTCGTACTGCAATTTCAAAAACGGTATCGTTTATTTTGTTAATTTTGTTATTTTTAAACATTTAAAAATTAATTATTTGAAATAAAAAATTAAAAATTTATTAAAAATTATTTTTTTCTATTACAAGCCTGCCAGGCTCTTGTTATGAATTTACGTGACAAAATATCTTATGAGGCTTAGGGTTAATTTAAAAAAAGGGCATTAAAAGCATTCATAACACATTACTCTATATTAAATATCGTCGGAGTTGTAGGAACATTTGTTAAGTATGTCTAATACGATTTCATTCATCCCCCCTGTAAGCCAGATTAAATTTAAAAATAATTAGTTTTTTTTCACAGTAGTGTTTTCTATGTAGTTGCGATTTTTTCAGATATATTGTTTTACTGTTTAAAATTGCTAGTCCATGTCCTTGACGAACGGTATTACGGTTAAGACATGTCGAATCAGATAATGTGCATAATTGGAATTATTTATAATTCTTGCGATCCATTCAAATGGGATGTGAAAAAAGAATTACATTCTCTGTAAGCAAAATCTGCATTTATCTGTATTTAGCCTTTACAATTTTGAACAGATATTTTTTGAATTAACCCTTTCCCGCCGGCTACCCTTTCCCGTTGTCTACAACGAATAATATTTTAAAGCCAGAGTAATGTTTGGCTAGGTAAGCGAAAAGTCAAATTTGGTTCTTCTAACCCTTGTAGACTCCGATCAATGGACCGTCGTATAAATAGGCCAACCGGCAAATATGGGTGCATAATTTTAAAAGAAAAAGCTTAAATAAATAAAAATATTATTTTGGTTTATTATATTTTTTAGAGTTCGAATGACAAAAATAAATACATTGAAACAAACTAACTAAATATTATAAATTAAAGACATAAAGAAAAATAAAACTATTTAAATTTTAGAAACTTTTTTAATTATTAAACATTATATTCCGGAAATGGAATAAAAACAATTAAAAATAAATAAGAAATTCAATTATATGATAAAAATTTAGTATACTTTGTAAAACATAAACGACTAATGCATAAGGTCTTTGTGCAAGTGATGGAATAATGAGCGAAGCTGTTATTTCATTTTAGGAAGAACGCGATTTGTTATTTCGAGGTCTACTGTTGAGGAACGATTTATTTTTTTTTCTTTTAAAAAATTCTTGCTTTTTGAAGATATTTACAAAATATAGAACAGTGATAGCTGCGATATGTTGAGATGATTCGTCTGATGATAAAGTATAAATTCCAAATGTTTACATGCTAACCCGATTAGGAAAATAAAAATCGCCCACTACAATCCTTATCTTTTAGCATGATTCTGTACTTATTGTTATTTTGATCAATTCTATCACCACTCATATCAGCGTTAAAATTTGCAAAATTCTCGTTTCTCTATAATGCGTTTCTCTATTCCAATGTTTTTCTGAATGTATAGGATTTATAAAGTCCACATTAGTTAGCATTGCAGAAACACTATTATCCACACATTTAACAAACTGTTAAATATGCCAAGTATAGACACAATCACAAATATCTTTATCTTGAGTTAACAACAAAAACGAATTATCATTAGTTACTTCGATTTCATCATTTTCGTTCCAAGTTTTCACTTCTATTGCATTTTGTTTGAACATCTCTTGGCAATTCGTTTTCAAAGAGATTTTTATCATAAAATTTTTCACAATTCGTCAATTTATCTAATTCTGGTGGAAAAATGTTTACGTTTATGACATTATGATCTTCAAAATTATTTTGAACTCTCAATAAAGCTTCAATAGCTACAAGAAGACCCGTAAACTCACTTTTACCATGCAAATGCTTTTACTTGTGTCATAATTACGCTTTACATGTTCCAAAATAAAACTACAACCAAATAAAAATTCTTAAATACTTATGCCGGTTGAACTATATATAGGACACCAATTTTTAAATAAAAAAATAATTAATATTTTCAACTAAAATCCAATATTTAATAGTTGTCGAAGCTTCTTTAATGCTTAAACAAATAAATTTTGGTAGTTTGAACACAATTAAATTTTTTTCAGTATTTATTTTTTAACATTTTATACATTCATCTCTACTATTTTTAATTTTTTGAAAAAATTACATTTTGAATTGAGTTTAAATGTTATTTATAAACCGAAAAGTTTGTGTTACTATAGTGAAAATGGTTACTTTATTTTTTAACTTCAAAATAAGGTACTTTTGACCGAGCTAAGTTAATTTTAATGAAAGTTATACGTATTTGTATGACATATTGTTTGCTGTCCTATATATAGGCCAACCGGCGGTAATGGGTTAACCAATGTTCTATAATAAATCATGTTAGTGTTCGAAACTTCAATTTACTCTCCCTGAATATTTGAATTATTTGATTAGTATTAAATTTGAAGAATTTTAGACTTTTAGACCTTTAATATTCCAATTAGAGCAATTGGAAACATTTTTTTATAATTAAACAATTTTTAAGTGTACAATGCTAGACTCTGGTTCTAAAAACTGGTAAATTGCATCTGTTCTTGTAAAGATATCTGCTTCTTCACAACTTTGCCAATTTATTAATGGCAAGAAATCTATATAATAAGTGACAATACCATGTCTGGAACAATTCTTTCCATAAAATTCTTGAAAGAAGCACCTCTGAATGGATGTTCAGTGATACAAAAAACTTCTGGAAAACACTTGCCAATTTAATATAGTAGTTTTGACATCATCTGATTATTAATCGAAATGTTGAATCTAAACGTGCTTGACCTTATTAATAAACACAATAATAGAAAATTAAAACTCTAAAACCCATTGGACATCACCCATTAAGTAATACCCATTTGATGATTGATTATATTACAAAAATTATATTTAACATAAATTTAATTTTAATACGGGCGGGGATTATTAACTCCAAATCTTAAACTCCAGATTTTGATTTTTTCTCTCTTCAATATCTCAAACTTAGGTAGTCAGGCCAACTGCGATAAATATTCTTTATTTTCTAATTTTTTTTGTTTTGGCTTAGTTTTTTTTTTTTTGTTTACTTGTTATTTTTTTTTTGTACTTGTTAATATTGTAGAAAATAAGTGAAAAATAAAACTAGTAGGACCAACAACAGCAGATACCGACAGCTAACAAAATGAATTATTTTAATATGCAAATTGTTTTTCATATTTTGTACGATACAATATTTTGAATAAAAATAAAATTTATGTCAGGATATATTTACAAAAAAAAAAATAAATGGGTAGAGGATAACCCCCTTTCCAAAATAGTAAAAAAAAAAAAAAATTGTATGCTAAAACTTTTTTTTAAAAGAAAATGGAATCAAGTACCTACAATATAAGTACAAAAAAAAAAAAAAAAATGGTTTATTTGAAATTGTATTTGACTAATATAGGATCGATAGTATATCTAATTCATTGAATTTCAAATCCATGAATTGATTCTAGACTAGATCAGTAATTTGGTAAGTTTGTATTTTTATCCTAATAGCTATTTCCGAAAACAAAAAATTGTGGAAATAGAAAAAAGTAGAATGCTGAGAACAATTTAGAGATATTCCTATAAATTATTGTGGAATATTAAGTGTAATAGTTAAAACATTGAAAAATAATTAAAGTAGGTTAAAAATGACGATATTGCTATGTACTATACATGGAGATGGCGATAACATTATTAATCAAAGAAAATTTGTTGTGTAATAGAAGCAATTTCGGATTATCCAAATTGTAAATAAAATCAATTTTTTCTGAAAAACAACAAAATTAACTGTTGTATATCGTCTAGGAAATTGTAATTTCAATTTTTCTGAACATAGAAAATTCAAACAGGCTTATGATGACCGTCGTGGCATAGTAAGTATGAAATTACTTTAAATGAATTATGCTCAATAACAGTTTTCAGAGTGCTATGGTTCATACTACATCCTATATAAGACCGATGAGACCCCCAGATGGGAATTTTTGAGAACAAATCATACACGAGAACTTTGATCCAATGAATTTCAATGCAAATACGATGATCTGTACACGATGAGTCATATTTTCTACAGAAGCTTAGCTAAGCAAAATAAATATATAATTACTGCCCTAATTAGAATTAATTCGAAGAATGGGATAAGAATTTTCGGAAAAATTTAAATCTAACCTGGTTATACATGTAGCCGAAATAGATCTAAAGTCATGTATATGTAATAGGAAGTAAATCGCACGCTCTATTATAACAGTTTTGTTTTTACAGTACAATGCAGAATAATTGCCCTAAATAGAGATTATATTTCTGCGATTCATTTGTCATTGTCTCATTTATTTCAATGACATTCAAAACATATAATAATTATTATAATACTATTTTGTTATAATATTGCCAAAATCAAAATAAATATATAATATAAATTATTTTGTGAAAGAAGTGAATAGATTTCAAATTAAATTAAAAACTTTTTTTTGAGAACGTTTGCAAAAAAATTAGCAAATAAAACAAAATACAATATGAAAACTCCTTAAAATTACATAACTGTGAAAAATAACAAACTATACGAGTATATTAATACATGTAACGTTGTACATAATATAATATATATATATAATATGTATATATATAATATGTATTTGCGAATGATGATAGTATCGTTAAAAACAGTCAATATTTTACTTAAGTTTTTCTTCAGTTAAGTTATTTTGAAATTTGATCACATTAAATTCGTTTTCTCTATGCATATCCAGAATTTATAGTTTTATATTTTTTTTTCTTAATCTTTTCAAACTATTTTAGAATTTTATTTAATGTCTGTCTATTATAAGAATGTGGTGAGTTATAAAGAAAATTTTTATCAATTCAAAATATTATAATCTAAGGTATATAGTGTAGAGTATACAACTGGATACTACTGTTTGCTGGAAATGTGACTGGGAATAATTGTCAATTATGATAACTGAGAAATGTGAGAGGGTTTTGACACTAAATTAGACATCAAAAATATTCCATGGTCTGACGAAAACTAGGCTAGAATAGGCTTTTCAGGATATCCACAAATAATTTAGATCTACGGGTCTGCCTGGAAAATACGTAACGGTTCAGGTCGTATTGTTATATAGGGAAGGGAATCACTATGTTTCAAACCAAAATGTTGCTGTTGATTGCTGGTTATTTGACTTAATGCATACAAGAGGTTTTTAATGAAGCAAGTAAAATAAATTATGGCGGAGGAAAAAAAATTTAATGTCTTATCACTTTAATTATTTATGAATCGCAATAAATTTTCTTAGCCTGCTTTTCATGTAGCTACTTCTGCCATATAATAGCTTATGAATATGTTTTCGCAAACCAATTAATTTCGATAAACTTTTGAACTTGAATTCAGATAGACACAGAAAAGTTAAATTTAGTAACGATTTTAGTATTCTGTTGGAATCCCAGCAAAGAATATATATTTAGTATATAAATTTGGAATCCCCACAAAGGAAAATCACAAAATCTAAATGGTAGGTTTAAAAGCGTAGACATACTTTATTTTACTAAATAGACCCAGATGAATGATACTAGAAAAAAGCAAAATTTCTCTGTAATGTTCAGAATTAAAAAAAAAAAAAATTGTAAACGAAATTTTTGAATACCAACTTTATGAAATTGAAAGAAGTTAAATGGTAAAATAAATTTCTACTTTATGTTGGTAAGTATTTCAAATTTATTTCATTCACATTTACAATATTTATTTTAACTTTATTTTAACTTTAATAAAATCTATTGTGGAAGTCAAATTTTAAGTTTTTATTTATATTAAAAATTTTGTAGAATTCATAAAATTTTATTTTTTGTTTTTGTTTTTGGTTTCTGTGATTGTGTAGTTAGGTCTTTTTTGTATATCTAAATAATTTTATCATTTTATCGCTTGTTCTGATTGTTGTTTAAAAAAATATATATATTTTATTATATAAGTACTTGACAATATTTTAATCCTTTTGTGTTATAATTTTACTAAATGTCAGGTCTGCAATGGCGTTGGAGCGGTGCTAAAATCAACAATTTTTTTGAATGTAATATTTTTTAGTCAATTTGATTAATATCTAGTTTTTGTTTTTGGTATATCAAATTAATTCTATGTCAATGATTAAACTGCTAAGATATATATTTGTTGTATATACTAGTTCAGCATGGTATTGCTTTCGTGTTCCGAAGCATACTTGTGTCTCTATTGAGATCAGTGTATCGTATACACTATCATGCAATCATAATTAATCACAGCAATTTAGTTTTTATTATTTTTTAGTTTTCGTTGCTTGTGCAGCCCAAATTTAGGTGTCCATATGTCCATATGTCAATATTTTATTGTCAGTTAATAATTTTTATTTATTAATCCAAACCCATTATAGTTCTCTAATTTTATTTGCATTTTCACTCCATTTTCACAATTTCCATTTATTTTAATTGGGCCATCCAAATTGCCAGGATATTCAACTGAAAATAAAAAAAAAAACGATAATAAAAAATAATTATTCATTAACACTGTTAAATCAATCACTTTACAAAATTTTCAACTGGAAAAACATAAACAATGAAAACTACAAAAACAATGCTATAAAATTTCACAATAAATGATTTATTATAGAAATTTTGGTAAATTTCTTGAAAACGGATTCTTTAAGAATTAGATAGGTACAATAACAGATTACACTTCATTATGACTTTAATTGAAAACTTTATTATGTTAACATCAATTATCAGCGTTTCATTAAATTTTCATAACATTACAATAGACCAATCCTAATCCTAAATATTACAAGAAAATCATAATTTATATGAGTATCTCAACATAATAAATAAAATACAAAGTCAAAAACAAAAATAACAATAAAAATAAATTTAAATGGATTTAAACATATCATTTTATTCTTATCATAAATATTAACTAATAACATATTATATATATACAAAAGCCTTAATGACCTGTGATGATAAATTTAATATCTTTTTTCTCTTTTTGGGTAATAAATTTTCAAATTTCTATCAAAAATGCATTTTCCTATTTTACTGTATAGTATATTATATAGTATTAGATACATAGTACTATAATTATTATTACAACAATAATAAACATTCGTATATATAAATTTGTAATGAAATTTGAAAATAACTCTCTGTATAGAAAAGAATCTATTGAAAAACAAAAACAATGAAAATAAAAATAAAAATAAAACAATGTAGAATTATTACATTAATGTTGGGAATTACTATTCATAATCCTGTTTAATACTTGTATTAAGTGGTTTTCCCAAAAATTTCCATGTTCATAATATGCATAGTACATAGTGTTCTCTATATTGAGTGTATTTTGTATAACAGACAAAAGTTGTTATTCTCTGTTACAGAAAATATTATTGAGGAGTCATAATGAATTTTTTTTTTTTTTTTGTGTATTTTTAGGCAAACAATACAAATTAAAAATTTTATTTTGTTGTTATATTCTAAGAATGACCGGCCACTAGACGACTTATAACCAAGTTTCAAATTTTCTTTGTTTCAAAAAATTTCTACTTATCATTGTAGAAGACAATAAGTTATAAAGTAGGTACTACTATACATAGATTCAGGACAAATTTTAAAGAGAAAATTTTTTTGGAAAATGTAATTTAGTTAAAATTTAATTTTGATGTTAGTATCATGTCAACATACTAATAAAAAATTGTGATAAACAAATGACTTGTCATAACATTTTCATTTAAAAATTATATTTTTGTTTCTTTTTCAATGTTGATGTGTAGATAATATACGGATATGTTTTAGTTTTTGATTTTTTTGTTTTTTTTTTTGTACATACAAAGATAAATAAATTTTAGTTGGAAAACTGTGTTTTCTTTTATTTATTTATTATTAAAAATTATTCAAGCCTATAGCATCGTTTACCTCCTGGAAATATTAAGACGGGAAATAAAATATACCTAAAAAATATATCCAAATAATAATATATAAAATTTATAGTCAATACTTTATAACTAAAATAAGAAAATACACATTATTAACAATTAATATTCAAATAAATAATTACCTATAACAATATTCAAGGAATGATAAAATTGCTGCGGCGATATCTCGCTAAATTATGACGTCGTCTTACCACGTAGGTGCAGATAGACTTATAAAAGTGATTTTCTACATGTGATAGGCCAATCCCATATTTAGATAAACAGATTAAAAATAAAATTAGACATTTCCTTGGAAATAGAAATGATACCCATAGTGACAGAAAAACAGCAGCTAGCAATTGAGTACGATTGAAATGTTAATGGGAAGCCATATGCTCACAAGAGGAGTAAGGAAAAAAAAAGCCTAAAGTCAATGATTCTATTGCTTATAATTGGTTATATTTAAAACTAGGGGTCCCTGTTGAGCAATTATAATTCAAGTTAAAGCCAAATTTAAAGTTTTTAAAAGAACAGGGATTTGCATGGATTGATATAGACTTCTCATTGCAAAGCAGAAAACACTAATGTTTTAATGAAAAGTTTTGAAATTAGTATGTTTTCGTTAAAAAACATAAATACCTTTCTTCTCATTTTCTCTTTCGTTTCTACTTATTTCTTAATGTATTTGGTGAATAATAAAACCCTATATGATTAAAAAAATTTCAACTGTGTGCGCATTATTGTCTTATATACAACTTACTTATTATTATATTAAGAGTTCATTATGGAGAAGAGAGATAAAATGAAATGGTGTCTACTGCGCAGGTCCTTAAATGATTGTCAATTATAATTAAAGATTGCGTTAAAATAATAATATTATTTTTGTTTTTTTTTAAATTCATTTATTAGTAATTAATTAAAGACTTAAATCTATTTACCTTCAAATTACATAAAACAAAATTAGTTCAATATGATTATTATACAATATTAAAAAAAATTTATAAACAATAATTTACCAAAATAATTCATAAAAAATTTAAACTATAAAATTTAAAATAATTAAAAAATTCAAAATACAAAATCATAATATAATAAGATAAAAAATTTAGGAATATTCAATAGGCAACATACAAATTTCATATTTTGTTATACTTTATAAAAGTTATCATAATTTTATAACAATAATAATAAAAATTATCAACTCAATAGATTTAGAAGCTTCATGGTCGTTTTAAATACTAATTTTAATTTTAAATAATAATGCTGAAAAAAATGTATAGTTAATATGTCAAGAATATGTAAAAAAACAAAATTTTACAAAATATTGTGATTTTTACAGCCAATATTTTCAATCACATATTTTTAAAGTGATTGGATGGTTTCGCGAAATAATGCTCAACAAAATATCTCACTTAAAATAAAATGAAGTGAAAAACCAAAACTGGGGATTTGATTTGATTATGAATTATGTGCTTAAAACAAATTAAATATTATTGAAGTGAAATAACACCCAAAACAGATATGAAATAATACTCTAATGTTTTGTTAATTTGAAGCTTTGCTCATCATGAAATAAGGACTCAATATAAAAATTAAATAATGCCCAAACAAATATTTATAATTTAAAAATAATTTCACTTTTATACCCACCATCTTAACCGATTGCGATTTCTAGGCGATTTCACTACTGCCTCTCAACAGACTCAATCGTCGAACTAATTAATACCCTTAATGAGCCGAACGATATCAAACGGTTTTTTACTTTTTACTTTTGAGATATTTTTCTAGTAGTTGTCCTTCTGAGATGTTTGTTTGGTAATCATTTTAATACACTCTATGGAAATATTCCTTTTTTCAACAGAAAATCTGATCATGAAATGGATACAAAAATTTCGGATTTATTTAATTTTAAATTTATCAAAATAGAATTTTAAAAATTCGAAATTGATTTGTATTTGATTTTTTATCTTATGAAGTTATTTCGTACCACCTACAAAAATAATTTTTAAGGTTTTATTTCATGATGTTATAAGACTCCAAAAGTAAAAAATGAAATAAAACGCAAATTATGAAATGAGGTGTAATATGTTTTGGGTATTATTTCATTAGAATAATAATTCCAGAACTAAATTTTAAGGTGTTGTTTAATTTTTGTTTTCAGGAATTATTTTGAAGAACTAATTTTCATTTGTAATTTTGAAATTAGACTTACATGTATAATTATAAATTGATTGATGATATATATATATATATATATATATATATATATATATAACATATATTAAACAATATTAAAAATAAATTTCAATCAATCTATTTGGATGGTTGGGTTGGTTTATATTTGGCGGATAGAAGAAAATAAATCTATTAACTTTATCCTACGCATCTACGAACACCCAGTCAGAGATTTCAATTCTGCCTATCAGCAGACTCAAATCAAATAATACTCTAAATGAACTGATTGATTTCTGCCGAATTTTTATTATTCTTGATAAGTTTTCCTAGTAAAGACCTTCCTTTAAACCTTCAAAAATTTGCTCTTCTTCTTTTCTACACTTTTCTACCGTCTCTTCTTCGCATCTCCTGTATTGGTCGGTTTTTCCAATACCCATTCTTGGGTATATTCCCACAGTTTGTTTTCTAAGCATATGGTGTCTTTTTTATATGATGTATATGTATATGCCGTTAAGTCGGCTATGTTGAGCGATAATATGACTATCGATCGTCTTTTCTGCATCCGGTACTCCTCAGAAAATTTTCCAAGCATTCAGTTGTTGGGTTGCTTATTATATCAATCTATTTGTTTTCATAGCTAAATTATTAGTGAAACTTCTCAGGATCATTATTGTTTCTAATTAATTAATTTACTTAATAGTTGTAATTCTTAGATATCACAAAAACTTATCCTAAATCGTTGTACTTTTAAAAAATGAAATAAGTTTCAGCAGGAGGTGTAAATTTACTACTTATATTACTTAGATTAGTTTTGTAAATCATACAAGGGTTCGCAATCTTTTTACTTTTATTTTTGATCATAATTATATAGACAGATCTTGAAGCACTGCTATGCATGAAGGGCTTGAAAAATTAATCAATTAAACTTTGCAGTGCAATATAACTTTCAGAAGTATCTAAAACTTTCGGCCTCATAAAATAATTCTGAAAAGAAAAGCATAAAACCTTGTTAAATTATTATGTAAAGAACTGAGTATTCTACCAATTGATACACAAAACTGTAATACAATTCTGTATCATAATAATTGGTCAGTCGTATATGCAATGTTAAAATAATTGTCTACTATTCTTTAAAGCAATTATTATGTTAGCTTTGAAAATTAATTACGAGTCAATATTAAAACTTATTTGATGGAAAATTCTATAGATCAGTTTTTATTTATTTAACATTCCATAGAACAAAAGCTAAGAATCATTATAATGAATTTCTTAAAACAATTTTACTTATCTTCTTTGTAAAATTTATAAAAATTTACAAATATACAAACTTCTTTAAGGCTTTTTCTAAATAATATTTTATTAAATATATATAAAAATAATAAGCTTAGATGTATTAAAGAAGATTATTGGGTTTTAAATATATTGAAACCCATTTAATAGT
This sequence comes from Argyra leucocephala, assembly GCA_963942445.1. Classification (NCBI taxonomy): domain Eukaryota; kingdom Metazoa; phylum Arthropoda; class Insecta; order Diptera; family Dolichopodidae; genus Argyra; species Argyra leucocephala. The sequence goes on from OZ012680.1 coordinate 140,013,778, forward strand.
TAAAGAAAAATAAAAGAAATTGTATACGAGAGAGATATTCTTTAGGAAGATATATATATGTATATATTATATATATATATATATATAAAGTATTATGGCAAATTTGTCTTGATGGTTTCTTTGAGAGTGCTTTTAGGTCTAAAAATCATAAATTTTATATTTAAGGATTCTACTCTTCTTTTTCTTTTTCTTGTTTTTTTTTTGTTTTATATTTACATCGTTAAAGTGTAAGATTTAAGGATAATCTATGCCTACAATTTTATTATATTTTATTTAGAAGTTTTTGAGATGTCCTTTAAAAGGTATATTATTGTTACGGTATAGTGTTTTCAGACTTCTACGTAAAAAATATTGGTTATGTGAGAAAAGTTTTTTTGTTTTATTGATTTTTTTTGTTATAGAAATTTCTCTAGTCAAGTCTGAAATTTTATAGATTTTTAGTAGATTAGCTATAGATATAGGTAATAATGTAGCATATATAATTAATTATTACTAGTTGCAGAAAACTGTCGAGTCGTGATTATTTGTTTTTAAATTGAAAAAATTTTTGCTTCAGGTTTTTGAAAATCAAAATGTAGATTCAATATAATAATGGTGGTCCTATTAACGTAGGTAGTATACAATTGATACAAAAGTTATATATAAAATTCTAACCCATTTAATATATTAATAATCAAATTGAAAAATAATTTTTTTTTTACGACATGAGTTGGTGGAGTTCTTTCACAAGATTCTAAATATCGATAACTGAATCTATATCTATATACACAAGTTTCAATATCTGATCATAAATTAATAATAATATGGAATATTTGTTATCAGCAACTAGTATACACTGTTATACAGTTATACAGTATGTTTTATTAACCCTATTTGAAGTTATTTTATGTGGTGAGACAACGTAAACGTATTCTGTTTTATTTATTAAATTATCGTTCTTCATACTAATGGGTGATTAGTAGTTGAATATAAGCTTGTTGATAATGCACTTGGATTTACTATGTATTACATTTTAGTCTCCATTATTTATTTATTATAGATATATATATATATATATATACAGTTATTTCTCAATTTTAATTCAATGAATTCGTAGCTTTTCTGAAGCCAAATTTTTTTTATTTTTATTTATTTTATTTATATTAAAAAGAACTATCGCATCATGTGTAATATACTCCTCGGAGCTCCAAAAGGACCTCAGGAGAGCAAATTCTATGGTTGGGAAATGTGCAGTATATCTAGTACAGTAATAGACCCAATACAGATTTTTTTGTGCATTCCCACAGTTGGATACCATAAGTCCATATAGGTTTGACTGTACTTTTATATACTTGAAATTTTTAGTATAAGCTTAGCTTAGACTATCTCCCTATTATCCACTTCGTATCTCTGATTTTCTGTTTGATTTGCATTGATTTTGGTTTAACATGATGTTTCCAGTTAAGATGTGAGTCAAGGTGTATTGTCCAAGATATTTTACTGTTTTCGCCTGAATATAATTTATATATATACAATGTTGAGGTGGTTTTCGTCTTCATGCGTAAGTAATGTGAACCGATTTTTAGCTCATTCAGTTTAATTTTTCAGTTTTGGATTCATTTGTGTACTTTACCGAGCACCATCCAGCTATTATCCAGCCGTATCACCTGCAAATACTGCAATTTCAATGTGTGGTGTTATCGGGTGTAATTTTTTTTTAAAATGATGGCCTTTGATATAATAATTTTGTGCCATCATACTTAATCAAACATTTGTTGAATATTCAGTAATACTACTGAACGGTATATACTGTTTTTTTTTTCAATCATTTCCACTGGTGGATTTCATAAACAAGACGGTGAGAATGTATGTTGTATTGTTGAACAAATTGTTCCTCGCAAAAAAAAAAAAATTGGTGCAGATGAGCAAAATTAAAGTTAAAAAATAAAACCGAAACCGTTTAAATAGGAAATTCGCAAAAACCACATTTTTATTTATTATTTATTTTTTGATTAATTTTTTTATTTTATATTCCATTTTCATTATTTATAACAAATAAGTATTATAACAAGAATTATAATTGATCTTAGTCTCAAAAATACTATAAAACTCTTTAATAACAACATCCTATCTTATCTGGCTGTGATGTCCAGTACTATGAAAACAAAAGCTGTGAGTCCAACCTCAGGAAAAACAATTAAACGGGTTATTAAGATTGCAAATTATTGCATGATAGATATTAGAAATGGCATTAGAAATGCCTATGATGTCCAAAATATAGTTTGACGAAGAAAGAAACGCAATTTTGGAATACCAAATAGCAAAAATAGTATACAAGAATAAATCAGATGATCACGCTGCGTTTTATCGACTACCTTGCAAACCAATGTAGAAAAAACTGGACCCTCACTAACAGGATGATGATGAAAATCGGCATTGTTTATAAATGAGATATATTTCTTGTTAAAAGAAAAAGAAAAAGAGTGGAAATACAATTTCAAGGTATGATCGTTCTTAAAAGTATTGTAATAGACCCTGTATCAAATTCAATTTTTAATTTTTTCAATCATTCTATAATACATTATTCCTGCTGTAGCACCATTATCTTAACATCTATTTTCAATTTTAAACTATAATGAATCTTAGTTGGTTCGTTGATTTCATTTGGATCAAATTTGGACATTATTTTCTTCGATCCATTTAATCCATTTTTTTTCTTGCTAAATTAATTTAAATCTTTAAAAAAAAAAATAAAGGAAAATATTTGTTTAAAGTTGATGCATATAAAGATTCATTATAAAAATCTTTATCTTAAAAATAACCTTTATAAAATATATTTTAATGATATTCAAATCACTTGTTTTATTTTTCTTAATTTCCACTTATACAAAATCTAATATTATTTTTCTCTCTCTTTATAATATTATTCTCAAATGTATACGAAAAATTTAAATTGTCTCTCGTTTCATATATATTTTCTATCATATTAATTTTTTATTATTGTTATTGTTTTTATTTTCTGGTAACGAATCTAATCTCAAAACGAAATTACAATGACAAATAGTATATTTTTAAATCAAAAAATAGCCTTTATATTGTGTTACAGTTAAAATCCGTTTTTTTTCCCCGTTAGGTAAAAGAAAAATTCCGTTAGAAGAAAAATTGTCAATTTATATCATCACAATCTGACCATCAAGTTTTTTATACATTGGTTAGTCAAAATTTGTGAAGTTTTAATTAAACTATTCATATATTCAATTTTACTGCCGATAACCCTGACAGCTAGTGCTCATATTTATTATAATTTTAAATATGATAAATAAAAAAATAATAATAATAATAAATTTAATTAAACTTCAAAGAACGAATTAACGGTCTTTATTTGGATTACAAGAGTCACATGAGCAAACTGAGATATAACATAATAACAGAGTTACAATTATTGTTCTTTTTTACAACATTCTTCGAACTTGCTGAAATCCTATAAAATATTTTAACACAGAACAGATTTTAACTGTAACATAATATATAGGATGAAATACAAGTTCACATTAATATCTTCTAGGATCAGGAGACAGAATATAAATATAATATTATCTATGTGTGTTACATTATTATTACTGTTATTATTCTAGTGTATATATATATATATATATATAAATATATAGGTATATATCTTTTAAAAGATGATTATCATCCCAAAAGAAACTAAAAGGACAATTTATAAGACATGCTGGTTCATCAAGACTATCTAACTTTTAAATTCGAATCACGTACTTTAAAAAATCCTCTAAAGGATATCTTTAGTCCCAAATTGTAAAGTAACATGAACACAAATCAATAGAAATCTTAAATATCTATATATATATATATATACTATGTATATATATTTATATTACAAACGTAAAACAAAACAAAAAGAAGATAACGAATAAAAATTGTACAATTGTTACAAAATGAAAGAATAACGAGTGACAAAGGTAATAATATATTTGTGTTTGTATAATGTATATATATATATATATATATATATATATTTGTATCTAAACTAAAATATACCTTGATTTAAAATTTCTTTCGCCATTTTTAGGATTATTTTTTTTTTTTATTTTTTCGTTAGTTACATTTTCTTCTATAACACTGTTATGTGAATGCATCTCTGTATAGGGGTGTAGTTTTTGTTTTGTTTCTGAAAACTTACAATAGAAAAAAATGTGATGGATCCAATCAATAAATTTTCGATTTTAAAAATCTAAAACTACAAAAAAAAAAAAAAAAAAATAGTAGAAATGATTTAAAAAAAAAAAGTCGTTTTGGTTTTGGTGTGTATAATACGGACATAATAAGAAATTCGAATTTTTTTTTAATGGTTGTTATATCTAATATTTTTTGTGTAATGAAATGAAGTGAAATGTGGTTGATCAAAGGTAACTAGTCATATTTTTATTTGTTAGTTAACATTTAAAAAAAATTTTTAAACAGTAATCTATTGCGTTACAAGTTCTATTTTTCTTACTTAACTATCTTAGTCTATACAGTTTTAGCTAATTTAGACTATGTAAGCCATATACAGTAGCTATAATAGAGTCGGTGTGACTGTATTAGCTTAGCAAAAAATAATGTAATTTAATTTAAAGTATTTGTTTGTGTGGGTCTGTTTTCTGTCAAGCCGCTAAATTTTTATACTTTCAAAATTGGAAATTAAATTTTTTAGGTCTTATTAAATGAATGTAATTGAAATGGGATGTATATTAAATTACGGGATTTATCTAAAATATTATTTCCGATTTAAATTTGTTAATTATTTTATAAATCTATTTTATATAAACTAGTAGGAACGACCCATGCTTACGCACGGTTTAATCATTTAAATAAATTTTATCACAAAATTATATCTTAACTAATCTAAACCAATTCTCTTTCATAAAACAAATAATAGACTTATCATTGGGAAAAAGGAGATAATATGGAGTCACGCGGCAATTTAATGTGTTTACATTGAATTGCAATTGCATCTTCATAATATGTGCGCGTAAATGTTATCATTCCAAATTTTTTTTATCAGTTATTCAATTCATCAACGTTTTGAATTTTCTATTCTGTAATTTTGATATTTTCTATTTTGACAATTTAAAAAAATTATTTGTAGCAAATATTTGTTTATTTTAAAGTGTACCAAAAAAAAAATATTTATTTTCATCATTGCTACATAATATTTAAATTTAATAGACATTTTGACAATTTTGTGAATGTTGAAAAAACTTTTCACTGTTTTAATTAATCCTACATTCCTACGTTTATTTGAAATAACTTAGTTACCCTTCAATTTTATATACAAAAAAATTTAGCATTGGTAACACTCGCTCTCCTTATGTAAGTGCTCAGCTTAAATAACTATTTATTGTCGTTGTTGTATATTAATATTTATGTTGACAAATGACAGCGCAACAATTCAGTGATTGATGCGTCCAGCAATTAACACTTTAAATGATTTCTATGTATTACTGTAAGAGTTTGATTCTGAACTTGATAAAATCGTACATTATATAAATTAACCATATTTTATTTAAATATGATTTTTAAATTTTTTATGTTTATTTTATTTTTAGTTTTTATTAAAACTGTACCACAAAAACTAAAAAAAAAACATACTAATTTGCAATATTTCTTATTTGCATAAAATTTTTTTTTTTTTTTTTATTTTCAATAATTTTCCTTAATTTTTTATTTTTTATTTTTATTTTGATGATTTCGCCAAAAAAAATAATATGCCTTTGTAGCTCAATAAAAAATCTGTTTTGAAAGAAAAAAAAAACAAAAACAATTTGAACTCATCCAATCATCTAAGTATTTCATTTTTGTTTTACATTCTAGGCCAGAAGATTGGTTCAATGATTGATAATATATGAATAATATATCATATTATATTATATACCTACCTACATATTATAATTGGCTTAATTATAATTGTTTAATATAATATTTAATAGTTTTGATGTAGGTATGTGTAGGTGAAAACTTTGTTTTTTAATTCATTTTTGGTGTACTTATACCTATATCATTAATTATCAATATTATCAATATTCTAAAATTGACATTTTTTTTTATATATAAGTAGTGAAACTGAACTTGAAAAGAGTTGAAAAATATGCTTTTACTAATTCAAAAAATTAGATCCGAATATATTCAAATATTTCTTTTTCTTCAGGTTACATTTTTTCAGAAATTTATATGAAGTTTTTGTTAAGTGGCAACCCTAAAATTTTGACTAATATTATATACTGTACAATCTAAATGTGGTTTATGTCACATATATATAGAATCCAGAATCAAATTGATGAATAGTTTTATACTCTTCTAACATATGTACCCTTATAAAAAAATGCAATTTCAATTAGCTATGCTATCATAACTGTTCAAAATTATGTGGGATGAACACCTTTTCAAATATGAACATGTAAACATGTTTTTTTTTAATTACGTCCTAATATATGTGATTTATATAATATACATATTCATATTCATTCATATATATATAGAAACCACGCATCAATTCAATATTTGCTGCAAGTGTGGATTGTGGAATGAGAATTTCAAATTTTGTTTGTAGTTGTTGTTGTTTTTTTTTATAATATATACGTATTGTATATTGTTCTAATTGTATTCAAAAAAATAAATGTCTTCTTTTTCTTCTTTTCTGAGAGCCTAATTCATCGTTTCAACAACGAATTACACAACCCTGTTTTAAGATATGAAAAATATTTATTTTATTTACTTTTTCAAATTCATATTCATTTTTGTTTATTTAATATATTTTTTTATAACTACATATTTTAAGTTAAATTTAATCAATTGATTTTAGCTTATTTAAATTAAATATTTTAAGTTAAATTTAAACAATATTGTTTTTTGTATTTATTCCCTTTTATTCTGTGGTTATTTTTCATTTGACTTTAATTAACAACTCTCTTTTGTAACTTTAACATAGTGAATAACATATGTGTATTAGCGGTACAATATCAATGGAAATTTTTAGTTTATTTGTTTAATTTGTAGTTAGGGAGACAGTTTAGTCCTCTGTAATTAATTTAATTTTACTTTTTTTTTATCCATTAAAAAATCTAAAGATTTTTTGTTTGGCTTTTGGTAAAACATTGTTTTTATAAATTAATAAAAATTTTTTTTTTTTAATAAATTAAATAAAACACTTGTTAATATTTCACTGATTAAAAAAATATATGTAAATTTTCTTATATATTTTATTTTAAAAAATAAAAAATAAAAATCTGCGGCCGACATGTTTCGTCCTTCTAAGACATTATCAAGACTAAAGAAATACAATAAAATTTAAATTTACAAGATGAAAAATAAATGTAACTCAGAAAAATACATATTCAATTTAGCATTAATATACTATTTTATAATAGTAGTTAAACAATCATCAATTTATATTATTTATGTTTATAGAATAATATTATATATCCCAGTATAAAAAATAGTAATTGGTAAATTACTAGTAAAATTATACATTTATTAAAAAACACACATATGATTTTAATATTAACTAAGATTGACATGTTGTAAGCGACAAAATTTACAAAATACAGAATTTGATTTAAGATTTAAAAAAATTACTATTAAGGCTCTCATTAGTTAGGTCTAACTGGTTATTTAATAGGTTGGCTTTTTTTAATTTATAATTTTTTTTATATATTTTCAGCATTATATCTTTTACTTTTTAGCTAGATTTTTTTCATTTTATTTCTAAGCGTTTGTTTTTATTTCATAACCTTTGTAGAAAATACATTGTTTTTCTGTTTTTGACTATTTGAGTTGTAGAGTTTTTTGAAGCGTTGTTCAAATTCCAGTATAAATGAAATTCCAAAAAAATAAAATATTTTCTTATTTAAAATTAGGACTCTGATAATTCGAAAAATAGTCCTTGATTCCAAAATGATGTAATTTTAATACAAAAATCTAACTTTTTTTATCCAGAAACATTTTACACATACTAAAAAAGAGTAAAAAATTTAAACTCAAAGGGTAATTATATTTGTATATTGTAGTATTCGTATAAACAAGGTAAATAACACATATATATAATGTACATATATTATATTATATAGTTTTTAAAAGACGAATTGATATAACATATAAAATTATAAATAACAAAAAAAAAAAATGACAGTTGAGAAAAAAAAAAATGTTTAAACTTTTTAAATCAAAGAATTTTCAAATTTCCTAAAAGAAAAATATTATATTCAAAGAGTAAAAACACAACTAAATTAAAAAGATACCATATAGGTATGTACCTATTTGTGTATAAGAAGAAATAACGTTAAATAATATAATATTATTCTTGTAATGCATAATGAAATTCTGTATGCGGGAAGATCATTCAAAGAGACATAACAAATAAAATTTAAGAAAACAAACATAGAAAAAGAAAAAAATAAAATGTCAAAATTAAAGGCGAAATTGCAAAATTGAAAACTTTCTTTTGAGTTTTGATTACCAAAGAAATTTCCAGGGTTAACATTATTTTTTTTTTAATTTTACATTTTTTTTTTTTTTTTTGTATTAGTTTTATTTTAAGACTATATACGAGGTTTTTCTAAATCAGAATAGTTACAAAAGAATGATGTTGTTTTCAATAAAATTGTAAAATTATTTAATTTGAAAGGATTTTCATATTGTTCTCGATTTTTTATTTTTTGTTTTATTTTGTTTTCCTTTTTACTTAATTTTTTTTTTTCATTCATTTTTCAATTGTAGTTAATTTTACAATAATTTTTAGTTTTCTAAAATGTATTGACAAATTATTTTCGAAAAAAAAAAATGCTTTTATGCAATTAGTAAATAGAATTAAGAAAAAAAAAATAACAACAACAATAAAAAAACAAAAAAAAAGGACAAAAATGTCGATTTAAGGAAAAGAGTTGTAGTTTATTAAGAATAAAATACCAGTAGAGTCGAATATATAAATATTGATTTTGGTTGTGCAAGTTAATACATACACCTGTTGGCAACGCCATTACGATAAGTGAAGATTTATTGCATTTGCAAAATTAGTTAAAATATATTGAGAATTAATAAGAGTATACAGTCCCATATTGCAAAAATTAATATGAAACAAAATTGAAATTAGAAATAAGTAAAATTGTATAGTGAAATAATTATGACATATTAAATAAATAATAATAAAAATAAAATGGTATATATAACATAAATTATTGAATTTTAAAATTTTTAACATGAAAAACAAGTGCTGGAAAACACCAATTACGCAAATACGCGATTTATATTCCAACTATATATAATACGTGGAACTGTCGTTTTGTTTTATTAATATCGTGGTGTTATCATTAATTTTTTTTTATATCTTCTAAGCATGAAATGTTGCTAAGTTCAGTAGAATTTATATTATAACAAATCAGGGGTTTCTGTCTTGAAACACTATAGGTATTTCAATGTTCGCATCACTGTTCTCTTCTTCTATTTCTTGGTGGGGTTATAGTGATTTTAATTTTGCTAAGCATTATCCCAACTCTATTTTCTACTGGAAGTAGCGACTTTTATTCTTCGGAGCATTATGTGCTAACTCCTATATATTTTTGATTTCCATCTCATTTAATCTTAAACAGAGTATATTATGATGAAAATCAAAGCCAAACTTATATTTATTTTTTTTTTTCAATGACAATCAATTTGACACCGATATATAGCTATTTGATTGGTTTATTTTAATGAGAGATAGAGCTCCAAAAATATTGTATGGTGTAACAAATGAATAGTCCAATATATATGCGTACATATAGAATTAGAATGTACATCGCTACCAGGTCTTTATTACAGAACTCTGAAATGGAAAAATATTTTAATTTTTTTTTAAAGACTAAGGAGGCACGAGGCCTGCCTACATTTATGATATCATACAATACATCATCTGTGAGGTCCTTTATTTGGTCTTTAAGAGTATGTGGCTCTTGTAAAAAGACTATGTCGAGGGTGTTGCGAATGAAAGTGTTTATGAGCACTGGTGAGGCTGATTGGGCTCGGTATAGGTTTATCTGTAACTCAAAGCCATGTTGTTGTATTTTTTTAGATTTGGAGAGATAATGGTTTTTTTCACGCTTCTGATGCGGTTTAACATCTCTTTAAGGATACCACTGATCCCCTTGTAGTGCCTATTTTCATAAAGCACGGAATATTTTTCCCAATCGGCCTCTGTTTGAATATACCTTTCTGGTACTCGATCGGGCGCGCAGTGCTGTGTTACCTGCTGAGAGCGTATTATTATTGTATTATCGCGAGAGCGTACTTCGTTTCAATGCCCGGTACGCATAGGTCTTTCCAGAACATGTTTTTTGTATTAAAAGTTTTGTTGGGAAGTCATAATAAGTCATACAGGTTTTTAAACAACTATACTTACTCCTGAAGAAGTCAATGACAACACGAACCGAACAATACAAAAATAAATTGGGTATCTATATGCCTTCTTAATAGTATGCCATTACTTTTATCAATTTTTGCCTATATTCCATTCCAAAATTTATTAACAAAATTTGATTTACTTAAAAAAATTATAGCAATACATTATAGAAGTAGCTATAGGTGTGTTGAAGAAAATTATCACGTAAAATGAAAAATATTTCTCATAAATTGTTATAACAAATTACATTTTTACTCAAAGTTTTCAAATTTTACTCATTTTAAATGACTTGAAAATTTGAATTATTTCTTTCATTTTTTAATTCTCTTTCAATATAGCTATAATTTATTTGTTTATATTTTTTAATATTTATTTACATATACATTAGAAAACAAATATAATAAATTACAACTTTGCTATACCATACATTACACATATTTTAAATGTTAGAAAAATATATATATATTTTAATATAAATTACGTGATATTAAATTTTAATAATAATTTCTGAAAAATATATAAATTAGAATAGGTACTCACATATGTAGTACCGATAAATAAAAAGTAAAATAAATAATGTATTTAAAGTATTCGATTATCTGTCAAAGCTGTTGTGCTATATACTAACCTCACGCGTTTAGTAAAAAAATATTTTGAAGAAAAAATGTGTGGTTATGGAACTGATTTTTGTCAATTTTTATTACTTTAGTTTTTTTTTCACAAATTTCTTTGATTTATCACAACGTAATTAAACAAATTAAGAGCTATACATTATATACTATATAAGCTAGAAATTTGATTTATAATTATATATACTAAAAATTAAATTAAATGTTTTCTCATCACTAACTAGGGATTGTTCTTCTGCAACAAATCGAATCCATGACTAACAATGCAAATGTTTATTGAGGTGTATATGTGTATTGCTACAAAAAAAAACTTATACGCTCATTGTAAGTTGAAGCTCAGAAATTATTACTATAATTCAATGACATTTTAAACCTATGTTAACTGAAGTATAATTTTGACTGTGAGTTGTAAAATTGAAACTAAATTTATTTAATATAATTCTTATTATATCGATTTCATCAAAATAAATGATAAAAAATAGTAATAATAACTATATGAACTGCAATTATACACAGAAATATTATTAACAGTTCTGTATAGACCCAATGTGGAACACAGAAAGAAAATGTAGATCACAACGTAATGTAATTCACATTATCATTGCTTATGTAAATATAGAGTGCAAATGTAGATCAAAACGTGGCTAGTAGAACATAGTTGAGCTAAATAAAATTACAAAATACAATGTCCTACTTAATGTACAAAAAAAAATTATTTTACTAAAGTTACTCACAAGAACTGATGAAGCGACAGAAAATTTTTTTTGTGGAAACTAATGATCATTTTTTTTGCACTAAATTTTATTCTCTATTGAAAAAAAAAACTAATCAACTTCAACTTCTCATTTTTATTCAATTTTGTTTTTTTGACAGTATCTAGATTATTTTCAGACAAATTTAAAAAAAAAAAAAATAAAACAAAAAAAATTTTGGAACGTTTGTTTTAATTTTTGGTGTTAATTTTTTATTGTGTAACTAATTTGTTAAAACAGTGAATCTATCAAGACAGAATTCTCATTTTTTTATTCGTTATTTTTTTTTTTATTCATTACAATTACAATTTATTAATTCGGTACAAAATTGTTGAAGCAACAAATGCACCTTAAACATAGAATTTTGAAATCTTTGTACCTATAATGTTCCAATAATGCCAACCAGGTCATGAAATCACAACTAGTAAATTGAAAATAAAATGAAAAAACAAGTAAAAAGCAAAAATACCTGGCAACACCTACAAGTAGTTAGAATTTTAAAATTATATGTTTGCATATTTTGTTTATCTATAGACATATTATGAAGGTCATATTCTATAAAGCTGGCATCGGCTTGACCGTCCAACATATGCAAACTAATGTAATATTCTACAATGTGAGTATTGATGGAAAGCGTGATTTTTTTTTTAAAGTTGAACTTGAGCAATATTCAAAGCTGATTGCTGAACTAATTTGAATGTATTGAATTCGAATTTATGTTTGTAATGTTTTACTAACATTAGAATTTAAAACCAAAACCAGCATTGAATATTGAATTAACAAAAATTATGGTTTTAAATTTTTTTAAACTTAAAATTAAAGTTACAAGGCAAAGCAAAAAATTTGAAAAAAAAAAAAATTAAACATTAAAGATTAAAAGCATTCATTTAGTTGATATTTTCCAACTATTAATTTTCAAATTGAATTTTTATTACTTAAATTAGCAAATAAAAAGACGATTTTATTTTATTAAATTGATAATAAAAAATTGTGATTTTTCTCATATTAAAGACTTTAAAAATTATAAAAATTTCTATTTTTAATGAAATCAAATAAAAATATAAATTAAATTTAATTTAAAAATTTTTAACACCATAATTCATATAATAAATAAAATATACATATAAAAACTGACCAGACTATATTCCATATTGTTGGCCGATAAAATACTCATAATATTTTTATGTACTTACCCTACTTTATTATATCATTTTATAACTCATGTATTATGTTATTTCGCAATTAAAAATAAATATTTAAGTGTTTTATATTTTTAAATATAATAAAATAACATTTAATTGTATTCTGCATATATATGTGTATATACATACTTATAAACAGAGTATGAGCATAATAAAAATCAAAATGAACCCATTTTAGAATTGGTCCCAAACGTATAAGATTGCCAACACTTCAGTAGGTATAGGTACATACATAATTACATATACTTTATTTTAGTTAAATAATTTTGAATTGAGAATTTATTAAACCAATATTGACATTTAAAATAATAATTTTAATACAATTTAATCATCTTTTACTCCACACTCTATATGTTAAATTATAATCTTAATCCGATTAATTTAACTTATCATTGAAGAAATATTGTTGCGGTGTGTTGTTCGCTATTAAAATGTAACACTGTATAGATTTAAATCATCACTATCTTGTAACCCTATCTGTCGTGGGAAAAGCGGGTGGATGAGGGAGTTGCATAGATTTACATATGCGTGTTAAATTGAATTGTTTGGTTAGATTAAATTAAATTTGATTGCTGGGTGCAAAATAATTATTAATGGAAGTATTTCTATTGGCATCAACATTAAATTTAATTACAGAATATATAAAAAATGTCAAAATAAAATTATTTATGCATATGAAGTGCTTTTATTTCGTTTTTTTTTTGTACAATCTGTCTCTGAAGAAGTCATTCAGTAGTTTTTAAGGTCAATTCATACTATCCCGGCCTACACATGGTATAATGCATACCCGTATCATAATAATAACGTATTTTTATTCACATCTATACCGATCTTGAATGTGACTTCAACGTTATTTTATTTTTAAGTTATAAGATGCAAAATAAAATTTGGACATTGTTAAAAATACAAGGTTTGACTGATTTATCGTCCTTTACGAAAGAAATATCAAATTCATAGTGCGAATGGAAATCTGAGGTTGTATTCACGATGTTGTAGCATGTTACTGTAGTGGGAATTGAGTTTGAAAGCTTGTTTTTTTTACATAATAATATTATGTGTATATTGGATTGCAGATGACTGAAGCTATTGATTAACAATTCACGATATTCAAATTTAATTTTGGTCATTTAAATGTGCACAACTAGATTGACTGCTTTTATTTAAAAGTGACATTTTATTACCATTAATACCATTCGCAACTATCAAACTGTTTGTTAAACTATTTGAATACAAAGCTATAGTCTGATTAGATATTTGTAGATTACGATGTATAAATCATTATTCACAAACGTTAGAGCAACTGCTCTGTTGAACTGAAATCACTGCTTTATCACAATAAGTGTATTTGAATTGATTGCAACTCTATTTTAGATGAATTCCAAAATTTCATAATGGCTTTCTAATATGTTTATAAATTAGTAAATTTAATATGATTTTTCTATGTTTCTAAGTTTTGTTAACCCAAGTAAATGCTCAGGTACTTAAAAATGTATTTTTTTTTAATTAATTTGTTTTTTTTTATATAATCGCTTGGACAAATTTGTTTCTTGAAATTACTCATTTATTTCTTTCACTTCATTAGACAGTTTATAGGACTTCGGTATAACTCGGATATTGTTTCTGAAACTGTGATCCAGTTTCAACAATAATTATTATTTTCATAAAGTTTTTTATTAGTATATAACATTCTGTTCTTATTTTACTTACCACAAAGCTAATTGAGCTAGTTAAGCTAATTTATCAATAGCCAATTAAGATTAATGTTGAGAAGCACACTTAAAAGAGAATACAGCATTATTTTATTTTATCAATGGTTTGGAGATTTAGTACAGTTCTAACTAATACAATAATTAATTAAAATTCTTGTTTATTAATTTATAATTGGGCATTATAACTTGCCTTTAGTTAATAGAATGCTGTGGCCAAAAACGAAGAAAAAAAAATAGACGTGGAAATCGTACAGACGAAATGGCGTTGGATCGGGCTCTGTTTCGAATGAAATCCTCAGAGTACACCCCACGTCGGACCGAGAAAAATATGAAAAATATCGAGACAACTGTCTTAGCTGAACCAAGTACCCAGCAAAGTACGTGACAACAATTAAAGAGTTTAGCTGCAAATAGAAGCCAATGGAAAAAATTTGTTAGGGCCTTATGCCCCACGGATAGGGTGACATTGATTAAGTTTAGTATTGTTAAATCTTCACTATTAATTTCAAATTGTAAGTCGCTTCAAAAGACTTAGAGATGTAATGCTAATTTTGTAAAACAGAAATTAGTTTCGACCCGGGCTGAAATTCAAGAAACTGAATAGATGTCAAATTAATGACAATGAACAGAGTTCGAAACTATAGTCTGTTATACTTTTAAATTCAGTATTTAAATCACCATCAAGTCCTCAGATTAATATTACAGAATAATTTTTTAATAATCAAGTGAGTTTAACAAAAATTTTAATTTATACACAATTTGTTTTTTTTTTTATAGATAATATTTTCGTAACAATTGCCGGAAGGTATATATAATATATACGTAGTACATAATATATATATAAAATTGGGATGGTTAAGATTGTGTATAATTTTGAAATAAAATAAAATTTTATTATGTACGAGTATAATTTTGTATTTTTAAGATAAACTGCTTTTCGGTAAACCGCACTGAATGTGAATTCTTTTTAAATACCTAAAAATAAAATTTCGTTATAAATTTCTGTTATTTTCTTTTTTCATTTTTTTATTATGTTTTTTTTTATTCGATTTTACTTTTTCTTTTTACCGTTACATTATTATTATAATATCCTATAATAAAAGCTAATTATAAAAAGTTGTTTGGCTGTAATTTTATAACGTGCAATATGAATAAATTGATAAGCTTCATTGAAGTAATTTTCATTTCTAGGAAGATAACAAAAATAATAATAACAATAATAACACTATGTTATATATATATATATACAAAATAAACACATATACAATATATTAAAACTGTCATTAGATCCTGTGAGCCCATTTAAAATTTCATTTTCTTATCACTTCAAGAAGTTTGTTAAACAGGATCATAAAATCTTCTTGACTTTTTTTATTCTTCTTATTTTTGTTTTTGTTCTTCTTCTTCTTATTATTATTATTATTATTGTTTTGGTTTTGATTATTTTTAAGCTTTTTGGTCGAATATAAAGTTAAGAACATAATGAGGCAATAAAATTAAACAATAAAAGGTGTCGTAAAAGCAATAAACAAGAAATAACAAAAAACAAACAGAACAAAATAATGAAAACTGATGAAATGAGAAGAATTTCCAAATAAAGAATAAGTTACAAGAAAAAAAAAAAAAAAAAAAAAACAAAAAACTTTATCCTCATGTGTTATCCTATAAAGAAGAAAAATTTCAAATGAAAATTGAAAGTGAAAATTTCCTCCATAATAATAAATGCCCAAAATCCCGCATGTGTATAGTGTATAGGTGTGTGTGTGTGTGTGTAGGTACGTATGCCTATAAAGTAATGGGAATAGTGAATTGTAATGTGGTAACCTTTTTATTGAAGAATAAATAAGCACAACACGTATGTAAGGTGTAAATTTTCCACGCCATAAAAGAAACAATAACAGAATAAAAAAAAAAAAACGAAAAAAAAATTGAATACAAAATTAAAATAAAAAGGTGAAAGGAACTTTTAGATACTCTTATTATTTCTTCTTCTCTCAACTAACCCCGAACCAAGAAAAAAAAAAAAATAAAAGTAACAAAAAAACAAATTTCTGTTTCTTCTCCAAAATGTTTTTTTTTTTTATTTGAGTCTCCTGAAATATTTGATTTTTATTCCTTTTAGAAAATTATTTTATTGCTTTGTAGATATATATTCCAGCCTGGAATATTTGTTTGTAATATCCTTTTCAAACTATACAGAATTTAATATTTTGGTTCATACAAAGTGCATTATTCATAAAGAGATTAGTATTTATATGCTAATTTGAGACAATATAGGGTTTCTGAAACCGAATTACTCGAACTCGAATTCGCCGAACCTTCAACGTAAGATTCGAATTCGAAGTTCGGTGCCTGATTTATCGAATCTAAAAATTTAAAAATTCAAAAAATATTGTACCAATATTATACCAGTAGGCGACTTCCAATTTATTAAAACAATGCAAGTAATTTTATTTATTTGCATTTATTATTAATGTACATATATCTTAACAGAAAACAAGTGAAAACTTCTGAAATTTTAATTTTGTACAAATTTTTGAAATTTTAATTTTTAAATAATTTTCAATATTAAATTCGTGAATACTCAAATTAGCACTGCATTATTGGTTAATATTTCCAAGCGTGTTGATGAACGCATAAATGTAAATGAAGGATACTAATAATGTTCCATCAAAACAAGCGATAAATTTAGCAACAGATATAATGAAAAGATTATTTAAAGCTAACCCAACTTTAGTAATAAACGAAAATGAATCTAATATGCAAGTAAATGTTTTAGTTGAACCTGAACAACAAAAAGAAATTACTATTGAGGAGGAGCTAAACCAAATATTAAAAAGTGGGAATGAGGAACCAATGGAAAAAAACTGATTTTGACAAATTAAAACAGGACTTTATTCTGTATAGTTATACTGAGTACTGTCTATATATTTGCAAAAATTGTTCAACACTCTATGTTCACTTAAAGCCACTTCAACGGACTCTGAAAGAGCTTTTTCTGTTTCTTCCAATTTTTGCACCAACAATTTCGTTGTTATTTTTAAAATTTTATTATTTACGACAAAAAAAATAAATATATTTTTGTTTTTGTTTAATATTATGTGTAATAAAATACTTAATTGCATCAAATATTTAAACAGAACTTATTACTTCAATAAAAACTATTTTTTTTACTATATTTAATAAAAATTTAACGAATACGAATGGTTCGACGAAATTCGAAATTTAATACTCGGATTCGCTGAATTTTATTTTCCCGAGTTTTCAGAAACCCTAGAGACAATACAGTATAAAATCTATTACTACTACTATGTTCCATATCAAACCTCATTTGGCACAGTAATATTATGATTTTTTGCTTAGACCTCGCTAAAATCAATTTCAGCCTAAACCATCCTGGCGTGATCATATAATCATAGATACTACAAGTGTAGTAAATTACATGTTGTAAGTTAGTAAACTAATTGTTTATGGACATTACTAGCTAGGTAGGTGCTAGATTTATTGTGTAAAATTTGAATACCCTTACATTTGTACGAGCTATTTGTATAAGCTGTCAAAGTTTTATATTAACTGTAAAAGTTAAAAATTTGAATTATGAAGTACATGAAAAAGTAAGTAATGTTATCATTTTTTTATTTTTTATTATAAAAAATCGAATAAACATGGAAATAAAAGCTAAATGAATTCAATATGATTGTGTAAATATTGTTTTAAGTAAAAAATAATTGCTTAAATATTTTATTTGCATAATTTTTAAGCCGTGATCATATGAACACACTAGGGCTGTTATGGACCTATGTTTTTTTGTATTGTTTGAAGATTAACAAACCTAAATTGATCAAACTGTTTATATCGAGCTTCCACAATTTTATGGCTAAAACAGTGGTAAGAGATCCAATGTGAGAGAAATGAGAGATCCGAGATCCAAAAGCCAGATCTATTAGATAGATAGATAGATAGAAAGATTTTTAATTCATTTATTCATATTATAGTAAAATACAATACTTAAAAATATTCATTTACTAAATACAAAATAATAAGAATAAATATAGGATCATTCGGATATTCATTAGAATATGTGATGAATGAAACTGGAAGCAAAAATACAGGCATTAAAAATATAAAATATTGTTGGGTACATACATAGTAAAGTAGAAAATTAAAGCTAAATATGGAAAAACTAAAATAGCTTAAAATTAAAATTATATAATGAAAAAATAAAATTTAATAAATTTTAAAGCAAAATTTACATAATAAACGTAAGCAGAGTAAGGAGAATTAAATACAAAATTATGACAAGAATAAAAAGTAAAAAAATAACTAGAATTCTGAAATAAAATTAAAAAAATTATAGTTAGAAAAAAACCAAATTGAAGTTAAAACTAAATCGTATTAAAAACAGATTCAATTTGAAGGTGATCCAGTTCAAAAAGCCAAAATCAAAGATTTTTGCAAAATGAAACAGGTGATTTGTCCGATCTTAAAGAATAAGGTAACATATTCAAAATTTTTGGAGCTATATAATCATAAAAGTGGCAAAAATGAGAGGTACGGGCTCTTGGAACTTTTACAAGGTATAAATTATTAATTCTAAGATGATATCTAGTAACAAATCGGTAAGCGAGATAGCCCGACATATTTTCAACGTTTTAAACAGATATAAATATCTAAGTGGTAGAATATCCAATTTTTTAAATAAAGGAAAACTCGGCATTAGTCTACTTTTTTTTTTAAAATTATCCTTATACAGTATTTTTGAGCGATGGGAAGAGGTTGAATTTTATTAAAATAAGAAGCAAGTATTAGTAAATATGATTTTTCCTCTCTTGAATTATTTAAAATCTTGTGGTTACAATTCGTGAAAATCAAATTCCTGCAAGTTGACCAATTGAACATAAAAATCAAATAAAAACATAGCAAGAGGTTTTTGTGAGTCGATAATTCTGTACTGTGTGCTGCATGAACTTGTATCGGTGTTTATCCAAAGTCAAATACATTACGTTAATGGAAAGCATCGAAAAAAAATAAAAATATTTTTCGAACATGTACTATCACCGAATACAACAAGTATATAATATATGTGTGTTTTGAACCGTTTCGATCAAAATGCGTCTCTTTATCGCATTGAATTCAAAGACAAAAGACGTTGAAGCTGTATTTGCGAATGATTGGTAAATTTGCTAAAAAAGTATTAAATCTTTAACCTATATATTTAATACATGGTAATATATGTAATAAATATAAAAATGTATAGATACATTATATTTTGCGTAAAAAAATTATTGTTGTATAATTTCCATTATATAATGTTAAAAATGCATTTGTTCAAAATGTTTTTCAGTTACATTGAAAACCGCAATATCAGTTGAATTAAATTCAGTTTCGTAGTCAGATTGCAATCTACTATTGCAATAATTACGGTACAAAATGTAAAGAAGCAGGAGTGTACAACTTTGTATACAAGATATAATGATAACTCATTAGTGAAGTATGCTCGGCGGTATGATGAAAAAGAACATTTTGTTCGAAAATGCAATAGAATACGTTGTACTTTTCCAACATGTACTTCGACAATAACAGCTGAATGTGTAAAGTGTAATGTTATGGTCTTTGTATAGATTGTTTTATACCTTACCATGTAAAACAATGATTTCAAAAATTTTTACTTAAATTTAATTAAATTTTTATACCTTAATTTTCTAAATAAATAAAAGTTTTTCTATCTAATAAAACTAAAAAATACTGAATGAAAACCCTTTTTTACTGTTGATATAAAAATCCCATAGAAAAAATCAGTCAACTGGCGCGCCTAACATGATCACGTTCTTCTTTTGCGTATCCTGGGGAATCCTTATGCGATCTTCCTCACCTCTACAGGTTCTACAAAAATGATTTCAAAGATGTGTAATGCTTCTAGTATGTTTGCCAATGAGCGAATGATTAGTGATAGTCAATGATCCGTCAAGTATTTTCAACGTCATTAGGTTATGAGAGTACTTCTGGCTCAGAACAGGGCAGTAATGTCATACGAAACGAATATATCGGTTAAAACAACATTGATTATGACAAAAAATTAATTTCAATTAATTTAGAAATAACTGTGTATTTTAAGACTATAAAACAGTTAATATTCTAATAAAAATAGAAACTACTAGTGGATTCCCTGTGCAATTGCAATCACATTGAATGATTCGAATACGGTGCACATTAATTTGTAACTAACTTTTTCAAAAATATACTTTTCCTATCATTGTTTTATTTAGTATTTATTTTATTACTAACGGTAGGATATTCATTGATACATTAATTAATCTAAGAAAAGTAAATAAAATTTCCTCTTTGTAATCAAATCTATTCAATTTGATGGAATTTTTTTTTATTGACAATTTTTCAACTTAATTTTCAATCTACTGACAAAGTACGCTTTAGAGTATATAACAAATAGGGATTGAGGAAACATGTTAAGTGTAATTATATATTTATTATTTATTTTAATTACAAAAAACATATTTTTAAATGCTCATACAAAAATATTTATTTTTGTTACAACATTACCTACTTAAATTTTTGGAAAAAAAAACAAAAAAAAAATACCATTTAATACCTTATAGTACAGTGGTGGAAAGTTTTAATATCGTTTTTCGTCCTTTTTTTCAATTTTCTTTTTAATTTATAACAAATAATTGTGAAACTTTTGTTGGTTAAAAGTTTTTTTTTTTCTTTTTTCTTTTTTTTTTCGTTTTTCTATAGAATAACTGTTTTACATGTAAATCTTTATAAAAATGAATAATGACAGGTGTTTAAAGAACAATTTAATATGAAATAATAAAGAGTCGATTTACGAAAGGATAAATTAGAAATTTTGTTAAGATTTTGGAAACGTTTTGTACTCCCCAAACTGAAATTTTGTATACTTAAAGTTTCATTATAAATAACATACATGTTATATAATACATATACACCATATATATATACATATATTACATATTATATATTATTATATACGATCAGAAAAAGGTTGAAAGAAAATTAAAGGTCGTATTATAACGATTTATTGGGATGAGAAGTAAACGTATATATGGGTATATGAATGTATAGTTATGTGATGTGAAAAAGTGGCTGTAGGGTTTTTTACTAGAATTCCAAATTTATATCCGTATTTAATAAAATTATGAAGTTATTAAAGAAAAGGTATAATTTTTGTTGGGGTTTTCGTAATATTGATTTGAATTTTAGTTATATTATATTTTAGTTAGCATAAAATAGAATATTCTTATATTCTTTCATTAGAAAAGATTCAATTTATCAAATTTCTAAGGAAATAAAGTTTGACTGTTATATTTTTATGTATTCTCTTCACCTCTTCACACGTGCAATAACAACCTCGTATACGTTTGAATCTATTTTTAATTTATTTTTGGAAATTGAAATTTAATAGAATTAGAATGTCAATTCAAAGTTCAAAATTTATAAAATATGAAATTTATATCATCATTCATTACCATTATTTTTAGGTTAAAATTTCTATAACTGGTGTGTAGGTTGTAGCTATGTTCAAAAGATTCTATTTGATGAATTATTTAATATTAAAGATTTGTTCACTTTTGAATTTATATTCAAATGTTGGGTATTAAGTGCTAAAATCTGTGAAATCTGAAGAGAATTAACATTGAAATATTATTTTGAAGATATTTTTGAAAATTAGTTTTACAGATAATAATTTGATAGAAGGTAGAAAATTATTATATAAGTTATCCTTTTTAAACGATGAAAATTGAATATTTTTGATTTAAGGTTGTTTTTTACCACATTCTACATATTTTACACATATATTACCACATTCTACTCTTTTTTATAAGTGCCAGCACTATTTAAAGAAGATTGTCAATAGTTGTCTTTTTGATTTTAACACGTAGGTACCTTTGTTGTAATAGGAAGGAGTATATTTTGAGTATTTGGGAAGAATAGGTAGACGTTCTGCCAACTGTGCAAACCAGTGTCTATAAATGAAAAATTTTTTCCCTTTACTGAAATATATTTTTTTTCTTAACTGTTTATGGTTGATTTAGTATTTATTGGAGCTGGTTACTTCACTGTTGTATTGGTTCAAAAAAATCTATTTTTCTGATCTCTATTACCACTTCAGAGTATTATAGAATCTACAGAATATTTTATATTTTTATTAATAATATTTGATAGGGTAGGATATGTAGTTACGAGTGATTGACTAAAATCACTTAGACCAAGCACGCTCATTGTGATACCGCCGAATCGCGACCCTTCAACCGGATCCTGCCTGTAAATACAAATTTGAGGAGTTTAGAAAGAAGTAAGCAGTATGTGGGGCAGGTTCAAGGAATGATAGAATTGTTTTGTCCACTTCTTCGTCTTTACAGGCTTTGTAGAAATGATTTTCGTGGAACCCATCAAGCCTTCTGTCATATTTGTCTTGTGATATATAACTTCTACCAAAACGTACGTATGTCTAATATTGTTAGTGAAAGTAAGTTATGGGACCGTTTATGTTTCACTATTAGTTTGATTACAACTTTGGCTCTTTATTGGATCATTTGCAATTTTAAGCTTTGATTGCTTCTTAATGAAGTAGTAGATTACTGAATATTCAATAAAATATACTGAAAATAAATTGATCTCGTTATTTTGTATTTTATCATAAAATTTTTTTTAGTCAAATCATGTTCTGTATGTATATTTTAGGCAAAAAGAAATTGATCAAAACTAAAAATTTAGTGCTGCCGTACTATTGGTATTGTAGATAGTGTATATAATTCAAGTCGAATACAAACAACTATACAATCCATTCTTAGGCAAAATGAATAAGCTTACATACAATTGTATACAGCTGTATATAAGCTTACTTTCATTGGATTGAGATACGACTACAGTAGAAAACGCCCTGTATAACGCTTTCTTTAAACAGAAATATCATGTATAGATAGTAAACACATACCAGATAAAGTAAAATTTTCGTTATTAGCACCTAAATTTTTATATACATAAGCGAATGTTCTACCTATACCATAACGGAAGCTATTAAAGCAGAATTATGATGTGGTTAAATGATAACTATTTTGTTTCAGTTTTTTTTTATTGTTTTATTTTTTTTTTTAATTTGATTTTATTTTAATCTAGCTATTTTAACATTTATATAAACATTTTAATTCTTTTACCTACACTCTTCACATTATATACTTTAATTTTAAAATAATAATAAATATGGCAATAAAAACTATAATTAAAATAATAATAATAATAATAATGTGAAAAAAAAAAGTTTTAATTTTAATTTTTGTAAACAAGTGCTTTTAAATACCAATTTAATTCATCGTAAATCGGACAAATTAATTTCGCAACAATTCAAGAACACTGCAGAAAAACAAAAAAAAAAAACAAAAAAACCTATCCAAATGAAATGAAAAAGACAAAAAACTTTTAGTATATTTTATTTCTCTCTTTTAGCTCTTTGTTGGCATATCTCTTTTAGTTATATTGTGTATAACAGTTTTTATAATTTGTTTATGATGGTAAAGTTGAAATCGATTTAGTTTTTTATTTAATTATTGCAAACAATTTAAATCGATATTGGGAGTCGACTGTTTAATTAAAAATAAACCGTTGTTTGACAGTTGTAATATCAGAATGTACCGTTTATTTAAAATTTAAAATGTTGCAGCTGTAAAAAATATAATAAATGAATTAAATTAACCGTTATTTTTCTAAACACTATAATTTTTCATATTAATTTGGATAAAAACAAAATTACAGATATAATCCTGTTAAGTCGAATATGAATGGAATATCGGATACATTGCGTTCGCACAAGCATCTCATAATCACTTGAACTGATGATGTTTGATCTTTGGAACCTAGTGGTTTGCTCTAATTTCTTTTGTCGGTGTTTTATTAACTTCACCGAATGACGATATATTGAACAATAATGTAACAAGCCTTTTTATATTTAAAAATGATTTTTGGACTTGCTGAAAGCATTTGTATGAATATTCAATCGTATTTAGGTTAAACAAACCAATTGAAATGCAGTAGAAGACTAGATGAACAGACAAAACTATAATGGGGCACACTCTAAAGAAGTAAAACAATGAGATCGCAAAAAAGTGTTTGAGCATCAAGACAGCAGTTTTAGCCGGGGGTGCCTACATCATCCCGGTTGTCATAAAAATATTTTCGTTTTTAAATGGTAATTTTACCTCATAATACAGTGCATAAATAAATCTGCTACATCGAACTAAGTTTTGGGCTTTGCCTTACCCTAAGATTTTTTCATTAAAACTGTTTTAAGTAACTTTATCCAAATTTACTTCTAATTCAGGTAAGGCTGAGTCAATATTCTCAATTTAATCGATTATTTTATCCGAGCTCGATTAAATAACCGGGTTATCCATCCGGAATCATTTCCTACTATTGATGGTAATCTTGATTTCAAAACCAACATAAAGCTCAATTTTTACAGTTATTCAGAATTTCGGCATATAAGCTGCACAACAACACTGTTAATATGTTTCATATCATTTTATTTCTCTCTCAAAAATTTTAATATTGTTCTACTTGGCCTACCAAGATTGTGCATAGTGTAAGTAAAATTAATTTGGCAACATTTCAGATTTTTTAATTTGTTTTGTTTTCTGTAAATTTTCTTTCTTTATTTTTCTGTTACATATTCTTTTGATATTTCCGTTATGTTGTTAAATTCATTGTTTATATTTTTTTAACTTCTCTCTCTATATTTCTTTTTCTCTTATTATCTTTACAATAATTGTAATTCGTGTACTGGTTGTTTTGGTTTTATTTTTTGTTTTCTGCTGTTGCTTAATCTTCAAATAAAAAAAAAAATAAAATCAAAACTTTAAATGTGAAATTTAATGATAGTTCTTAAAATTGATGTTCCACACTCTTGTTGTCTGTTTTTCATGATGATGCCAGCCATGTCTGTTATTGCTTGGTTTCTGTTGATATTTTTAGAAAAAATAATAATATAAAAATAAATATAATTATATCATATATATATATATAATTTATATTATACTATAGTAAACAATAATATAATAATAATGATGAATAAAAAGCAAAAATAAGGAAATAATAATATGCTGACTGCAACAGAAATATGTGTGAATGTATATGTGTAGATAAAATAAAAAAAATATAAACAGCTAAAATCAGTAAATATAACAATACTACCATTAACCGCATTCTCATCTAATACCCAAACCAACTTAACTCTTGATTTAGAATTTTTGTATTGTGTTAGGGAAATGTATGTATGTATGTATATATATATTTATATATAATATTGTATACAAATACATAGATTATTGTATAAATAAGAAACTTTCGTATACTTGAAAAATTATTTTTAGCGGTTAGTTTGTTAGCTTTAAAACTCGACAGATATTATTATATAGATGGATGATATCCTTAAAATGAGAAACAAATCATTTAAAATGTTATCAAAATGTAGAATAAAAATGGTAAGAAAATAGATGAACATAATTATTATGATATTTAAAATAATTCAGATTTTGGATAGATAATTTAACTTAAATTTAGAATCAAAATGGCCATTAGTTTAAAATTAGCTACATTGCGGTAAAGAGTTAACAATAAAATTTAGTTCCATTTTTTTATTTTCCTTTTATTTTTTCTGTATTTCCTAATTTCTCCATTCATACACACCTAGCTAATTGCGTAAAAAATAATAGCTCAGAAGCTTAAAAATAGACAGAGAACTTAGATATTTGTTCAGAATAAAAAACGTATAATTTGGCTGTAAACTATCCAAGCTAATTTTGATTATACAGTTTCTAAGACAATTGTTTGATAATCCTCACTACTTTACGTAAAGGGTATTGGAATGCTAATAATTCGATATAATAATTTTTAAATTTAAATTTTGTTATATCTACTACTTTAAATGTGGAAAACAACATCTACTTTTATATAGGAGATAGGTAGAAAATTCAGTATGCCTTTAATCATCGATGTTTGTAAAAAAATCTGTCGTAGATAGAAGATGGCTACAGCATTTACAATTGTGGATTAACTTTATATTTTCGTAATAACATAGTTTTATTCTATTTTAGTGATAAAAGATTGACTGGACTGATAATAAGTAATTTTTTACAACACCTATACTGTTAAGCGGAATCATACCCAAAAAGTTTTGACATAACAACTACACAATATTAATTTGCACTAAATTAATTTATTTTATTTATATATTTACTTTAAAATTATGGTCTAATCAATAGACAGATGATTTGGAATAGTAGTAGCTAGTTCAAATTAGTTCAAAGTAAGAATTTCTAAAACAAACTACTACAAAATTATGTGAACAATTTTTAGTTCAACTTCACATCAACTATAAAGAGCAAAATTCTGATACAGAAATAAAATGACTGGTTTTAAAGAATTTTCTGAAATAAGTAAAGTTATACTAAAAAATAGTTAATAGGTTAAAAAAATAACTATGATAATCTTGTTTTTATAAATTTGGATAAAGTGAATTAAAAAAATATATCTACATTTATTTTTGTTTCATACACTCATGGGAGCATATATATAGGAGGTCATCAGTTATCGTATTCTAATTTTTAGTGTTAATTTTATCTCCACTTTTAGGTTAACTCACATTTTATTCATTTCTACGATTGATCAACCTATATTTTTGATATTGCTTGATGAACTACGTCTTCCAGCATAAATTACAGTAATAATTAATAAATGAGTAACAATCCCTGTATACGAGTATATTATTTACAAAACAACTTTTCAAAGCATGTAGTTAGACTTTATTTAATCGAATTTTGTATTCCATTTCATCATTATCAAAATTATATATTCTCAACTCGTAATTCTTAAATTTTACAAATGAAAAATTTTTTTGTAACACTCTTCAAAATTTCGTCGTAAGAATATAAAAATTAAATGTATATACAACTTATTATATAAATCCAAAGGAAGGAATTAAATAGGGGAAACAGAAAAATAAAAAAATATATTAAAAAAAAATAAATATAAGAAAACAAAACACAGTTGGAAAATAATAATGAAGGAAGAAAATCTGTGAAAATCTTTCAAAATTGTTATTATATTGGGTCATTTGTATTTAAATTGGTTTCATGGTGTAACCATCATTAAGGATTCGAGCAATTTTGTGGTATGTATTATATCATATATATATATATATATATATATATATGTATATATCAATTTGGATAAATATACATAGTGTTTATATTCACATAAATACAATTTTAAATTATTTATTTTCATCAGCGTTAAAGGATATTTTTGCTGATTTGAATTGTAAAATACGAATAGTAAAATAATAATAATAATAATAAAAATAAAAAACAACATAAAAAAAATAAGAATGCAAACAAAAAAATTTTCGTTTTTCTTGCTTCAGCATTTTCAGATACTATAAACAGTACTCATAGCTGATATATATATATATATATATTTTATTTTTATTATTTTATTGTTGTTGCAAAATAAAAAGTATCCTTTTTACATAATATCTTTGAAATTGAGTAAAAAACTAAGGAAAGATAGATTTATTATTTTTTTTATAGTGGTTATGTAGGTTTATTTTATTAATTTCAACAATTCAAAAATTTGAATTGTGAATGATTTTTAAATATTTAAATTTCGTTTGGAATTCATGAAAAAATAATATTGTTGAATTTTACTTGTAAAGATAAATTGTTAATGCGATTCAAATGGTAGTAATTAAGTTGATATTTTGCTTTTGGAAGATTTATTTTTTATTTATTCTGTATTATATGTCCTTTATTGTCCTCCTACAGCTATGATAATGGATGTTGAACGGTCTATTCAAATTTATTGTCTACTCAGATTCAAACTATAAAAACATTTATACTGTTTGTAGTGACGAATTAGGATTTGAAGATACTGTTAATAAAATTTTAATCGATATTAAAATTCTTCTAATTCTGTTTAAGTAGAACTGTAGACTAAGTATAAAATGCTAAATAGTCTAAAATGATATTTTAGTTAGTATAGTTACATTTTTTTCTTTATATTGGGCTTAGGAAGCAATGTATTTTATTTTTATATCATTATATTAAAAATTAAAAAAAGTACGGTACAAATATTTGAACGATTTTCGTTATTTTTCTTTTCAATAATAGATATTTAAAAGGAGACGTAGCGAAATCGTAACGAAAATTCATTTAGAAATTTCAATTTAAAATTTCACCTCATGTTCAAATACATTATTTTAAAATCACCAAATAATAGAATTCACAAAATACATTGACCAAAGTACAGAGTACAAAACTTTAAATAAATTGTTACCTATGGGGTAGTTGTCTAAGATAAATAAAGAAAAAATAATTATTATTGTAAACCAGATTAGTAATCATTTCAATATCAAATTTCAATTTAAAATATCATCCCATATGTATAAGTACAAATTCATTTATCAAATTCACCAAAGTAAAGAGTTCACCAAATACATTGCCCCAAGTACAAGTTTTGAAATAAATAATTACGTATGGGGTTGTTGTCTATGATAAATTATAAAGAAAAAACAATTATTAGAAACCAGATTAGTATAGTCATTTCAATATCGTATCATAAAAAAAAATATATCCTATACTAGACAGGTATATACTATTTTATTTTTGCTTATTTGCTTGTTCTACATTTTGATTTGCATTAGAATCAAAAAGTTTTTAAATTTGAAATGAATTTTTGCTTTTTCAACGGTTATCATAATTATTTTGAAATTAATTTTTACTCTTTAGATCAACACAAAATTTATTTGTTTTTATATATTTATATACATGTACAGAAATACTATATTATTGTGTTTGTTAGGACTTCGAGGCTTTAACAAAATATAGTTCAAAATTTGTTTTTGTTATTTTCTATATTTTAATTTTCAAATAACTTAAGCATTAATACAAATACAGAAATTTTTTTAAAAGTCCCTCAAGCATTTTATACCGAAAATGTTTTGGTGTTTAAATAAATATTTTTAGAATCTATTGTGAATTGTAGGGAAATAATTTAAAATTTCTTATAATTTTTTATTTTGTAATTTTAATATAGTTTTTTTTTGTTTTTTTAATTTGAAAAGGTTAGATATTTCAGTTAAAAATATATAATCAAGGATTTTTTACCACTTTTCGACAAAATTTTATTAAAGATCAAATTTTTTAAAATGAAATTCATAACTAACTTGAACAAAAGACAATATTTTAAAAAAAAAAAAAAAACAAGTAGAATGACAGATTAAAATATTGGAAATAAATTACTATAGATAGTTACAGGCAATAAATTATTCGAATTTATAAATACAAATTTCCAGAGATATCTTTGAAAAGTCTTTACAAAGAAAATTTAATGCATCCAATGCAGAATATATTATTGCATAATGCATCGATATCATTTAACATTAAATAAACTTAACATGATATTGTCGGCGGACCTATATAGCTGCATTATGACGTATGAGATAAAAAAAGCCGAAGAGCATGCAATCGATATGTATATCCATACAATTAGGAAGAGTATAATCACTGTCGCCATACACAAAATAAACGACAGTAAAGTCAAGAATATGGTACTTAATTGACAGTCAAGGAGGTCTGGAATAAATACGTGTTTAGAATGTATTCTAATTAGATCAGAAAACATTGAATTCCCAGATAGCTCATTCAAAAAAATGGACCGAATGTTCGACATTAATTTTTGCTAGAAGCGGTCTGTAATTGTCAAAAACAACAGGTTTAATATAAGTATATTATTTTTAATTTAATATGATTTAAATTATACACAATAATGTGATTTACACTAGCTGCTAGAACTATCTGCTTAGCATCTTGTTTAAAAACGAAAAAGATAGATTTATACAAAATCGTTTCGACATCTCTTTTAAACAAAGATAAAATCAAATTATTTTATATTGTCAGTGATAAATAAATATTAGTACAAATTTATTAAAAGGTAAAAGCTTAGCAAATATTGTTTCTATATGAGTGATAGACAACTATAGAAAATATATCTGAAAGATAACATTTTATGAGCATCGTAACACACTTTGCCTTTTGGGAAAAATGTTTCCCGAACAATGGGAGCTATCCACCATACCATTAAAGAATATCCTGAGTGGGATCACAAAATCAGATATCCTTAAGGACTCCAGAAACTAACTAAGAAGCACGGGTTATCACAATAAGCCCATTTGCGGCTGCGGTGATATAGAGATGACATATTCCCTCTCGAAATTACACAATATAATCTAATCTAATTAGCATCGCTTTGATCTAAGCCATGACACGTCAATTTTTATATGTATTCAAATAGATGGGGATCCCAAAATATCATGCAGTTAAATCAAAGAGATTCATATTGTTACCGTACAAATAATTAGTCTTTGAGTATAAAAAGTTGTCACTAATACTGATCCCAAATAACAGTGGCTACCCAAAACCCAAATACTTATATCAAAACAGTAAATAATAAGTCATCAAACATTATTATTTATTCAAAAATACACTCGCCTGTCAAATACAATAATTTGACTTCCCAGGAGTGTTCAATTGTATATACTGTGTCCCAACTGTCAATTAAATGATTTCTGAATAACTTAAATTAAAAATTACAACTTCACTTATTAAATTTACGAAAAAAAAAACAAAAACAAAAATATATATTTCATATTGTTAGTTCTCCATTAATCCCAGCTGGTCTGGAAGAAGTCAATTAGGTAATATAGAGACAAAGGAAGGGAAATGAAAGAGTAATTTAGAAGACTTTTGAAAAAAAAAAAGCAAAAAAGTTTTTTGTAAACTTTTAATTTTGCATCATTCATAACACCAAAATACTTTTGTTGTTAATACCATCAGGGTAAGAAAAGCCATAATACAAAATAAAGTCCTTGAATTTTTTTTTATTTTCTTATTTTTTTTTTTTTCGTTCATATCCTGATGACGACTTCTTTCATTTTCTTATATTTTTATTATTATTTTGAAGTTATTTTTAGGTTTTGTTTGCAAAACTTTTCAAAAATGTCCTTTTTTATTCTGTTTATAGAAATTTATGCTCACAACATCCTTTTCTTTTTATATTTTTTATTTTTTTATTTATGTGTTTATTTTTTTTTTTCTAAAACAGAAAAAAGGACACTACATTTTTATACCAAGAAGGTAAAATTACTAGTAGGTGGGTACTTATATTCTATAATCATATAGCTTATATACTTATATATATATATATATTGTTAGAAATTCAAATCAAAATGAGAATGAGAAGAAAATGAAAAGAAAATAAAAGAAATGGCCTGACAATAAATTGGATAACAAATTGGACAAAAATAAAAAAACAAAAAAAAAAACAAAACAAGATAGAAAAAAGGATGTTGACATTGTTGACATGAGAGTTTGGGGAATAAATGGTCTTTGACAATAAAAACCAAAATAAAAATAATAATAACAAATAAAGTAAAAAATATAACAACTCATAGTATCCGTACAGTAATACCAACAATAACAAAAAAAACATATAAAAACAAAAAAAAAAAACAAAAATCCTTAAAGCTCCATTGAGTCTATCCATATTCATATCAACTATACACACAAAGTGTGAGTATATAAAAGTTAACAAAAGTAAATAAACAATTTTTGTTATGATTGTTAAGTGCTGGACTTATATAAAGAATTTTTAACCTAAACAAAAAAATAAAATAAAAAGGTTTCAATTTAAGGTAATAATAAAAATATATAATTGACATCTTTATAATATTTAAAATGGGTACATAAAAATAATAAAAAAAAAAAACAAAAATATATATAATAAGAAGAACAAAAAGAATCCTTAAACACAATAGCTTGTTTATATGATTTAAAGAGAGACTTAAAGGACTTACCTTAAAGGTATTATATTGTCACAAGGATTTTCTTTTTATCTTTTTTTTTTTGTTTTTTGTTATAGTTTTAATTTTAAAATATAATTTTATTTTCATAATAGTTTGAATGAATAACAATGAATTAAAAATAAGTAGGTATAATCATTAAAATTGTTTCTATACAATTGTAAAAAATAAATTTATTTCATAGTTTTTAATAAATTTGAGCATATTCTGAAATAGTTTTTAAATTGCTCATAATTTTATTGTTACGAGTATTAAATTTTAACCCATTTATCGGGGCTACTTAATATAATAAATTGATATATACAAAATGGTTTTATAATACTTTTGTTTATCTTAAGGAGCACATTTTTTTAATTTTCAAAATTCCATGCATTTAAGTGTTAATGAAAAAAGTGTAGAAAAAATATGTAACGTAGATTAAACGCCAGCAGAGTATGTAAAATCAAAAACTGTTTTGTGTGAAATGATGAATTACATTGTTTTTGAATACTGGACTCTTTAAACCCAATTTTCAATTACTTTTTCTAATAAATTGAGTGTCATTGTGTTGATAGTACTAAGCATGTTGTCTTTAAACTGATCGATTATAGCTGGCTTATCAACAGTAGTAGACTTAATGACGTCCAATT
Organism: Argyra leucocephala; assembly: GCA_963942445.1. NCBI lineage: Eukaryota > Metazoa > Arthropoda > Insecta > Diptera > Dolichopodidae > Argyra > Argyra leucocephala. The sequence continues at coordinate 140,047,057 of OZ012680.1, forward strand.
GCCTCTAAAAAATAATTCAGATATGTTAAATCACATATACAAGTTATTTTGTTGATACCATGCTAACTTTGTAATACCATGCTAACCGCTACAAAACTGATAAACTGTTATTGGCATGGTAGAGTACATTTATGAAGTCAGATAGCCCCAAAGAAAATAATTCATACGAACAAGGTGGTCAAATTTGATTGGATAATTTTTTTAATTTACTGAATCTTGAAATTTTTTATTAAATAAATCGACGGCTTATAACGTCTTTCTGCTAAAACAGCGTTCAAATTGATAATTTGAAAAATTTTAGAAACAAATATTAATTATAATTTGCTTATAGCCAATAAAACTGACTGAAATATACGACTCTCGTTTATCGAAAATAATAGCTGATGAATAAAGTATTGATAACTTGTGAACACTACCAAATATACAAAGAAATAGGACTATCGAAATGTATGAAATGTAAATAAGTTTTATAAGATCTAGTGAGGTAAATAATCTACAGCATATTTTACATAGACAAGCATTTCCTGTGGCAATCCACTAAGCAAAATAAGAAGAAAAAAACAAAATGACCTATATATTTAAATTGAATAGCAAATTGAAGAAAAAAAAACAAACAAAATAGAAAAAGCATCATTAGAGAAGAGCCAAAATGCCGTCAAAAATATGATTTAAACATAACAAGCAAAAATGCTCATGCCAACATGCTTGCTCACAAAAACAAAAAAATTTCTAAATTTCAACAGAAAACAGATACGCACCACGAGAGGGTTAATAAGTAGTTATTGTCTAGTAAAGAAGCATTTATATCAAATCTCTCTAACCGAAGAGAAATTTCTTCAGAATAGCTATTTAAAGTAGAGAAAAAACTATTGAACATCTCCCTTGTGAATGATAGGATTACAATCGTAGTAGATTTCACCTCTTGGGTATAGCATATTCCTAAAACAATAATGGGAAACATACCATTGAAGAAGGTACTAAGTATAATCATTTAGTCAGGCATTCTTAAAGACTTTGATGCATAATTTCCGTTATTAATAAGGAAAATCACAATAACCAAATTTACGGCTACTGAGCCATAACTTGTTTATATGAATCTAGTCTAATTTAATATAAAATTCAACACGCTATGATGGATCAATAATTTTTACTAGAACTCATACTTGTGAACGGAATTTACCGACTAAATGATCGATCCAGACTGAAATTGATGAGCTTGATGTGGTGATTTATTTTCAGTACTCAACATTAGAAATACATCAGAAATAGACGGGTGGCTGTTAGACTTAGATAATCATAGAAGAAATTTATAGATGTGGGCCGTGTCATTGAAGGAAAAAATAAGTTCATTGATTACATCTGTAAAATTTCGTATTTTGTATAATCAAAAAACTCTGAGATAGCATCTGAGGCCTCTGTTAATAAGATTTTTTTTTTTTTTTTTTAAATTGGGTAGTTCTAAGTAGTCGCGACTTCTTAAGATCTATTGTACTTCCCCGTCCACTTCAGAATTGCAGGTCCATATCCTTGATGAACGCTATTATTATAGATGTCAAAGTCAGAATCAGGCGATTTGTATCCCTGGAAATGCTTATATCTTTGCTTTGCTTACAGCATTGCAATCAAATAGAATATGGGAGGAGGACTCTTCCTCTTCTAAGCAGAATCTGCATCTGTCTGTACTCTTTCTACCAATCCTAAAGAGATGTTTGTTGAATGAGCCATCACCTGTGATGAACCATGTCAGCATTCTGACATTGAGTCTAGTCTCCCTGATTACTTGGTTCAATCCATAATTATTTAGGTTGAAAAAGAATTTGGGCTGCGTAAGTCCTTGGCAGCTATCCCATATGTACTGGGTTTCTGTGGACTCCCACTTGGAAACAATTCCTTGTAGGTAGGCGTTTGAACGAGCAAAACTTGGCTTTGGTCCCAAGAATTGACTCTTCGAACCTGTTTTTGCAAGGACATCTGCCTCTTCATTGCCCTGTATTCCTTCATGTCCCGGAGTCCACATAAGAGTAACTCTTTTTCGTTCGGTTAGCTTTATTAAGCTTCTGTAACAGCTATAGATAAGCTTTGATTTAAAAATTGGGGAAGCCAGAGTTTTCAAAGCAGCTTGGCTATCTGAAATTATGTATATGTTGGCACCTCTGTGCCCCATTTTGCACTGTAATGCCGATACCTCGATGTCATAGGTTTCAGCTTGAAAGACAGTGGGATATGTGCCAAGTGCTACGCTAAACCTGAACCTTGGTCCAAATACTCCGGCACCGGTTTTCTCCCCGATTTTTTAGCCATCAGTATACCATACTGAAGCTACTGGAGGTAAGGCTCTTATTAAACCTTCGACTTCTTCTCTTTTGGGTATTAGTACAGTGAAGTTCCTGCGACAATCAATTGCAAATTGTTAATAAGAATTACATTTTCTAGTTTTGTGTGTGCAAGACAGAGCACACAAAACTAAGCAGTCATATTTGGAAATGCTGAATTATAGTTTTGGTCAACATTAAAAACACCACTACAAAACTATTTGATTCCACTTTTTAGAACCAAATAGTTGGTCAAAGACCTGTTTTTTTATTTATAAGTATTTTTTTCCTATAGAAAATAATTGCATATTTTTGGATGAAATTTTATTAAAAACTAAATATTAAAATTTAACCAATAAGAGATGAGAGAATGATTTCCTATAACAACCAATAACAACAAATAGAACACTCGAGTCGTGGTAACAAAAAGGCACAATTAATTTGTTTTTAAGAAACAACGGAAATGGCCACTTCTACCTACCCAACCAATAAAATACAAAGTATAGAAAAATTTATACTGAATGTATACTGAATGTAGTAAAATAAAAAAGTTAGTCTATTTTTTAAATTTTTTTTTTTTTTTTTTAAATATAATTAATTTATCTTTAACATTAAATTATTTTAAAGACGAATTCAGTTTTTGATTGTCTTCTTATTTTTAAGGATTTAATTATTCTAAAAAAAAATATATATCATATTAATTTAATAAATTCAGAAATTAAATTTGTGGGAAAATTACTATGATAAAAGCACATTTCAATAACAGAATCCTGAATCATATTAATTCAGGGGTCATTGAATACAAAAATGACAAAAAAGTAAGAAATTTTTTGAACAAAACAACAGAATTTAATATTCAAAAGAATAATTTCAACTTTTATGTAAAATTGATGTCCTTTTTTTTAAGCTATTTTCCATCAAATTAAAAATTTTCACTTAATATCTATAATATGTCCTTTATTTTTAATCCTTTATTTATTCAAATGAATCTATATATAGACATAAAATAATTCATGAGAAGTTATTTTAATTTAAATGTCGATCCCTTTTATATTTTGAGAGATTTTTTTTGTTTTATTTTTTTTTATATTCAAAATATATACATTTTATTTGGCAAATTAAAGTGACCATATTATATAAGATTGAAATAGAGGACAAAAATACAAAGATAATAATTGTTGTATGAATATGCAAAATTATTTAATAATAATAAAAAAAATGTCGAGTCAATTCAATTAATTTAGAGAAAAACAAAAAATTGGGGAATAAACAGATTATAAATTTTTATGATCAACAATAGTTTACGAAATAAAAGCTCATTTAGGACCTTACTTGACTTAGAAGATTTGCAAAAAGCTCAAATTGACTTACCTCCTAACGTCCTCGGTTTTACTTACTCATTATTCTATTGATGTCATATCATTTTAAAGAAATTTATATTTTTTAATAACTGATATTCAGCTGTATATTAAGGTAGAATTTTTTATTGTTGCGAAATTAGCATAGGGCAGTGGTATTTTCCAAATAAACATTAAAATTTTATTTACCTTTTACAAATCACATATGAATTTATTTTAAATTCATATATTATGGGTAATTTTATTAAACTAATCAAAATCAAGCAAGGAGCTATTTAGGAGTTGTTAGGTTGAATTCAACTAGTGTTGCTGAACTAAACACTCCACTAAATAAAGTAAAAATTCATAGAAGTTCATTTTTTTTATACAATAATCAAAATATTGTGCGCTTGCTTTCTTTTGTCTCAAGTCTAACTCTGGAGAGTTAAGGCACTGAATTAATCAGTTTTTTAAGATGCAATATACAATGTTAAGACGAAATTAACAATCTTCTTTGAGTATGTAACCATTTGAGTATTTTATCACGCAGATTGATTATTTTTACTATAATATTCTGATACCATACTATTAAAAGCAGGATCTCTTATCATCACAAAATTTCATATTTCAAAAAAATTAATATACCACCACTGATATTTCAATAAAAAAAATAATTCGGTGATAAATCGAAATTAAAATTTCTTTCGTTTTAATTTGCATTGTTAATATGTTAAAAATTAATGAAAACTGAATTTAATTACATACTCACATGCGTACGAAATAAAATAAATAAATGAATCAGGAAAAAAAATCAGTATTTTTAATTTTTAAAGTATTCTTGATGAGAGAAGATTTTTTGATAAAGCGATGTATTCACTATGCTTCATGTATGCCATTCATTAGTGACGGCATACCGTACAGTACAATGGATGGCATTGAATAAGTTTTTCTACTTCATGAATGACAAAAATCAAAATAATTTTGATTTTTTGTTTGAATATTTCTATATGAGTGACATTGGATTGCGTTGGTCTGTCATACTTGTTTTCATTCCTGCTATTAATTTTGAAGCAAAAATGCATCATTATTTTAACAAAATTACATTTTTGTGTGAATATTTTAATTTTATGTAATTTACAGAAAATTAAAAAATAAAATTATGTTAAATAAAAAGTTGCAACTTAAAATGACGTATAAATGTTATAAATGCATTAAAGGAGATGGCAATTATAAAACTATGTTTTATGTATGTAGGTACATATCTCCACTTTGCTTTATGTAAGTCCACTTTGTTCTATGCAAGTCCACTTTGCACAGATGTAGAGTACAATGAAAGTAAAAGAAAAATATTTATTTCTAGAAAGTTTAAGATAGTCTAAGCTTAAAACAAAATAATTAAATGTAAAAATTGTTGTATAAATTAAAAAAGGGCATGGAAAAAGTTAAATTGTGTTCGGAGGTCTATTCAATAAAATTAAAAAAAAAACTCATGAGCAAAATAAACTCGTAATTTAGCTTATTTTTGCAACAATTGTTCACATAGCTAAAAATATAATATGACAGCCCGCGTAACAATTTTATCGCTATAAGACTCTTGCGCACTCTTATAACACTATTATAAACACTCTTATAGCAGTATTAGTGTTAATTTGAGTGCTCCGCAATTGTTGCGAAAGGTTATTAATACGTTATAGCACTAAAATGGAGAATCCTATAAGGCACCGGAGCAAGTGCTGTAATATTGTTATAGGATTAGTGTACATGTATTAGTGTATATGTTTTTATTTTGAAATGATATTCATTTGAAATAATTTATGTTACGCGAGAGTGAGAAAGGTATTATTTTTTATTTTCAAATAATAATTTTATGGAGTTTATATTTATTTCCTGAGAAAGGGAGATAGATATTAGTTACATATTTTTATATTTGTGTGTAAATGATTAATAATATAAAAATGTCTTACAAATAAATAATATTTTGTGGTTAAGAATAATTGTATTAATATTTATAATTATTGTGACCAAAATGCAAAATTTGGCTGGGAATGAAATTTCATTGATATTTATTATAAAAATAATTCGAAAAAATACATTGCTCTTCAAAAATAACTAATTTTTAAATAAATAAAAAAAATATTTTTTTAAATTGCATCTTTAAAATGTTAAATAATGTACGTTAATTAATGCATAACATCAAAATTTGATATTTAAATAATTATTCTTTTAAGTAAAAATGATATTGTTGCGAAAAGAATGCAAAATTTGGCTTTTCAGTTTTTGTTTATTTAAAAAAAATCTACCTCGTTTGTAGAAAATAATGGCCGTCGCAAAATATTTATCTAAAAGCTACAGTAAGTTTATTAGTAAAATTATAGGAATACAGTAAAATAATAACACCACTACTGCTATTCTAGCAATTCTATTCTTATAACAACACTTTAACTCTTGATATAGGATTACGCACTTTTAGATTTATAAAAACATTGCTGTATCACTTACGGAAAATCCCATTATAACAACTCCCACAAAAGAACATTCTTATAGCAATATTAATCCCATTATTCCCACAAAAACATCATTATAACACCTTTAGTGCTTATCGGGAGTCATATAGAAGTCTTGTAGCATTAATTTTGTTTTTATAACAATAAAATGTTACGTGGGAGTTATGTAAATAGAGTATTAAAAACTTAAACATTTTTTTCATCTAATTCCAAAAGAGTTTTATCTAAAATGTCTATATGGTCATTTAGTATGGTCTCTCAGTTTTTATTAGAAACGAATAACTTTTATAAAATAAAAATTTTATTTTTAACTCAAACTTTTTTAACTAAATTTTTTACTCTCATTTTATTCGATAGATATATTATAGTCATACCTACTGTTAACTGAATCTCTACAACTAGATTAATATTGAGTAAAAATGTCTACATAAAGTTTTCAGTTTTAATAAGGACTTAATTTTATTATGTCCTTGTGATAGTCTTAAAAATATTTTTGACCTTTTTTGTTAAAATTGTAAAATATATTCGTTTTTCAAATTATATTTTAATAGAAATCTTATAGATACATATTTTAGAGTATTATAATTTATGCTAATTTACATACATATATAGATACGATTAATTAATTTTATAAAATTGTTTTTAATAGAATTTTGAATTTTGACAAAATAATTTATATAAAGATTTAAGAACAAAAAAAATGTTCGTGTGAAAATTTAAATTCAAATTAACTGATTTTAGGAATATCTACTTTATTTTATTTTCAATGGAATAAAATTAATAAACTGTTGCTTAATGTTGAAGGCATGTTTTATATTAGGACCATGTTCTTGTTAAATTCTTTAATTCTTCTTTCTATGTCACTTGCCATTCCAATTTTTCGTAAGGTAAAAATAAGACATTTACATCTGATCAACTCCTGTCACGTCTTTAACTATTGTCAACCTTAATAAAATCATAATTTTTGACCTCTCATCACAATATAAGTATTTTTTGACCTTCAAAGTTCACCAGTACCACCTCTCGGTATGTGTTAATTCTTCTGAAAATTTAACTATTCAAATATAATCCACCCACAAGATTTTCAGATTTTTCATTAGATCTATATTTTAAATGCTTCAATTCAAAGCTTATCGTCTTAAGTGTCTGTTTCAAAAATTTAATTTTTGATAAAAGTTTCCAAAAGCTAAAAACCAAAAAAAAAAATTTATTTTATTTTATTTAAATATCATTTAGTGTATTTGGGACATCATTTACCCTGCCATATATAGGTAAAATTATGTATCCTCATATATAAATAACTAAAACAATAGTCTTGTCAATTTTAGAATAAAATGAAAACCTAATAATAATTTTGTCAAAATGCTTAAAATCAACTGACAGAATGAAACACTATATAGGATTTATCCAATTGCATTTTAGATTACATATTACATTACAGCAGAATTAGCATTTTTCCACTATAATATTTTTATAATAATATGGAATGTAAAAAAAATGTAAAAAAAATAACAAATAAAGCTCAGCACTAATACCAACATACTAAAAAATTATTTTTTATATAAAAAAAATAATTTTGAAGGAAATTGCATACCTATAAGAAATGTTTGTTAAGCACCAAGTACACAATACAATTATTATTGTAATGATCTATGTTGTAACAATATCGGACAAATTGTTAAGTATGCCAACTAATAAGCACACAGTAAAATTTGATTGCAATTTTCTAGAAACAAAAAAATTTATTTATTTGATGTTTGTTGTGGTCCGGCTTGGATTGACAGGATAACATCTGACCGTTCGCTGACTCAGATGCGCAACTGTAAAGTTCCTGAGCAAATGCTTACTTTACCTCCTATTCATTCTGTCCTCATTCATTCCTCTATTCATTCTGTTATGAATCCTGTTATACAACAAACGGACTCATATCCGAGGCTTGTTTTAAATCTTTTATAACTAAATTTTTACACAGTTACAATTTTGGCCTATCGTATATTAAGCGGTTAACTACCTAACCCATAAAAAAAATATAGTTATGAAAGATTTAAAACAAGTCTCGGATATGGATGGATTGATTGGTTTGTTGTATATAACAAAGTAAAGGTATCTGAATTGTAGTTATAATAAAAGAAATTTTATATAGATATATGTCGGTATTTTCAGTAGTCCAAAATATGTATACATACTGAAAAAACTGTATACATACTGTGATATTTTTATTGATAAAAAAACAAAAAAAACTGAGCATGTGGTATTTCGATGTTCCATGTTGGCTGATTGAAGTTAAATTCTGTCTTATATCGCTTCATGAAGCTAAAAAACAAATCTTTGCCAGTAAATTTATAAAGCTAAGAAAAACTATTCAGTGCATTATTTTTTAGGACTATCTGAAATGCTTGTATACAAATTTTATTATTACTGCGAAACATAATTGCTTTTATCATTTGACTTTTATTCCATTTTATGGTAATTCACGGATTTTCAGAAAATTAACAGCAGAAGCTCTTAACTGCCTTAACCTTACTCATATTAGATTCTGATGGTGAAACAAATCAATAATCGTTATCGATTTAATATAAATGTGAATTCAATAATTTTAATTTTAAATCAATAGCTATATAAAATACGCAATTAAATTGCGCCACTAGCCCAGGCAGCCAGTGCTTGTAAGTCTCTATTGTGTATAATTCAAATTATATGCAATAAATAATAATAATAATAAAAAATACCTAATTAAATTAAGCTAACATTATCTTGTTGAACTTATATTACAATGTAGTAATACATTATGGTATATAATACAGAAACCAAAAAAATAATTTAGTCATAACTAACATAATCGCTGTTTTATAAAAAAATATTCATACATGTAACATCAGTCCGACTGATGATTATTTTCAAATACAAAATACAACTAACCGAAATAACATTATTCGACTAGAAAATCGTTACCTAAGACTAGAAATTTTAAATTGTATTGTGTATTTGGTGCTTTATAAACTTTTTTCTATTTATACACAAATGTATATAGGATTATTATATGAACCATGTGTCTGGAATTAGTCCAGAAAAATTTTCTATATTGTTTTTTGTTTTTGTTCTAGAAACATTAGAGAAATTAAGAAAAATGTTAAATTCAGATGGTGCTGAAAGCTAAAAGAACTTCTTATGTTATTTTTAATATAGATGTTTTGTACATGATGACAAAAAAAAAAAAAACAGTAAGCCAAACAGGAGAAAAATATTTTATTTTTTTTTATTTTGTTTAAACTTTTATATACCAATTTTTGTTGTTAAACAAACTACTATACTGTTATACGGATAATTTAGGATTAAATTTAAGTATGTCAGTGTCTACGATGAAAAAAGTATATGGCTAACATATGCCTTTTATAGCATATTAAATATTATTGATGGTTACAATTTACATTATCCTTTACCGCTAACATTATTTTACAACATTTTAACATTATATATACTTTACATATTATTATTATACAAATATTATGTATAATACGAATGTTATATATTAATTAAAATATAAGGTGGTATACAATATATATACCTATATATATTTTTTAGAAAATTAAGATAGTACCTAATGATGGTGGCTTAGATCAGTACTATGTAACTAACATGGCGCGAATAATTGAATATTAAAATAAGAAAATGCTGTTTATATCGGAATAAGATATTAATTATGTATGTCGGTGACATAGTAAATGTATATTTAAAAAATTTCAATATGTCAAATTTTCCGAACTAAACATTGTATTGAAAACATTGCTTTGTTTACAATTCCGATTCAAATTCATTCAAAACACTTTGTCTCTGAAACAAACGTCAAATCAAACTTAACAAAAAATTATACTCATATCATAGATAAATATGTACATAGATTAGTCTATGGTCATATCTTCATATCCATTTTTGTGAAAGAAAATAAATATATAATTAAGTTGGGCAGTTATAGATAATTTAGGAAAAAAAAAACAGTTTTTTCAATTATTTTTAAATTTTAATTTATCCTTAATTTTTTCTATTTTAATAATTATTTTTTGTTTGTATTTTAGTTTTTTATTGTTTGTACTACTTGAGATATGTCATCAACATTACTGTAGTACTGTAGTATTAACAAAATTTCTGATATACAATTTAACAACTGCTTCTGTAAATATAACTCGCGAATACGTTGACAAATGAATTATCGATCATGAGACAATGTAAAAAAAAATTTGGTTAACATTTCAGATCTTGCGACAATGTGTTTGCGACGTTGTTAATACATTTAAGATGTCACAGTGTATTGATTTTATCTATTCGATTGTTTCTTTTAAGATTTTGTATCTTATTTTGTACATTTGAGTATGTAAAAAAAAAGGTGTGGGTCGATTTGTTGAAAAGCAAAATATCGAATGCAACAATGTTGAAAAGCAAAATGTTGAAGAAAAAAATGTTGGAAAATAAAATGTTGAAAAACAAAATGTTGAAGAAAAAAATGTTGGAAAATAAAATGTTGAAAAAAAAATGTTGAAACGGTTGGTTCATAAAAAAAAAAATTCCGAAGAAAAAAATGTCCACTTTTCGACATTTTTACATATTATATTTTAGAGCTAGTTACATAAATCAACTTTCATCATTAACGAAATATGTACATAAACAACATAAGAAATACAAAAATAATGTTTAGCGGTGGTTTGGGGTGACAACCCCCACTGTTATAAGTGCTTTTTTTGTTGAAATGTAACTATATGTAATAAAAATAATTGGTGGGAATTACAGAGTATGATTAAAAATAAGCCAATCAAAATATTACAGGGTATTCCCTTTTTTCATACTCACATACCTAGTTAAATAGAATGCAAGCATGTAAAATATAGGCAAATAAAAATGCAGGCAAATTATAACACAGACAAATGAAAATACAAGCAAACGAAACCACAGGGATATGAAATACAGGCGTATGATACGCTCCCTTTAAGAAGATGTATGTCTATTTCAATGAGAAATAGGTTATTAGAAGTCAAAATATCCAAAAAAGATCCAAGAAAGATATAAAGTCAATTATGATTTTTTTTTATTTCATTAATATTTACAATCTGGAATATAGTTAGTCTAAAATACAATTTAAATTAAATAAAATGATATTGATAGACCGATTTATTTCGCGCCATTTTTTATCATTTGTAATGATGGTTGACCCGTATACAGTTCTAGATAGTTTAAGGCTGTTTAAAAAATTAACAAACATAGACATATAAAGGAATAGTTTCCAATCAAATATTTTTTTAAAGGACTGATCACCATATTGAAGCTTATCAAGCCCACATTTCCAATTTAATATTTTCTTTTGTAATGAACATTTTGAAAAAAAAATTATTTTCAACATAATGAGACTGAAAATAATTAATACGAGTGAATATGGCCATATTTCGAAAAAAAAAACTGTTATCGAAGACTGTTCTAAAATTTCAAGCCCAAAAAAAACAACTATAGATATCTATTTTTTAAATTGAAAATGTTACATCTTAATTGAACACACAGTCACTTCTATAGTGTAACTGATTTCAATTTTCTTCTTTAGTACAACTTTAATTTTTGGTTAGTTTTTTTTTTTTTTCTTTTTTTAATTTTTTTATCTCGTTCATTTTTAAAACATTTCTGTAGTAATTAATTTTTTACTGTTAAAATTATTTTTGGGTTAGTAATTATAACAAACAACACGAAAAACAAAAAAAAAAAAAAAAAAAAAAAACGAACATAACGATTATTGGTAATTAATTTAGACGATGTAAACTAATTAGGCATAAAAAAGTTTTACATTGAAGTACAGTAATTATATTTTAACCTTTTCTAAATTAAATTGAGATATTTAATTAAAAACAATATAAAAGTAAGAACAATAGTGTGCCCAGACTATTCTAATAGTTAATAGCATAATGGTTAATAAATGAATTTTTGTTTTTTAATTTAAAAAAAAAGTGTGTTTTTATCGTTCACATAAGCCTGAAATGTAAAATAATTTTATTTAATCTATTTTTTATATGTCTATTTATACTGTTTTTTACTCTCTAATACACTTTCTTGTTAAGCTATTTTTTTTTTGTCTATATATAATTGCCCATTCTAATCATAGCTTTTAAAACTCACGTATCGCTTGTTTCGGGTAGGAAAAGTAGAGGAAGAAGAAAAGTAAGTTATAAAAATTACCCTAAGCTGTGGCCTAATTCATGTATAATGATATCGTCGGAAACCCAAGTGGTAGCTAAATTTAAAAGCAAAATAAGTTAAAAAATTAATAAAGAGTTGAAGTAAAAAAACAGATCAACAGTAAAACATATTACTATTATTTATTTATTTATTGTTTAGATCAAACAGATTACAATTAAATCTTAAACTAAATTAAAAAAATTAAAAAGAAAAGTAATTAATATTTAACAAAATTATTCTAAACTCTAGTACTCTACAATTTATAAATGAAAAATAGCAGGAAATGAGAAAACTAGAACTACGTATTAACCAATGGTTATTTCGGGGGTGACCCTTAATATGAAATCGAAGAAGATCTTGAAAAAACAAATCTCGAGCTAACAAAAATCTCGAATAAAAAATTTCGAATAAAAATTATTAGGTATACATAATTTCAAAACGCTATCTTAACCGATTTTTTTTTGAAATTTTGAAGAAAGGTACGTCATGACGTCGCAAAATGTAACTTCTGCAACGTGTCGGTTAGCGATTATGACATTAAGAGCTCATTACGTCACTTTGACAATTTGGGGGCTAAATTCACTTAAGTCAATATATCTCCTAAACTATAAAGACTATTAGGATGTTTAAAGGCTTAAAAGAAAGATATTAACATACTGGGGTGGGTACATTATTCCAAACAAAAAATTCCATTTCCATAATTCCATTTCCAAAATTAAGAAAATAAAATTAAAAAAAAAAAAATTCCAAGTTTGCAAAATTCCAAAAATAAATATTTATGGCAAGCTTTTTTCTTAACAACATAAACGACAGATAATTAAAATAAAATTATTTTATAAAAACTATATAAACGGATTATTTAACTTTATTACAAATCAATTTTATTCCCCTAAAGAGTATACAATATATTTCTCTTTCTTGATGTGTATGTCAACTACAATGCCTTACTATAGACTTATAGAGCATGTAAAACGAAACAAAAAAATATGGGTATGGGTCTTGTCGAAAAAAAAAATGTCGAATTAAAAATGTTGAATAACAAAATGTTGAAAAAAAAATGTTGACTTTCGTGAACTTGGCTCACGTAATGAACAACGCTTAGAGAAATTTTCAAAGAAGTCTAAGTCCCAAAATTTGAGATCAAAGACCTTAGAAAATTTTTTTCCAAACTTGCCTGACGTAATTAAGGCGCTTTAGAGACATTAATGGAGAGGTCCAGTATCCCAGAAATTAGGTATAATATATTAGGTATATCTATGCGTAGCCGCTGTTGGATGTATAAAGGGATATGTCCCCCTTTTTACATCCAACAGCGGCTACACATAAAAATAATTCAGGTAAATATCTGGAAAAAGGGATATATCCCACTCTTTTTTATTCTGTAAATAAATGTAAATAAATGTAAATTTTATTCTGTAAATAAATGTTATTAAAAAATCTCGAATTCCAGATTTGAAATTCCTAATTTTTTTTTTCGATATATTTTTTTCAAGATTTTTACTTTCCAGATTTTTTTTTTCGAGACCTTTTTTTTTGCGAGATTTTTTTTTCGAGATCTTTTCTTTTCTAGATTTGTGTTCGTTTGAGATTTTTTTTTTTAGATAATGGGGTGATCCCGGTTATTAAGTGTGATGATAAGAGAATGTGTTTATTTTATCACAGTGGAAACAAGAAGGATGATAATGAAGAATCAAAAATTCGCCAAAAATGGTCAATGAACGACTTTCCAAAACCAGATTTGGCAATGAAAAATTCGCCAAACATAGTCCATGAACGACTTTCCAAAACCAGATTTTTGGCATCTTCAAATCTGCATTGTATAAGGGTGGACATTTAATATTCTTATTTTGTTACGAGTATTAAAATTTTGTTTAATCAAAAATTTTATTATTTTAAAATAAAAAACAAAACGTATATTAATCTTATTTTCGAAATTTTAATTCCAAAAAATAATTCCCAGGTGTTAAAAACGTACCAGAAAATTATACAAAACTTTGTTTTTATTCTATATATTGACATTTTTAGAATTAGTTTATTTTTTTACATCCACAAGCAAAAAAACAAAAATAAAAAAAAATAGGTTAGTTGGACTCTAACAATTCAAATCATAAACCATAATATTTATTGACACTTAATTTATTATTCCTTAAAATTAAATTGAAATTCCAATTTAAATTGAAATTTCATTTTTATTTTCCAAAAATAAATAAAAAAAAAATAACAATAATAAAAACAATCACATCCTTTAGATATAAATGGTTAAAAAATTTCATTTCTCAAATAAAAAGAAAAAAGAAAATAATAAAAAAGTCTTAAAGTTGAATGTCATACGTATATATATATATATATATATATATATATATATACAATTACAATACGTAACACATTATATAATGAATTTTTGTAACAATTTATAACAATCCAAATTCTACCTATTTATACAGATTATATTTTATATATCAGCATACACATATATATATGTACTAAATTTAATCCGAGAGCAAAAGAATGAATGAACATAATAAAAATAATAAAAAAAAAAAATAAAAAAAAAATCCTGAATCCTGATGAAAATTTTTCTCTTTTTATAAAAACTGTAATTTATCAACACGATTTCCGTTTATTTATTTATTCGCATATATATATATATATATGTATATTATAATATGCATGTTTATAATATGTTACACCATTCTCCATTTATTGTTTAAAAAAATAAAATGTTTCTTATCCCTTTTGTTTTTTGTTTTTATTTTTTTTTTTTTTATTTTTTTTTATATTATTATTATTATTTTTACTGCTAATATATCCTGAAAGCACAGGTGTTGTTAACATTGATAATGGCTTTTATAAAAATTATTGTTGCTGATTTGAATATTTTTTTTAATACAATATAAATATGTTTGTAATAATTCTTTTCGAGTACAAAATAAAAATACATATACGAATACAACACAAAAAAAAAACAAAAATAATATTTATTTCAATACAATTGGAAATTTGTGTGTTTTTGTTGAAAAAAAAAAAAAAAACAAAAAACAAAAAATTCACACTATAAAATCGAATTATTTTTGTAATTCATTATTTATTATAATCAGAAACATTTTACACTGCCGACAATACTTATGTAAAATGAATCATTAGTTTCATTCAATATGAATTGGTTATTATTACTGTTATTATTATCATTTTTTATGTTATTTATGTTTTTTAAATGCATGTATTAAAAAAAAAAATAAATAATTTATAATTTTATTTGGAAATTCGGAATTCTAATTTTTTTCTTTTGTTACGAGGATAAAATGATAAATATGAAAAAAAAATTGATATTATTAAAAATAACTGTAATGATAAACAAATAGAAACTACACTTTCTTTTGGGGTTTTGGTCTGCTGTAAAATTTTGCTTGATATGACCAAATCTAAAATACGTCTTCTCTATAGTTACTCAAATATAGATTATGGATATAAATTTTAAAACTATCGAATTTCTATCCTATTCCTATACCCTATTCGCTTGGTCTTCCCACTTGATACTAACACCATCCATACAGCTAGGTCTATAATTATTTACAAATTATTTCATTATATACTGTCAAATCAGACAATTTATCCCAGCCATTTGATCTTGAGAAATTTTATTGTTAGTACCATATTTATATCGTGATATGGGGCATTGAGGCATATGACAGTCATATGTGCGATGTTATCCCTAGCTATAAGAGCCATAAATTATCATATAATATCATATGATTCTGTACACGAACACGATCAACTATAATATTCATATGCCATAATTCATTGTCTTTCCAGAATCATTATTTTCAGTAAACATCAATAATTACAGTAAATAATCCCTTACGGAATTATGACTCACAAAAATTGAGTTTTTGCTCGGAGAATTATGACACGTCAGAAATTTTTAGTACCTACAAATTTATTAATGCAGTAATAATTAGTGCAATTTTTATAGCTTTTCATTAAATTTGTGTAAAATTGTAAAAATATATATTTTTTATCACGATGTTACATAAGATCAACTGGTAGGAAAGGGAGAATAATATTATATAGACCTACATACACTTATTATCATAATTATTGATGGTCACGATGTTGTTGTTAATTTTGATGATAGTTAGGTATATGATTGGATTTTAATTTTTTATTTAACAGAAAAAAAAGTTAATTTTCCTAATTATTATTGTTAAAAAATAGTGCAGATGTTGTAAATAGTGTAAATAAAAAACAAAAATTAAATACATTTACGATTATATTATAATAATGTATGTATGTAACAGGCACGAAGCGTTCATATATTGAGTTGAATGAGTGCTTCCCCAAATAAAATATTATTTATTATTTTTTACAACTTAATATAAAATATATATTTAATTTAATATAAAAATGACTTAACTACAAAAATTCAAATTAAATGAAAAAAAATTTCAAGCTAAAATTATATGCATAGAATGATACTAACTACATTATGTACATATTATGCTTAGAAAATAATGCCTATATAAATAACATTATTTTCTATTACTATTATTCTTTCAATCATACAAGACAACAAGAGATATTCAACTACCACAAATTTAAAATATTTGAAAATAATGCCTATTAAAAATCATAATTCTCTTACCAATACAGCTATAACAATTATACATTGCATAATTATAATGACAAATTCAATATCATTCTCCTCATTTACAATACATACACTTAAACACACTGTCTCTATTTATCAATAGCAACAAAATAATAAGAGAAGCGACAATAAAAAAAAATCAAACGGAAAAAAAATTGTTTGAGTTGCTGATATTCATTCCAAATCTACCTGATATAATTAGAAAATATCTAATAGAAAATAGATCATCTAGGGAAACAACAACAAAATATCGCATGACAAAAAATGATTATTACAAACAAAAAAAGTAGCAAGGAATGAATTAATTTTGTGCATTATTGTGGTTGTTGACTTAAATGAGAATTAATATTTATATAAATAATGTATGTAGTTTTGGATTTTTTTAGAGAGTAGCGTTGATTTGTGTCAAGTAATTCTGTAGATTTTTGTTATTGAAGGCTACATTGTATATTTTCAGTCACAATTTTGTTTTATGCAGTTTCAAAACAATTAATTTGTTAATAAATTTAAAAATTTTATTTTATGCAGTTTCAAAACAATTAATTTGTTAATAAATTTAAAAATTTTATTTTATGCAGTTTCAAAACAATTAATTTGTTAACAAATGTAAAAATTTAAAATGTATGTTATTTATTATTTATAAATAATTATAATAGAAAATTGTAATTGTGTTATTGAAAGCTTATGAAAAAATCATTTTCTGCTAGAAGTTTTGAGTAAAAATTATTAATTGTTAAGGATAGTAAGCCAATGCTTGATCTACCAATAACAACAACAATAAAACGTTGTAATCAGGATTTTTCTATAAAATCTTGTAATTCGTATACGTTGTATTTTCCAACATTAATATGGAAAATTCATATTTAAATTTTTTTTACATTGTTTTCTCAAAGTCATAGTTTAAATTAAAGCTATATTTTCAGATTAAAATTTTAATAACAAAAACAGTATTTGCGAAATATTAACATTTTTAATTGAAACAGAATTACACAACTCTTTTAATGAATAGTCTAAGCTTTGTTAATTGATAATAATACTTCCTCTAAAACAACTATTTCAGTTGAGCGATCATATTTCTGCCTAAGTAGAATTAAAAGTACTTTGAGAGGTAGATGTGAACAGTTTTAACTGTCGAATTTACAAAAATTTCAATAGAAAAGGAAAGCCAAAGCAAACTGATGTTTCCCTTTATAGTGCTTCCCCAGTTGAAAATTCCACGCCCCGTCACTGATGTAAGTATGTA
The DNA here is from genome assembly GCA_963942445.1 of Argyra leucocephala. NCBI lineage: Eukaryota > Metazoa > Arthropoda > Insecta > Diptera > Dolichopodidae > Argyra > Argyra leucocephala. The sequence goes on from OZ012680.1 coordinate 140,065,311, forward strand.
TTTAAATGTAAATGCAATTTCAAAATTGAAAATTTTAATGAGAACACAAATTTCAATATTAATTTTAAATTTTAAAAATGTAATTAGTCATATAAAAAATCTCTGGATAAAAAGGAGTTAAGAACGTCCATCCTTTATCATTTTAATTATTAAAAAAATTAAATTAAAATTTATGTATGTATTTGTATAACACTAATTATCTGATAGCACATAAAAGTTCATCGACATTTTTTCAAGGTGGCCAACAAATGTGTTAAAAAACACATTTTTTTTATTTTATTTTCGAATATGGTAGTATCTAAAGTTTAATTTTGATTACAATAAAATTACCTTCATAACACTAAATATATCAGGTATTTTATTTTAATATACGCAATGATTGATATACCAAAATCACCAAAATCACCAAAGACATTAAAAATTTAAAAAAGCATGCTCAAATTGTTAATTTATTTGAATAAAATGATTGTTGTTTTTTATGTATATCCTTAAATGTCCTTAAATGTTATCCTGTAACACAAAGCTTTTATTAGAAAAATTACAAAATTTCTATTTTTATTATTAAAAATATATAAAATATGTATATTATTAACAGTATCACTATATGCCAAACAATGAAACTTGAATAAAAAATTATATCTTCAAAATAATAAATAGTATTAGGTTTTAAAAATTTATCTTAGAAATTCACAGTTCTTTAAAAGCAAACAAGAAAAAAATTCAACAAAAAATATTTCACCGTAAATTTTAATTATATTTAGTGTTGACAAAGCAATTTAACTTCTGTCTCCTACCTTTTCTAAGAAATATTTTTGGTTAAATTAAATTTACCATAGAAATAATTTTTAGCAAAATAAAAAAAAAAATAATCAAAAAGCATTTTTGGTTTATATGACATCGGAATTTTTTTTTATAATGTTACACAAGTTCAAATATAAATCCTGAAGTAGTAAACTTTAGAATCACCTCTTTTGAAAGTTAAGAAATTATGTTTTATGATTTATAACTACGCATTGCTATAAAAATTATTCTATTAATCATAGAGTGTACCATTATTCATTCGAATTTTTATTTTACTTTTTTTTTGCTTGTTTTTGTTTTTTTTTTTTTTTTCAATTTTAATTTCTTTATAAAGTACACCATCACCCTCACTTTTAAATTAAAATAAAAATATTTTTTTTCTCTTTTTTTGAAAAAATAAATTTAATGCAAACTTTGTGAAACTTTCCGCATCGTTAAGTTTCTATTTTGTTAAGTAATATTTAAAATCCTTAAGATGAAAATATCATTTTCATCTCTTACAAAAATTAAATGAAAGAAATTAGTTAAATCAATACTGGGATACTTTTTGTAAATAAAAAAAAAAAAAAACATGTTGATGAGATGTTAATTATTGATTAAAGTTAATGTGCATAGTAGCAATTGGTTAATTCTATTTGCCGTATACGAATATCTTATAAGAGAGAGGGACGAGCGTTTAATCGTATTTTATTTATTTATTTTTGTTACATGAAGGACATAAAAAATTTAATTTAATATTATAATTCGTTAGCAAGAGTGTTGATCTTCTCTGCAACTATTTTTAGAGTCTCAAGGTTTTGTTTAGGAACCATCAAAATCCATTAGAAAACTAGAAAAATTGTTCAGACAATCATGTAGTCAACATAGAAGTTTAAAACGCTTTTCAACAACGTATGGTGAGGCTTACAACTTATCAAATACACTGTAAAAGTATAGGCGTGTTCGTATTGGTCGCGCCTGCGCAACAAAAAAGATTTTTTGTTCGTAGTTGCATATCGTCAAAAATTCTGCGCAGATGAAAAGCAGGCGCTTGTGTTCATAGTAATCAGCGTCGGGCAGATTGTGCAGATATTTTAGTGCGCCTGCTTTAGAATGATTTTTAAAGTGCATGTCATTTAACATTTAATAAATAAGAATATCGTGAGAAAATATTTAAGTAAGAAATAAAAATTAATTATTAAAATAAAATAAATGTGTTTATAATAATAATATATAAATATAAATATAATAAATTAAATATATTGAAAAAAATATATAATAATTTTAATATAAAAGTAATTTATATACTATTATATTAAAATATATTAAATATTTTAAAAAAAATATATTTAAAAAAATTATTTATAAAATATATTTAAAAAAATATATATAAAATATATTAAAATTTATTAGATATATATAAAATATATTAAAATTTATTAAATATATATAAAAATATATAATAATATAATTATAAATAATATAATATTACTATATATCTAAACGAATTGTACATGTGCTACTGCTATGAACAAGAATGACTGCTAAACAATTTTCTGCGCGCCTGCCAGAGAAAAAAATCTGCAAGACATTGACACATGTTTTACTGCAACTACGGACACGCCTTATGTTTGGTGAAATATACATCCACCACCTAGTATACAATTTTAAAAATTGTTGTCAAATAATATTATTTAAATTAATTGATAACAAAATTATTGATTGTGTAAGTGGAGTTTAGGCGATATGGGCGGTGGGTTTTGTAACATCATGTATCATTAATAAAAACTACAATTTAAATTTTTTTTAAATTTTTGTTTTTGTATGTTGTTTTTTTTATTTACAAACAAATTTTGTGAATATTAACTGCGTTTGATGTACATATTGAAATCGAATTTGAATTTGGCTTCGAATTAGTAAAATGTAAATACATGTAAATACATAACATAAATATGTTATTGCGTTTGTCAAATAAATCAAAATATAACAAATATAAGTTTTTGAATTTTGCTCTACTAATCGTTATTATTTGCTCTAGTAATCGTTTGATTGTTGTTGACAGTAACAATTTTTTCACTCCACGGCCCCTACCATGTAAGAAAATCGCATCGCAAAACTGTGTTACCATTGAATATTTTTAAAATTTGTATTGTGACATTTATTTCTTGTTCTAAAATTTGAAATTTTGTGAAAGTAAAATTGTTTATTCGTAAGGAAAATTAAAAACATTTAAGTAAAAAACATTTAATAAAAATAAGTTGAAATAAAGTATAAATTAAAAAAAAATGGAGTGTATAGCATTATATTTTAGTGATAGTGAAGAAAATAATATGGCAGTTAAGAAGAAGATTCTAAGAGATAAATCTAATATTATGGAAATGCCCACCAAAAAGTAAGTGTCGTTTTTTATTCTTTGTTATGAATTTATTTTTAATGATTATTTATTTTATTTTATAATTTAGATTTATCAAAAATTTTAGGCTATCAAAAGAAGCATTTCTATATGTATTAGACGGAATCACAGATAGCCTAAAGACGCCTGTATTCATTATCAATACCACATAATATAAAACTAGCGGCTACAATGAGATTTTTGGCAGAAGGTGGATACCAAGAAGGAGTTGGTCACGATATGAATATAGCACTTTGCCAGCAATTGGTGTCTAACGTGATATCTGAAGTGTGCACCGCTATTGAAAAAATATTCTGTCCAATTAAAATAAGTTTTGAAATGTTAGATGCTGAAAAAAACGAAGCTAAATGATATTTTTTTGCTAAAGGAAAACTTCCAGGAACTATTGGTGCAATAGATGGAACCCATATACAAATAATACGGCCAAAGGATGATGAGCATTTATTTTTCAATAGAATGCTATGGTGGTAAGTTTACTTTAATATTAAATATATTTAAAACATTAATGAAATATTTAAAAAATTTGACTAGATATGTGACTACAACACAAAAATTAGAGCTGTTGATGCCCGTTTTGGAGGTGCTTCTCATGATTCACAAATTTGGGCATTGAGTAAGGAAAGATAATTTTTTAAAAAACGTTATAATGATGGTGACAAAACATTTAGAAACTACCTAAATGCAAATATATTATAATTTTCAAGTAGGTACTTTTTTCCATTCAACCACTGATCGATTTGGAAGACCGTCTGCATTCAATTGATCAGCCAAAGTTTGCCACAATCTATTCGATTTGGCTTTAGCATCCACTGTTCTCGAATATCCTTGTTAAACCATAAAATCCACCAAAATTTGAAATTGTGATTGTTTTGTGGTTTGCTTAGACCTACATGTGTAAATGCATTTAAAATTATTACATTATTTTTTTAAAAAAAGTCTATTAATAAATAATAGAAATAAAATATTGTTTAATTTAGGAATTAATCACGTATTTTACTTACATTTTGAAAATATTTCCATAAAAAATTAACAAAAACTTAAAAAAACAACTTGTTTGCAAACAAAAAACCAAGCGAATGAAATACGATGCTATTTTCGCATACACAAATTTTTGAAATGCGCATTACATGGTGCCATTTGACATGCGAAAATTGTTTTGCGAAAATAACAATACATGGTAGCCTACCAGATAAATTGAAAGTGGGAAGGTTATCTAAAAAATGTTGTAATTATGATCGAAACAAAGAAAGTTATTGTCATATTGTAAATTGGAGATCATGAAAATTTATTTATGGTATAAGACATTAAAAGCTATATTTTATATATAAAAGGATATATAATATACGCAATTACTGATTGCAAATACCAAAATAACCAAAGACATTAAAAATTTAAAAAATATACTCAAACTGTTAATTTATTTGAATAAAATGATTTGTGTATGTATTTTGTACTTAGATTTATTTTATTTTATTTTATTTTATTATTTATGCTAAATTTAATTTAACAGTTATTATTTAATTATTTAGGTTTGTTTAGATAAAAAAAAAAAGATTTACAATAAATTAAAACAAAAGTGTTAAAAAAGTCTGTTAATGGTAATATGTAGTAGCTTTTGTAATGAGGAGAATGCAAAGATTTCTACACTATAATAAAATTTACAATATAAATATTTTATAATAGTATGTCCACACTTAAGGTATACTGATCTCAATATCTACTAAATCACAAGTGATGTGTACAATTAAACCGAGAAAAATGGCAGTATATGCTCAGTATATGGTCAATATACCATGAGTTTATATCACAAAATATTTCGTGGTATAGAAAATTAAAACTCAGTATACCATAGACACAAACCAGAAATAACTTTACAAAGCCCTGAATATCGTAAAATTAATTTTTTGTACCCCTGACATGACATTGTTCGTTCTCCTTTCAATAATATGACATTTCAATAATGAAAACAAAAAGTATTAAAGTTAAAAAAACAGTTTATCTTAAGTTTATCTTCTGTGGGCGGATAAAATTCTCTGAAACAAAGCTTGTACTGCTCTATTACCAAATGAAGTAAACTAAAACAAATATCAGCTGTCAAAATGACATTTTTCGCAGTATAGAGAATTGCGTGTGTACATCTGCTTTTCAATTGCAATATTAGGATATTGCAATGTCTCTACTGAGATCAGTGTACCCTAAGTGTGGACAATGGTATAACATAGAAATTCAATAATAAATTCATACATTTGTTTCAATATTATGACAACAACGAGCATTAACGGGTTAAGATAACATTTTCAAAAAAATTATTTTTAGAAATAATTGCAAATACGTTAAGGTATTAAATACTATAAAACAAAAATGTATACTCCTTGTAAATATTCCAAACGAAATTTTGAATTCATAATGGTTTTTAATTTTAAAATCAAAATTTTTTCACAAATATTTAAACATAAAGAAAATAAACGACCAAAGGAAAAGAATTTATTGACCACAACGAACTAATGTAAACTTGTATCTTGAAGCAAAAAAAAAAAATAAAAAATAATAATAAAAATAACACAAATTTTGAGAAAAACTAACAATCAGGATAAGAAATATAAAAAAAGAAGAATAACAATATAAGAAAATAGTAGAAAATTTGCTGAAAACTTAAGATTTATTTAGTTTGAAATAAAAAAATACAAAAAAATATTGCACAATTTTTTTTTTTTCTGAAATAAAACTATGAAAATTTTTTAAAAAAATAAAACAACAAAGTTATGAAAAGTACAGTTTAGAATTTAAATGTAAGATGTGTATAGTTAGTGAGTATCATTTTGTATTTAAGTTTTTTTTTTTTTTTGTAGCTTTTAAGATTTATTATAAAAATTTAAAATAGTGATACCAATTTGCTGTAATTTTAAAATATTCAAGTTTAGTTTTTGAAATAATTTTCTAAGAACACAACCAATCATTTGTTGTTTCGGTGTGAATAATATTCAATACAGTATCAATTCATTATTATTACGTTTTAGATATTAATTTTAGAAAATAGACAATTTAACATACTCACACGTATTAAAACACTTTTGGAGCATTTACTTGAAATTTTTAATTGAACATTAAAAATTTGTGAATAAATATTTACTTTCGCTACGTCTCCTTTTAAATATCTATTAATTTTAAAGAATAATAATAATAATCGGTTATGAAATGGTTCAAATATTTGTTCTTATAATTTACAGATTTAATATAATAATAATATATGGATATATGATAATTCTATTATATTCTGAAAACTAATTCTATGGAGCATACACAGTATCAATAAAATATATTACTTGATTAGTACCTGTATACTCATTTGTTTTGTTGTATATTTCTACATTACCATACTGGTGCTAAATTAGCAATGCTAAGTAATGTTGGTGTTTGTGGAAACCCTGTCAACCAAATATTTGTTTTAGAATGACCAGCTTATCTAACACAGTAACATTAATTTAGGTCAGTTAAATTAATATATTATAATGTACAGTATTAACGTCAAAATTGTTACAGATATCAAAATGAAAAGTAAAACAAAGTGTTTTGTTTATTTTGGGACTTATAAATAATAACCAAACATAATTATTTTTAAAAAGAAATTAAATATATTGTTTAATATAATTTAGTATATAATATAATTTATATAATAATATAATATAATTTATTTGCTTACTATTATATATATGAATAAGAATGGAAATGGAAGAGGTTATGTTGTCTAAATCTAGAATTTATTTTAATGTATATGTTCGTTTTACAGAGTAAATTACTTTTTTCCAATTGCAAGTACTTCACTCTCTGAGAAAAGACAGATGATAACAGTAAATACTACAATAGAAAAAAAAACAATAAAAAATAATTAGCGTTACATTATAAATTACTCTGAAGTAATTTAAAGTCTATTTTTTGTGAACAATGAACGCAGACAAAATACTATTTGACAACATAAATACATTTAGACATATAATTATGTGCTCTCAAGTGACTATACTCAATCAGCCGTACCGGTGAATTCGATTCGATATAAAATTATTCGAATTTCTCGATTCGATTCGATGAGAATTTCTTAACGGTGAATTCTAATACGTATGTTTTTTTATACGTATGTGTATTTTAATAATTTATTTCTAAAACAGCAATCTAAATTTTTTTTTTTTTTAATTTGAAATTTAAACTTATTTGACATAACAGTGTCATTACATTTCGTTATATTTCAATGAGTACAAAATTACAAAATTAGTCTTTCGATCGAATTCACCGTTAGGAAATTCTCATCGAATTGAATCGAGAAATTCGAATAATTTTATATCGAATCGAATTCACCGGTACGGCTGATTATAAAATTTTGAACGAGAAAATTTTCGATCAAAAATATTCGAGTTTTTTTTAAATCGAATTTGCCGTTTGAAAATTTACGAATTACGAATTTACAAATTGATTTATTATACTTTTTTATAGTATTATACTTTTAAAATGATAGGTATTTAAAAGGAGACGTAGCGAAGTTAAATATTTTTTTAAATTTTTTTTAATTTTCAATTAGAAATTTCAATTTAAAATTTAGTCAATTGTTAGTAGTAAAAGGTCTGATTTTTATATTGAGCGAAAAAAGTTCTCAGTTAATTTAAAATTTGACGGCATGTATAGGTCATTTTAACATACAAAAATTTTTAATTAATTAAATTACCGGAACTCATCCATTGCGATTTAAATTAAATATCTGTTTTTAAATAAATTATTACGTATGCGGTTGTTGTCTAAGCTAAATTAAAAAAAAAAAAAAATTATGGTACCAAAGACAAATTGAAATCATAGAAGACAATTCATAATTAAATTGAAGACGATTTTTTTGATCAATTTTCCTCGAATTTCCAGGACCGGGCGAATATTAGCAAATGTAATATTTTGTAAATTCGGTTTTAAAAGTACAGAAAAAAGATTATTTTAGATTGTTTAAACCAAATTTTAAATGTACCTAAAAATTTTTGACTATTGATGGACTAGTTTACTTACCTATTCATAAACATTTCAAAAGCACTGTAAATTTAAAAATACTGTTACAAACATATTGTGATAAATACTATTATCTGTATATATATATATATCATACCATAGAAAATTTTTCTTTAAGCTGCATATTTTCAGCAATGAATTTCCATTATATTTTTTCTTTTTATCTACTTAGACAACCGACTTTTAGAAAATGTAAAATGTAAAATATAAAATGAAAATGAACTTGAAATTTTGACATCAAGATAATTCAAGAAATAGAAAGATTTTTTTTTGTAAAGAAAATTTTATTTAGATAAATATTACATTATATTCAAAAAGAAGATTTTTTTTTCTTTTTTTTTTTTTATCTATATAGATGATTTCAATTTTCCAAAAAGATTATTATTCAGTGTTTATTTGTTTGACAGAATTTTGTTTAGAAGAAGATTTTGAAAAAAGTTTTAACTTTTAAAAATTACTTTGTTTGTTTAGTCGTTTGTAAGTTTTAGTTGAAACACAATATTGAGAATACATACTGTGAGTATTACAGTTATATTTTATTGATTTTAAAAAAAAAAAAATTTTTTTTTTGAGTACTTAACTTTAAGACTATATTTAAGTTGACCGAATAATTATAAAGTTTAATAATAAATATTTATTATGGTATAATATACAGTCAAAATTTTCTATTTGGAATTGCCAAGTGGCCATCAAGAAAAATATTCCAAAAGAGGGTTCAAGAAAAAGAGAGTTTCTAATAAAAAATGAGAAAAGTAAATTTTTGTTTAATTGTTTAAACAGCTTAAATTTTTAGCTCTTAATTATCGGTTTATTTATTTAATTGTTATGCGGTCTTATGGATAAATTCCACTGCTTGAATATTGTACCATTAACTTCATGTTGAATCGGCCATTAAAAATTTCATTTATTTAAATAATTTTACTCAAATACTTGGAATTAAATACTTTTACCTTATTAGTACTAGTAGTATTATTTATATTTTAACCATCAGGTCTGGTCAGTTTGTTAAAAACTGGACTGAATTATTAGTGCTATTCAGGAGGTAATTGGAATGGCCAATTCTACCTATTAGTTCTTAGCGCACCACCAAAAATTTATAATACTTTACAACATTTTTTTTTGTGACGAGTTGGCTAACATTTTTGCAATAGAGTAGTATATATACCTAATTACTGTTAGTGTGTCAATTAATTTTCTATAATTATAATTAGTATTGCATTATTTCTATTATGAAAATTTGCATATATTATTCATATTTTTTATTATAAAAACATATGAATTTGAATTTGAGGGCTAAATTAGCATTGAGTAAAAATTTCTATAAATACAAACCGTTAAAATTTAAAATCATAACTAATAATAATATCTATGAATTTAAGTTACAGAGAATAAAAATACAAAATTATGGAAATTGTTCACCTTGATAAATAATTAACAATAAATACAAAAAGAAAAAAAAAATTAAAAAAAATAAAATCATTTAGTCATCGTAGATGTACTTAGATAACATTATAGTTTTTTAAGCTAGTTCTTAAATATTTTTTGGGTCATATATTGTTCAACATCATAATTCCTGTGTTCATATACGTTCCAATCCATGTAAATGTGATCCAACATCATATTTCACACATCAAACCAACTTGCCAATTGCACCACATTCAAAGATAACTCATAGCAGTACTTTCATATGCTTTAGCTAAGTCAAAAAATATTATGCTTACTTTTTTCGTTTGGCTAATCTTTTCTTGTATGTGTGTTACGACGTCAAATAATGCAGTGAGCTTTTTGTGAAGCCCTATTGAGTATCAAATAATAGTCTGTTTTGTTGTATGTAGCTTGTACGGATTAAGATATAAAATGGAACAAATAGAATTAAGTTAGAAGCCAATAGCCATGGCAGATATAGTACTCACATTTATTGTAATTTTAATTATTGTGAATAAAGAAATATTAATAATAATAGAATTAAAATATTATAGTTAGTGACAAGCACTGATGAATATTAACAATTATTAGTGAACGGAAACCTGGCAACAATTAAATTATTTCACTAAAAATAAAAATCCGATTAATAAAAATAAAAGAAATACAGTACATAAAAAAATTAAAATTGTAAGTGAAACATGAACGCAAATGTAGGAATTATTGTTAAATATAATTTATGTAGCGATGGTTTTTGAAACTTGAAGAAGGAGAAAACAAAAACACACGATTCATATTTTTTCTACCATTTTATTATTGATCTTAATATAATTAATACAAATTTAAAATTCAATATAATATAATAAACAAATAAATAATAATTAAAATTATAATAAATAAATAAGAAAAGCCACATAATTCGGTTTTAATGAAAAATCTAAAAAAACAAAAAAACGTTATTAAAAATATTTATGAATCTCTAAATCCTTTTTTTATTTTTCTCTAGTGAAATTATCTACATTTAAATATACATGTATATATAATGTATATGTATATAAATCACCCTCAATCCAGATTTTGTTCTTTTTTTTTCTAACATTTCATTCGTGGCTGAGCATATAAACGACAATGATTATGCAAAAATTTAAAATTAAAAGCAAAATTAAAAAAAAAAAAAATAAGAATATAACTCCCAACTTCAACTTCTAAAAAGTTAAACAGCAAAACCAACATTAGAAACAAAACAAAAAAAAATAAAACCAAAAAATCTAAACTTTCTATAAATCATTTTTACTTGTAAATATGATAATTTTTTATGCCATGGTTTTACATTCATTTTTCTACAGCACATCCTGACGCACAATTAAGAGCAATTATTATTACTTTGAAAGAGCTATTAATGTTGTTAATGTTGAAAAGAAATACAGTTAACCCCTAAGCTTAACTTTGATATTATAACATATATACAAACATAAAAAATAGTAAATAAAAAAAAGAAAAAAAACAACAAAAATTTAAACTCCTTCAGATATGATTTAATCTTTTCGATAAGTTAACTCTCATAATTTATATAATATATACACATGTAGATATTATGTACATACATATATATATATATAGATACATAACACGAATGTATATCTAAATGTATATATATCTAGGTATGATAAATTTAGTTAAAAAAAAAAACAAAAAATAAGAAGTGGAAGCCAAAAAAACCTGACAGGAGCTTTTAATTTAGCCAAAAGAAAATTTCATTTTGGCAAATTTTCTGTTGAATTTTTTTTTGTTTTTTATTCTTATCATCGTTCCATTTATTGGCCCACTTTATAAAAAGTAATTTTTCTACAATACTTACTTGTACGTGAAGAGAAAAATTAAATACAAATTGTATATAAATATATTATGTAGTATAAATATATATATAAATATTAATGTGTATGGGTTAATAAAGTAAAAATAGCTAAAAACAACCAGAGCAACAACAAAAACAACAACAACAACATTAGGTTGAAAAATAATTTTCCGTTTTTTTTACGCTACAAATAACACTGTATATTAATTTGAGAAGATTTGGTATTTTGATTCCAGTCCTACCTTCCATGATTTTTTGTTTATTATATTTCAAACATATATATAATGTATATGTAATTTATATATATATAGATATATGCATAGATTGGTATACCTACATGAATTTTTATGTAATTTAGTTTTCCACGACGTCTCTGCAGTTAAAAAATAATTTTTTTTTTTGTGTTATAATTTTTAATTTTACGTTTGTAACATTCTAAACAATTTAGATCAAAATTTAGGCATATCGCAGAGGTCTATTTTTTTATATTATTTTATAATATTTTATTTGTCCATTTTTTTATATTATTTTATAATATTTTATTTGTTCGTTAAGAATTATATACAAAAAAAAACATTATATTTATGAATAAAATGACACAATTTTTATCTGTTTAATTGGACAAAATGTTCTAGTTTGTCCTTTTTTGATAGCTACCAATTTAAGAAGGTTTTGGCAATATTAATTAATTCATCGGTTGAACATTCTACAATTGTTTTAATATTTCTTAAATATGCTGTCGTATGAGCCCAGTATACAAAATAACTGGATAATTCTATTACAATATCAATGAATGAGTATAGTTGTTATGGATGAAATCCATAATACCTCTATAAAAATAGAAAACCCTAATAAATCCACCAACAAACACTTTTTTGCACAATAAGCGTTTTCGGTCAACAAAGTATTATTTTTTTTACTTGTTAAATATTCCAAATAAAAATCAAAGTAATTTTTAACCTTTTGAAAATTCCAAATAAAAATGTAAAAGCAATTCCGAAATAATAAAACTCATATTTCAAAAGCCAAATCCGGCTTTGTATTTTTATAAAATAAATTCTCACAGAAAATAATTGATGCAACGTACAAAACGCTGCATCAACAAAATTAGAAAAAGCTTTTTAAAACTGTACAAAGAATAAAGGCAAAATAGAAAATCAATATAACAAGTTAAATTATTATTATTTTATATACCCACGGGAGAGGTCCTACGATTTAATCAAATTATAAAACAGGTTGCAACTTACCTGGAACAAAAAGAAATTAAAAGTTAAAATTTAAAACAAAAAGGTTAAAACTAATTAAATACTAAAAAAAAATCTATAAAGTTAAAATAAATTAAATATTAATATTTAAAAAAGTTAAAATTAATTAAATATTAAAAATCTATAAAGTTAAAAAAAAATTTAATACTAAAAATTTACAAAGTTAAAACAAATCAAATATTAAAAATCCATAAAGTTAAATTAAATTAAATATTAAAGATTTATAAGATTAAATCAAATTATATATTTAAAAGCTTATAAAGTTAAAATAAACTAAAAGCTAATAAAAAAAAAGGAATGTTAAAAATATTAAAGAACATTAATAAGAAGAATAATTTATTATTAAAAAATTATAAACAAAAGAAAATAAATTAATTGTGGAAAACCCAGATTTATTAAGTTACAGCATAAATAAATAAAGAAAATAATAAAATTATAAAGTATATTATTTGTTTTATTTCATATTTCAAAATTTTAGCTAACTTATTTATCAGTTAGAAAATTTATAGTATCAGCGTGTCAACGAATGTCCACATGTGGTAAACGACATTTAGTAATCGTCCATACAGTAAGCGACAACGAATGTCCAAAACCATATCAACGAATGAGTACAGTATCAGCGCAATCAATACAAGTTGAGTCCTCTCTAGCTTCTGAATTAATAATGTGTGACAAAGTATGATGTAAAAGGTATTTTCCCCGCTTGACAAATGGTAATGAATGCTACGCCGAATCAAATGCTACCTGCCTGGGTGATGTTTTTTCCTTGTTTTAGTCTCATCAAACACAGTGAAAAAAAAATTGTTCGTAATATCAATGAACAGCGATTATTAACACATTTTTTGTTGGCTCAATTAATTATCAATTAATATTAATAAACTGTTTATTGATTCAACGAATTAGGATTTATTGACACAAATATGCAGTTTTTAATACAGTAACTGTTAGTATGAACACTTTCATTAAAATTAGATTAATAACAGTGTTCGTTGTTTTAACAAATTCGTTTGTTAAAATCAATAATTTCTTCTTTAATTAGCAATGCGTTCATTATTATATATGTAGACTTTTATATTTGTTATTTGCATAATGTCAACAAAATATAAAATGTTTCGTTATTTCAACGAACTCATACTTTAAAATTAGGAAGTTTTTCTTTATTTCAACGAACTATTTTATTAAAACTAATAATTTTTTTGTTTACTTTATGACGCACGCGTGTTATTTTTTATTTATGTACTCGTATTTTAACAGAATTTTTCAGTGTAAACAAGAACTTATAATTATTATAATGTCTTATAAATTTGCTTAATTTTAAACTTATTTTTTTTTAAAGGTTTAATTAAATATAAGAAAGCAAAATTACAAAGAATTATATAAAAATAAATACAAAAAAACTTACAATAATTAGATGGTTCTATCATACCCAAAAATAAAATATAACAAATTAAAATTAAAAATCAAATGTGCAAAAAAGAGAATAGTTAGTGACATTTTTTATTTAAAAAGTAGTGTTAAATGCCACATAAAAAAAACATTATTTACAATAATTAAGAAGTAAATTTATTGTGAGAATATAAACGAAAAATCAAAATAAATATAACAAGTAAAGAAAATAATAATTAAATAAAATCTAATAAATTACTTAAGCATATAATTTAAAAAATGAATAAACAATCATTTCATATTTAAAATTAATGAAAATTTAGAACTAAGACTAAGAGATACAAAAGAAAATAAGTTATCAACAAATAAATTAAAAAATTGTTTAAAAAGATAAAATAATTAAAATAAAAATACACAAAAAGTAAAAAAACATTGTATTTTTTATTTAAAGAAGTGAGTGATAAGTAGCGGAGAGTGGGAAGTAAGAGGAGAGTTCAGAAAGCGGAGACAACGATCAAATAAAGGATAGAAGTGGAAGACACAACCGACAAAATGCCGACAAAATGAAATGAAATTTTCTATGAAATATTTGAACAGAAAATTTATGTTATTAAATTAATAAAAATATTTATTAAATCAATGAAATGTTTTATTATTTCAACAAACATGTTTATTGAAACAAAAATTTATTTTAATAAACACATTTAATAATTGTTCATTGTATTAACGAGGAGGTTATTAAATTAATAAATAGCTATTCATTGGCTCAATGAACAAGTTCATCGGACAAATATTAATAAATTTTTAATTGTCTCAATGAATTTTTTTATTGTGTTTACGTACCTTTTTGGTTCAGTGCAGTTCAATATTTTATTTGTTTAAAATTGTTAGTCTTGGGTCCCCAATTCCATCTAGCTTTATAATGTGTGCGTGAAACATTTATTTAACACCCTATAGTCATCGACTACAATTAAACTTGAAATAATATATTCTTTACATTTGGAGAAAGTTTGTTGGCAATATTGTATTTTGTACTTGATCTATGAGCTCCTATAGATCATGAAAAACATCGTTGTTGTAACAAAGTGATAAAATATTTTAAATACTACTCAGGGAGTCCATACAAACGATATATACTTTTTTTTCTTGAAGATAGGCAGATAGATTTGATCAAAATATGATCCTGTTATCTGTAAGGATAACTTTCATATTATGTTATTGTTCTCCTCTTTTTAGTTTTTGATTGCTTTTTAAATAATTTTATTTTTTTTTTTATCTTTTTTTTCTCGTTTTTAAATAAATTTATCAGTTTTCTTCGGCTTTCTAATTTTTCTTATGATATTTTACTTATATTTTTTTGCTGCTTTGTTGTTATTGTTGTTTTTGTACGCGCTTTGTGTTCATTCTATGAAACGTAAATAATTGCAAAATCGTGACTTGGCACATAATTCATGAGTTTTCTTAATTTTTGTTTTCTTTCTTTATTTTTTTGTTTTTTTTTTTTGTTTTTCTTTTTGCCTTATTTTTGTTTTGAACCAAAGGTTGTGAAAATTTTTGAAAAATAAAAGAAAAACTGGTGAATAATTTAATGATGTGAATACGTGGAATAAGGATCGGTGTTAGTTATATATGATTCATATTTATAGAGGCTAATAAAGGACTTTTGAATTAAAAAAGATATAAACCAATAAACGACCCTAAACGACTCAACTTAATTTTTTTATATTATAATACAATTTTTTTGTTTTTTTTTTTTATTTAAAATAAGGAGAAAACATGTCAACGTAACACCTTGGGTCATATTTTTAGTTAGAAAAAGTTAAAAGAAAAACAAAAAAAAAAAAATTAAATCAACTTCATCATAGTAAAGTTTGAAATATTTTTATTTTTTTGTTTTATTGCTGTATTTTGTTTTTATTGTATACTGCCTAGTGTTATTGTTGCAGAGTAGTGAAAATGGTGAAGAATGTAGACTTAAGTATAATGTAACAATATATCATGTCATTTTGATAAGTTAGAGTCTCATTTGTTGAAATTTCGTAATGAATTATAGTAAAAAAATGACTTGGCTTCTTAGCAAAAAAATTGTTTTTTTTTTTTAATTATATAAAATGAAAGTACATTTTTTTTGTAAAGGCCTGAACATTACGATTCACTTCATAATATCACTCTATAATTTTCATTTTTGATTAAATAGTAATAGATAATATTGTGGTGAGTTTTTGTTGAAACCAAATGAACAAAAATAATCATGAAATTCAGTAGACATTGAATAGGTGGAAAACTTAAGTGTGCATATGGTAGAAAATAACAAATTTTAAAATCTTAGTATACAAATAATGAAAATTTTAATTTAATCAAGTTTAATAATTTTTTATTGATTACAAATATATTAAAATAAATAATTTTTTTAGCTTAGATGTACTCATATATTATCAGCTATTTTTATTTTTAATTATAACTCAAAATTAAATAATTCAATAATTGTTGCCAGCGGTTTCCATTCAGTAATAATTTTGAAAACATCGATATTGTAACTAACGTGACAAACACTGATGAAGGAAGTGTATTACTTCCGAAATATCGATATTTGCAATAAATATTAAAAATGATTAGTGAACGGAATAAATAAAACATAATATTAATTGTTGCCAGGTATTTATTAATATTATGTTTTGCCCACTTAATTGACTTCTCTTTTTTGTATAATTTAATTTAAACAAAAGAAAAATTGTATAAAAAAGATATTTTGCAAGCCTTAAAACTAACCTAAAAAACTTAAAATAAAAAGAAAACAAAGTAAGCAAAAAACAATAATAACCAGTACGAATAGAAAAACTAGTCTAGACAGTTTGTTTCTGATCAATAATTTATATCTCCGTCAAATTAAACTATTTTTGCAGAAATCGATTTTTTTACAGTTGTCGCTTTAAATTTTGGTTGCATATTAGTAATTTGTAAACAGCTATGTATATGCAACGTACTAATGATGCCAAGGACGAAAATAATTATTTTAAGCAATTTTCAGACTTTTATCAATTATCTGCAAATTATTTGAGCAATTTGCAGCTTATTTTGAGCGATATGTAGCTTAATTTGAGCATTTTGCAGCTTTTGAGCAATTTTCAACTTTTTTTGAGCAAGTTTCAACTTATTTTGAGTAATTTGCAGTTTGTTTTGAGCAATTTGCAGACTAATATCAAAAAAAATTTTATTACCCTTGAAATCTCCAATTACCTAAAATAAAACCCCAAATCAAAAAACTTCCAAATTCAAAATTGTCAATGAATATGGAATTATAACGTCTGACATAAAAATATTGCACAGGATTTTGGCCAAAATAACAAAATGTAACTGAAAATAACTTAACATTCCTAAAATTTGTTTGTTTGTTGTATTAGTCGGGTATGAATACACACGATTAATTTAAGGTCATGTATATCACTGGCATGTGTGGCTACAATTTTCATTCACACAGGGTGGTTCTAATTCAGAGTTCCTTGGTTGAGTGATACTAAGAGATTGACCCTTAAAACAAACAACAAAAACTCGAGGTATGGAATGGTCACTTCTACTCTCCTATCTAGATGCGCTGGCAATATGTTGATAGTGTTTAGTTCAAATTAGATGTTTGTAAGTATGTTATATTGACTTGATTTGAATTATAGCTAAGTGTTTTTCTGCTTAGTTATTAAACAACATCACTAGCAATAAATATTATTGATTTAATTACGATTTTCCTACATCACGATATTATTTTGAGTTGTTGGGTACAGGAAGTCATACTGGACAATATTCATTTTTACGTTTATGATAATTTAGGTTTTTGAGGGTTAGTTTTATGCAAATTTTTTATTGATTAACTTAAATTTATTACAATATCTATATTCGAAAATAGCTAAGTACTCAAATACGTTAAATAATATTTCTGTTTAGAAGCCATTACTTTGCGATTTTTGTTATATTTGTTTTTTTTATTATCAATTTTTACCCTATATAGTACCAGTCTTTATGTTGGTAGATTATCCCAGTAGCTACAGTAAATCAAAACCCACTGATATTTCTTGTTGTGTTCTATTTAACACTGATGAAACATATATATCCCAAATTTATTTTGAGAGTCATACCCCACCCGTGATGAGATATCATATGCCCCCAGTCATATCCCACCAGTGATGAGTGAAATTATATTATATCATAGATTAAGAAAATCCTGAAATATAAAAATATTGAATTAAAAAAAAAAAAAAAAATTGTACCCAACGGGATACCGAGGGGATTTACCTCATAGTCCATTAAGTTAATTGTCTCGTTAATGATCTAATAATCCTGCTGTGTAATCTTTTCTGATGCAGGAAGTCCTGTTAACAAATTTTCTACTTTCACTATTATAAATAATGCAACATATTATATTTTGAATCCACTTTATACAAAATGTCTTATATTGTTGATCATTTCTTGAAAATTGATTGTGTCATAATAATGCAATTATTGTTCATTTTTTTTCAGTGTCAACATAATCTATTTATAAACAAACAAAAAACAGAAAATAAAAAATTTAAGATTTAAAAAACAAAAAAATGCAATGCAGTGAAATTCTATTTATTTGCTAAAGTGATATACGAAATGAATTTTTAATTTAATTTTTTTTTTTAAACATGTTGTTTATATAGGATACTCATATTATATACATACATCGAAAAATACATGAAAATTTATTTTGAATGTTTTGATAATAAAACCAGGTGTATATCTACATAATAGGTATATATTTTATATTTTAACGTTCAAATGCATGCATACAAAATATTAATGTTTTTATTTAGTTATTTTTTTCTTTCAATTTACAAAAAAAAAAAAAATATTTCAACTGATTTTAAAGTACAAAACAACACAAAAATAAAAAAAAAAATAAAAAATTATTTTTAATAATCGATTACTGCTATATTATTTGTTATGAATTTCAATCACATTTTCATGAACATTAGAAAATTGAAAATAAATTCCAAAGAACAAAAAAAATCAAGTATAAAAACAAATAAATTAAATTAATTTATATATTTTAGTCATACTGATTTTTGTTATTATCCTTGAAGCATAACAATTTAAAGCTGGTAATCCATATTCTAATAAAAAATTGCGTGCAGTAGTAACGAAAGTTATTGCTATAAAATCAAAAAGTTATTCTTACGTGACTGCGTGACTAGCAATAAATATTTTTTTGTCAACACATTGTACACTATATATATATACTATCCCGAGCAATGGTTTTTGCCTCTTTACGATTTTTTAAAGAATTAAATTTATTGAATGAAAATTGTTGTTCTATTTAAAATAAAGGAGTCTGTAAAATTCTTAAAAAATATTTAAAATTGTTTTGAATTGTTGTATTTAAATTTTGAAATAAAATAAACTAAAAATTAATGTGATTTCTGTTTTTAATTCATTTTTAAATGTTTTCAACAAATAGGTTTTACCATTAAGCAGATATTTTGATTAGTTTTTATAACTCACGTATGCATTTTTTGTTTAAGACTATTTATGAGTTTGTAATCAAATCCGGTTTTGTGTGGAATACCTAAACCACACCTGATATATGTATAAATATATATATATAAAAATATATGTAAATGAGTTATAAAAGTAGTTAGTCAACATAACATCTGATTTAATTATGAACTCATATATAGATTTAAAATTCAATGTATTGTTATAAAAAATATTCAATGTATTGTTATAAAATGTATTGTTATAACAAAATTAGTTATAAAAATAGTTAGCCCCTTGATTTAATCATATGAACTTATATATAGATTAAATTAGATAAAAAATAAATAAAAAATACATATGTGAGTTATAAAAACTAAACAAAATTTTCAATTGGCAAACACAAAAATGCACGTAGCATTAGACTTCAAATAAATATAGAAAAATTTTATTCAGTGTGTAGAATCAGAAAGCATGTGCCCGATGATATACAATAGTGGAAAAGAACTATAGCTTATTTTGATGAGCGTTGGTGAATGAAACATTCTATCAAATCTAAAACAGAAATATAAATTTTTCTAGTTTAATTCATTTAAAATTTGTACATCTATTTTTTAAAAGATTAATATTTTGAATCGGTCACTTACTGTTGTGTGTAATTTCAATTTTCTAAAAAACAAATATATTAACATAAAATAAGGTTTAATTGATTTCTACTACACTGCAAAACATTTTTACTATTATTATAATAGACAATTGTGTTCTATAAAATATATGAAAATTAATTATGTAAATGCACCGCTAAGACAATACAAATTTTACGAATATTAACAAGTCACATAAATTGAAGTCATATAAAAAATCAAATTTACCTCACATTCGTGTAAATCTACTGCTAACAGCGGGGCAAAATTCACAAAAGATCAATTTTACTTCATATTCATGTAAATTTACTGCCAAGACAGTTTAAAGTCAAATAAAAAGATAAATTTTACATTAAATTTATCAGTTAGATACTGTAGGTCCTAAACATGTCTGTATTGCATATTTATTGAATGAAGGTGATAATATATTTGCCAATTACTGTATCTCATTCTGTTAATTCTATTGTTTCTTGGAATATATTTTCTGCATATAAGTTATTGACAAGAAGTGGTGGAGATAAAATACAACCTCATCTCTCGTGTAATATCAAAGTTCTTAGTTAATATGTTGTTTTTGCATAGGCTATTTTTTCATTTTCAATTATTTTTATTTTTCATTCATTTACTTATTAAATTAATAATAAATTGAAAATTCATCGAATGATTTTTTCACCATAATATATTGTTTGTAATATTAAAATACATAATCTTGGACTTTATTAAACGTTTAAACTCATAATCCAAAGAGCTTATAAAAAAAATTGTGTTTGATATCACAGTGATTTTACGGTTCCAATTTAGAATGCTATATCAACCAAAGCTTCAAATTTCAGGTATAGCAATTCAGTTGCTGAAGCCCAAATAGTATCATTCGATTGCACGTAATTAGTTTATGTAAATTTCACTCTAAGAAAAACATAGTTTTACATTTACAGTCACATTAAGGCTTAGTCCGAATAATTAATAAAAACAAATGAAATAAAGTATAAAAGCTATCCAGAAAATTTATATTACCATTTTTTAAATATGAATTAAACAAGTGGGATTTTAAATTCGATAAAACTGGAGAAAAATATTGTAACGAAAAAATAACTAACAGCTACATTGTAATTTAAAAATTGTCAATGACGATTAAAGTAAAATACCACCTATCTGTCAAAGCCGGAACAAAAGCATTACCATTAAAATTAAACTAGAATTATTAATTTATTTTATATTTTACCTACATGTAATAATAATGCATTATGAAATTAATGCAGTATTTTACATCTCTGCTTCATTTGTTATTCTCTTTTAAAATGAAAATGATCGCTTCAAGGACATCAGAACCATAAAATTAATAATACATGTGGATTGACATATTAACATAATAACGAATTCTGTTTTTTTTTCAATAGAAAAATTTAAAATTTTATTTTTAATGAAATTTTAGTAAAACTATTTTCAAAGTACATAATATTATTTTTATTGTATAGCAAAAAAATATTTTATTTTATTAAATTAAAATAATGAAAATGTTTAGCTTTTAAAAACATAATCACATTTTATGAATTTTTTGAAAAACATTTTAAATTTTAATTTTTGACAAAAATAAATGGGAAAATCATGACATCATTGCGATATGGATTATAAATTTCACCACAATAGAAATATTTAAATTGTCATCATAATAAATTAGAATGAAATAAAAAAAAAAATAATTTAATAAAAAAAATATGAAAAAAAAAAATTAAAATAAATAAAATGAATGGCTCAAAATATGAACAATTATTATTCATAATAATATGAAATAAAAATATTTATTAAGAAAATATTTTACTATTATTATATTAGAGTTATGATGACATATGAAAATCCTGCGGTAATATTATAAGACAAAAACTACATATATACATATATAAAATTTATATTTTTGTTGTTGTTAATTACTGATTATGAGGTCATATGGGTTATTTTATTTAAATATTAATAGTTCTAGGGCCTCTGGTTGACTAATTAAAATTGACTAGTATTCGCTACAGCACAGTGATTGTTGTGAACTTCAATGAAAACATATATAGATCATTAAGACGATCATAAAATCATGTTCTAATTTTAATTAATTTAAATGTTTAAGAAAAACGGATTAAATTCAGTCAATTGTTTTTCATCAATATTATTCAAAAAAATATTTATATTTTTCCAAACAATAACCAAATATTGTTTTTATATACATAGATACTATTGCTCATTAAAAAATACACTAGATATACTGTGTATGGCCAAAAATAGCTAAGAAAATTATTTCTTAGAAGTTATAAAATATTTGTTATCCTTAGAGCATTATGACCCACACCTATATCCCATTATTTGGTTTTAGTAAGTACCACAAATGTTTAATGAATACCTGAGCTTAATGATTTTACCACAATTATAATTATTGCATAATTTTATGAAGATTAGGTTACAAGTTACTGAATTTTGGACCAATTACTATGGTTACTTATCATAACCAAAACATATATGCATACTAAATTTTCTTTCAGTATTTTTGAGTATTGTCATTTTTTGAAAATAACGTATTTATATTGAAGTATCTCTCAAAAAGGTTTAGTCTCAAATCTAAGTTTTGCTTTAAGCCAAATTTCTATATTTCTCAGTATTTTTCTTAGGTTAAATTAATGTTTATTATTTATTTAGAATATTGTTTCAATATTTCTAGTTAGATATGTCCTATCAATTCACTACAATATATAATATGGCCTAGTCGTTGGCAAATATTCATTTTTTTATTATTTACTGTGAAACAAAATACCTCCTCAATATTTACGAAACACAAAATATGCTTCGGGAGAATGCAAAAATTTTTATAACCGGTTTCTAAAGGTCCAATTTTAACACTTTGCAAGTTATAAATTATGTTTTTCAGAAAAAATCCATCTAAAAGCCGACTTTCTAGACTCATTGGATGTGCTCGCAGGTATGTATAGTAAATAATCGCTTTGCGCAGGATCTGCGCAGTGAAACGAAATTTAGTGGTAATACAATGATCCTTCTTAGGTTAAATGTGCCGACTTAGGCAGTCACTGTATATATGTATACCAATACTTTACCTACAAGCTTACTTCAAATTAAATAACTGACAAAAATTTAATTCAAAAAGCTTAGAGTTTGTAATGAATTAGAAAGACTTGGACCAATTTAGTTAAAGTTGAATTAAATAAAAGGAAGGAAATTTAAATAAAGGTAAAATATTAAATGAAATTTTAAAATTTATTTTAAAAGGCTATTACCCTCTACATAACATATTTTCATGTCACTTGTATCTCTTTACCTTTTACATAGTTTATTATTTATCTGTTCTATTGAATCTCTATACTATAACTTTTTTATTAGAAAAATTATAAATATTAGCTTTTAACTAAATATTTATAATATTTTCGTTTATTTTTGTTCGTTTGAATAGCTTAAGTGACAGGTGAATGATAAAATTTTGAAAATTATGTCAACATAAACAAAACCAAAAAAAGTATTTTTTTCCTATGTTTTGACTCTGATAAAACATAGACAGGTCTTTTACATTTTCAATTTGATGTCATCAACTATATGCCACATTAAATAAAAATACCAACAACAAAAATACTTTAATTTATTTTGTTCTTACTTATTTTTTTTTGTATTTTCTACATTTAGACACAGATAAGAATATTTTTGTTTTTGTTTGGAAAATATTTGGAAAATTATAAAAGCGAACAAAAAAATAAATAAATAAAAACATAAACAGAAACTGCAGTACCTCTAATGTAGAAAGAGGGTGACACAAGCATATTTGCAAAATAATAACAAAAATGATTTATTCATTTAAAATATTTTGCAAAATTTCTAAACGTCATAAATCAACAAAGCCTTTGGTAAAGATAACAAAAAAAAAAAAAAAAAAAAAAATGAAAATTGTTAAAGTGATCATTTGAAAATCTAAAAAGTAAACAATCATAGGAGTTATATGCCTGAGTTTTAAGGCGCAATTAAGTGTTGCAGGATCACGCGGTTCACATTTTCGCTGAAAAACATAGGCTAATTTTCTGTTTGAAGTCTTTGGGAAGTAAATTTTTCTGCAAGAGTAAATATAAAGTGGTAGTGTCGAATTATGACCTGTACAGCTTCCAGAAAATTTAAATTGTGTTGGATTATTTATTTAATTTTTTATAGAGGGCTTATCACCACATTAGGGCTTATCAAACTCATACTTATAAAACTACAAAAAATAAAATATAAAAAATGTAACGTAACGGTAATTCTGGAAATATTTTTTTGACTATTCTGGAACAAATGTTGTACGCGCGCAGGACCATTTCACTATATCTCAAGGATACCTGGTACTATCAGCTGTTCATAAATATATGTGCTTAATACCGCATCTTATTCTTTAAGGACGAAAACGACATTTGAAAGCATCCTTGTTGCTTTAGGGTTTTGGTATATAAACCGTTATATGTAAATGTTGATGTATTAGATATATTCGGTATTTTAACCAGCAGTAAAGATAGCAATGTTTGTAAAAGCCGTTTTTATACAAAAAAATTACAAAATAGATATTATTTTTTTTTTCATAAATGCTTATGCATTCTAAACTGTGTGATATGGGCATAAAGGATGTATGCAAGAGTTAGAGCAAAAAATAGACCTTTCCAATAATGTATATAAATTGGAATAGTTTTTCGGCAAAATCTTGAGATATTTGCTTTTGAAATACAGATCCGAAATTTTTTCTTTTTTATATTTACAACTTTGAACTAAAATATCTAATTAACGGCAATACTGAAATATTTCCAGACCGTTATGTTTACTAGATAAAAAATATGAAACCGAACATACATAACAAATCAACAGGTATAACAGAAGGGGAATTTTTGTCACAATTACATATCGAAGGTTCATTTTTCAAACCCATAGGTGTATTTAAGCCTAGTCCTGAGTCGCATAAGAACGATTGAAGTTTTCTTAGTGGAAATTTCAATAGCCAGTTTTGAGCCTTGTTCCTGGGCGAAAATGATTAAGGGGTGTATTGATGAATAACCCAATATGCTGGGTAATAATTAAAACTAAAAATTATTTATTCTTAAGTTCTAAAATATTTGTTAATGTGTAAATTGAAAGTGCTAAAGTGGCCTAATGATTTGTCATTCGATTTGAAGATAGTTTGATTTGTTTTAATGTGTACACAACACCATATTCTATAGAAAAATAAATTTGATAGTCAAAACATATATCCTTTATCCTTTGTTTTTCTCTTATTTAGTACTATATTGTATATATTTTCTATCCAATTGGTCAACATATTAAAAAATTTTCATTTATTCAAAATTATTGAATGAAAAAAAAACAAAAAAAGGGAAATAGTTCCGAAAAGTTCACACTTTGGATTTTTTTTTTTAATTTTGCACAAATAAATAAACTTTTTAAGAGTACAGCTAAAATGAATTAACTAAAAGTGGAGTTCTCGATGTATGTGCACCAGAGCTCCAACCACATAAATAATGCTCAAGCGAATTCAAACAAACATACAAAAATGTGAGCATGAACAAACCAAACAAAAATAATATTTTCAATCAGTTTGTTTGTGCTCAGCAATTTTGTGTTAATATTCTATACTGATACTACGATACATACTATTTTATTGTATACAAATTTTTTTAAATAGAAAAGAAATCAAACAGATCAAACAAACTGATTTCAATCAAACATTTCAGCGCTCACAAGCATGTTTGAACAGTTCAAACAGTTAGTGTGCTCACGAACTGTTTTTTTGTACTTGTATTATTCCAAACAATCGTGAACAATAATGTGTTCAAACAAAATAAGTTTGAACTTGATTGAACATGCTTAGTTGGAGCTTTAATGTGCACTTAATTTTAGAAATATCTGGCATAAATATTTCTTGAACTTTATTGTTATATGAAGTGCCCAAGGCTTCAGCATTACACGAATATTGGCGTCTGTATTTGTATTTTTTAGTAAATATTTTAATCTGTTCGTTGAATATTCTAATACTAGAGTACCTATTCTAATGGGGAAATCTATGTTTCAATATGATTGCAAAAAATTATTAAAAATAATTCAATGGTTATCTGTCAGTTTTGATGAATATTATCCAATTCGTACTTACACATTATAACATTTACAATTTTTTCTCAATCTATAATTATAATAGACAAGCATTTAAGGACCTGCGCAATAGACATGTTTTCATTTTATCTTTCTTCTCCTTAATGACCTTGTTGAACTTACTGAATTAACTTAATAATATGTAAATAAGTTGTATCTACGACCGAAATGCGCATACGGGTTGAAAAATGTTCTATTTGGTTTTGTAATCAAACTTTTAAATAAAATATATCCATTTTGTGTCATTCAACATCTTATTATTTGTATACATAATTAAAGGAAATTCATTCTATTAATTTTTTTATGTAACTGTCTCAAATTATTGCTTCCTATATATTTTGTTTATTTGTAGTAATCATATAGTTTTGGTTAAAAATATGTATATAATGTATATACCTCTTTATACCTCGGAAACGAAACAGTATATGAGGGAGGCGTATTTATGTGTCCAAAATAAAACTTACTAACCTCAAAACTTTTTATTAAACATGAGTGGTATGTGCTTTATCGTAAGAAGTCTATGTCAGTATAACTTTATATTTACTTTCAAAACTTTAAATTTGGCTTCAACTTGAATTATAATTTTTCAACAGGGGGCCCCTTGTATTTATTTAATATAATATATTCTATAGCTTATTTTTGCCGTTTATAATGGTAGGAGAAATTGAGTATCTGCCGAACCTTCCTTGATTATTATTTATCTTGACAAAAATATTTTCTATAATTAACTTTCAACGTAAATTTAACAATTTATGAATTTTCTTATAAATAGAAATTTTTTTATTGTGAGCATAAAACGGGTTGGAAATTAAGTGTTGAAATTTGAAAATAATAGTGATTGTGGCAGGCATAGGGAAATATTTTATTGAGAACTGAACTTCAAACGTCAAAAAATAATTTATATCGAAATATGTATCGTATAAAGTATACATTCTTTAAGTCGAATGAATTCAAATTCTATTTTTGCTTTACCATGCGTTATCCTTTGAACAAAAAAGGTTTAATATTTATTTGTAGGAAAATTTATAACTAATAACGTTTTCAAACTCTTAAAAAGCTTAAAAAATATTTGCCATGTAGTTGAGCTTGTCCATAAAATTTTCAAAACAATATGTCAATCCTTTAAAATAGGCCCACAGACTTTCATTCACCTCTTCTTAGTTCTCTTACCCAAAATTTTGTTAAAATCGTACTGCAAAATAATTTTTCGGAATCATTGCCAAAAAAGAAAAACAGAATCTTGATAGCTTTACACATAAAAGAATAAAAAAATAAATGAATATGTATAATAACAAAAACAAAAAACATAAAAAAGAAAGAAAATATAGAAAAGTTTTAATAAAATTTTTCGTAAAAGATGTTTTGCTTATCATCTTTTTTTTTTGTTTGTTTTCATTTTCTTTTTGTATTTATTTATTTATTTTTTTTTTTTGTTTTTTGCTGTGTTTACTTATTGCTATTCTCAAATGTGCTATTATTTTTCTTTTCGGTGTTGTAATACATAATTCTATTGGTCCCGAAACGTGATTAGATCGATTATTTTATTCATTCTTAAAGAATAATATACAAAAAAAAAAACACAAAAAGAAACAAAAAACTAAGGAAATAAAAAACAAACACAAAAAAAACAGATTATATTAACAACATTTTCTATGAAAAACTAGAAAGGAGTTTTCCTTTTTTGTTTTATTATAATTCATATATTATACAACTTGATCAGCATTTTTTTTTTTTTTTATATAGAATATATGACAAAATTCGTCAACATCAACGTTCTCTCATATATAGTCAAATAATAAACAATGTTTTTTTGTTCAAAAATGTATTAACGAAAAAAGGACACATGAATAATATAACTGTAAAAATATGTGAGTAGAATATGGTTCAATATTTTAATAATATTATGTAAGTAAAAATTTTATGAAAAAATTGAACTAGCTATTTTTACAAATGAAATGGATAAATTGTAGGAGTCGAATAATTTTAGTTTATTTTATATGTGTGACATCAGGAAGTTTATTGTGGCGGGGTATATTCTTATAAATAAATCGAAAAATCTTATTTTAATTTTATTAATAAGTGAAAATTTAATTTCAATTTTTATATGTTGTTCTTCTGGTTCAAGGTGTGTGACCATTTTAGTAGATGTAATCGACTTTATTCAATAACGAAAATGTTGTTTAATATAGCGAATACGATCATATCACCGTCCATCATGGTATATGGGTTATGTCTTCTGACAACTAAATTAATTATTTTTAGTTAAAATTTTACTTATGACTTGGATAGTTTGATTTTTATAATGCTTATATCTCTGGTGATCTGGAAAATTATTTCTAACTGCAAAGTGGTATTAAATTTCAAAATTATAACAGTTTATTCTAGCTTATATATTTTAGGTTTTTACACGGGACATTTTGATTTTATTCTACATACAGGCATACTGAAATCAGTTAAATTTTATTGTATATAAATATGTATAAAACTATATTATATATATATATATATATATATATATATGTAAAGCTAAATTATACCGGGTGGTCCGTTATAATAAAATTTAAAAAAAAGTTTGTTAACTAAATTGAGAGCGCTCTATCGATTGGTGGTATTTGGAACTTCCGGAAAGAACCGCAAATCAGTTTTTTAAGACCAAAAATCGCCAAAACTGGCTGAAATCAAGATTTTCAAATGGGAAGGGGTATTTTTTAATGCGAATTCAGATTCTACGATAAAAAATAAGAAAATTATGTTAAATGAATTTTTTTTGTTTTCTTGGTATTTTTCTTTAAAGTTAATAACAATAAAACAAAAAAGCTCAATATTTTTCTTTGATAAACCAGAATTAATGATAATGATTTTTATAACTAAATTTGTTTTTCATGTTATCATATTTTTTATTTCAGTTTTGCGTTCCTATAAAGGTTAAACAAAAAAAAAAATTAAAAAAAAAAAACAAAAAAAAAAAAAAAAAATTAAAAAAAAAAACAAAAAAAAAATTTACTTTACAAAAGTTACTTATTTTTTGACGCAGAATCCGGAATTTGCATAAAAAAGTACCCCTTCCCACTTGAAAATCTCGATTTCGGCAAATTTCGGCGATTTTTGGTCGGAAAAAACTGATTTCCCTTCCTTCCCGGAATTTGAAAATATCACCAATCGATAGAGCATCCTTCATTTAGTTAATAAAATTTTTGTTCAATTTTAAAATAACGGCTCCTTCCCCTATTAAAAAGCTGATACGCATGGTCTGGAACACCCGGTATATAAAAAGTCGTACTGTGTGCAAAACACTGCAAATAATAAATAATAATACAAAATTTAATTATAACAGAATTTTTGAAAAATTTTGTCTCATAGAAGATTTATTCAGATAATCATCAGCGATATGCCAAACGGTCGAAATAGTCTTACTACGGTTGTATGTAGTAATTTTAGTCATAACGAAAAAACTTTGAATTTCTAATGACAACTGATGATTTTAAATAAAGTTTGAGGCTTTAAAACACATGACAAATATAAAATATTTGTTTGTTCAGGTCATTATGTTTGATTAAAATAAATTGAAAATTCAGGAAAATAGAATTAGATTTGCGGATAGTGTAAATCTATTAATGAAGTTGTGCAAATCTACAAAAAATTCTATTTTCCAATTTTTTGTTTGTTAATTTGGACTCTCCAACTTAATCAAGAAATTGACTGCTCTATAACTGAATAATATTAATAAAAATTACATAGTTGTTTTCGAACCACTGTCACATCCATTTCAAACACACTTATTTCAAAGAGAGCTTTGTTTCAAATTATTTATAAGCGATTTAGTGTCAGTTTCTCGAATTAATTTTATTTTTCATCTTTAAATTAATTAATATGTAATGTGAAAAATTCAAAAGCTTGTGAATTCGAATAATGTCAAATCTTAGTAATGTTATTTGATCAGTATAATAATTCCATAGTCTTCGAAGTTCAAAAATGTTAAAATGTTATCAAAAATTAATGAGACTGAAAATCAATTTAAAGAAAATAATATTTGTTTAAAATTTAGTATTAAGTCAATTTAAGGTTGTTATTACATTTTAAATATATAACAGTTTATAGGTATAGTCAATATTAGTATATTTATTTAAAATTAATTTCACTACTAAAATTTCAGTACAAAAATAAATTTCACTTCTTTTTTTGTATTTTTAGTCAGTCCATCACAGTAATGTCGTAAATAGTCAACAATGTGGGTCGCAATACCAACATAATATCTAAGTCTTTCAGTACTCGTATGTAAATAAAATATAAGATTTATATATCATACCCGAAGACATTAAAATGCTAGTGCTAACATAAATTTCTGAACAGAAATGTAAATTAACTTTCCATTTATATTTATTTTTTTCAATAAATAAAAAATAAATATATTAATCTTAAATAATAATTGATAGAGTGTGTAAAAGAACACACAATAATTTCAACAATATATAATATTAAATCTTATTAATTTCTAATTAATTTTAATATTATTTGAACTATAATATTCCTATCTTCATGTTCTATTATATATTTTTGGTTTTGTTTTTGTTATTGTCCAAAAAAGGAAAAATGTATTTATATTAATTTACTGTTATTTTCTTATTTTTTGTTTTTTTTTTTTTGTTTATCAAACATTTATGTTTATATAATTGCATTTAAATTATATTATGATAAAATGAAAGAAAAAAAGAAGTATAATAATATGATAAAATATGTTGAAGATGAAGATGTAGATGATGATGATATAGTAAAAATATCATAATAATCAGGTTTTTCAATATAACTGTAATTCTCATTTCCAATTTTTTTCTTCTTCTATTTCTATATATAGTTATTATTATCTTTATTTTACATTTAAGTATTAATGTATATAAATGTATTTTACTATAGTTATATATAATATGGGTATTTATATGTGTATGTAATATGTATAATATATATAGATATTTATACATATATATGAATCCATCCATTTATTATTTGTGTATAATATATAATAATAATAATGATAATATCCTCAAAGGACATCATTTTGTTTCATTTATTATTTTATTACTTTGACGTATTTACTTCTGAGTTAATCGTTTTGTTGTAATATATATTCTTTTTTTTTATTATAATAATTGTGTTCTTACTGTCGTTATTTTGTATTTTTTTTTTCTCTTGTTCTAG
This sequence comes from Argyra leucocephala, assembly GCA_963942445.1. Lineage (NCBI taxonomy): Eukaryota > Metazoa > Arthropoda > Insecta > Diptera > Dolichopodidae > Argyra > Argyra leucocephala. Next base: position 140,096,940 of record OZ012680.1, read on the forward strand.
ATCATACCTGTTGAATAATATCACAAGAGGAAATAATTAAATTTGTCTGTATTTTTATTTATTTATTTATTATTATTTTTTTTTTTTTGCTTCTTTTAATATAAGTATTATGTTGGTACTCGTGTATATTTAAGTTTTTATACAGGTGGGTATTATTATACACGACTCTAGTAATAGAGTTATTTTTGTATATTGTAAAAGCTAAAAATGTTATCATCGTTATAGGTTGATGACTTTTACTGTTTGAATTTATGAATGATATTAATGTTGATCATGATGATGACGATGATAATGATGATTATGATGATTTGTAGAAAAACCAGGAAATTAGAGTACTCTTCAACTTATTATTTTTCATATTTTCAAAATTTATTTAATTTTTTTTTCTTTTTTTTGCTATTTTGTTGCTGTTGCGATGTTATTTGTCAAATATGATAATACTATAAGAGAAGTAAATTGAATACAACATTAAAATGTTGTCATAATTTAATAAGAATAATTTTTTGTTTTTTTTTTTCATTTTCCGCTTATTGTTTTTGATAATATAGTGGCAATGGGTAGTTTATAATAATTTATTGTATATTTTTTTTTTATTATTTTTTAGATGATATAATAACGTTTTTTCTTTGTAAATTGTAATTGTTGAGTGTTGAAAAGAAATTTGAGATAATAAATTAATAGCAAGTGAAATTGATTTTGAATGGCGGCGGTTGTCTTTTTTTGTATGAAATATTTTAATTTTGTTTTTAATGTTGTGTGACGGAAATTATTTTTTTTTTTTTGTGAGCAAATAGGTTAATGTAAATTTATATAAAAATATATAAAAATATATTTCCATTATTTGTATTAGTTATATTAAATTTTCGAATAGAGATATGTAACTTTTATTTTAAAATTATATAAATTGAAAATGTGGATGATGTAGAAGTGGATTTAAATTAATATCAAAATTGCATTAATAGTGTAAATTTAAATATTATTTAAAATATAATAAATTAATATTTTAGTGATAAAAAAATATATTATAATTAATTTTAAATGATAATAATAAATAACCAAATTTCCAATTACAATTTACATTTATAGATGATAAATTGGAAAGACAATTCAATAATGAAGTTATCATTAGACCAAATCGCAGCTACGCATATTATCACATATAGTGACAGTCAAGTGGAAATAGAGGCGCTGAAATCCTTTTACACCAAATCGCTGTTGGTAATCAAGTATAGAACACTACTCAGTTGAATATCAGTTGAATATACCGCGTATAGCTAGCTCTGTTGGGGTTCCTGAACATTTTAATTTTTTTTTCGATGGGCAATTTGATGTAAGCATGATGTTTGCAGATCTATTGTACTTCCTCGTTTGTTGTGTTAAAATAACAGGGCGATGTTTTTGATAAAGATTATTGACTATTACTGCTTTAATATCAATTTCAGAGTTAGACGATGTATATTCCAGGAAATATTTGTGTATTTTTCATGAGTCGCAAACAAATAGTGAAGTTAAAGTTAGTGAAAGTAAAAAAACAATTTATATTTTAAATATACATTTAGAGAGAAAAAAAATTATTTTTTAGTTTATTTTTTTTTTGTGAGAGAGGTATTACTCTTCTTCTAAACAGAATCTACATCTGTCTGTGTTGGACAGACCATTTTTTAAAGCATTCTAATATACAGAATAATTAAATAGCAGAAAAGAGGTTGAAATCAATTTCGGGTCAGCGTTGTAATCTTCAATATACCATATAATGGAGGTTTATTGCATAATTGACACCAGAAGACAAGTGAACTCCGGCTTGCATAATATTATCCTATAAAACTTCCAGAGCGTTATGACTGCAAACCTATAAAAGTCAAATAGAAAATTGCTAAGAGAAAGTAAATGGAGGACAATATTTGATGAACTGACAGGTTTCTATCAAAAACTGTTGCATCAGCTAGAGTCTTGACACTCGCATATTCAAGCATTTTCTCTGTGACTAATATAAAATAAAATATATCTATGTTTATTTAACTAAATTTATGTGTTTTATTTTTTAATTATATTTACATTTATTTCAATTAAAATTACAATAAATTATCGGCCTATTTACTACATTTATTTAAATATATTTATCTATTTCAATTCCTATACTATTGTTCGCCTTTTCTAATAATGGTATACAAACCAAAATCGATATCCTTTTCTACTTTCTATTTCAGTTAATTGCAATAAAACAATTTTATTTAATTTATTTTCATATTTATTTACATTCCAAAACTCAAAACTCATTATAACTACCTGTATTTTAATTATAACCTAAAAAATAAAATAACATTCAAATCTAATTTTTAACGAAAAAAAAAAAAAATATTACAAAAATTATTTTCAATTACATACTTTCCTTTTTATTTTCAAAAACAATAACAAAAAAAAAAAAAAAATCGAAATGGTGGAAATTTGCATAATGTCAGATTACTTCACTTTTATGTCTTAAATTTTGCTTCACCAATCTAAAGTTTTGGATTTTAATCTTTGTTCTTGTGACTGAATTTCCATTTTTGTTGTTTTTTCCTTTTTTTATTTATACAGTATAACAGTTTTTTTTTTTTGTTATACTTATATTATTATTATTATTATAATGATTATTATTATTGTTATTATAAGTTGAAAATACCATAATGAAGACAAAAATAATCAATCCTACTTTTGTTATTTTATTTCAACTATAAGCTGATTGCTGTCGACTAGTCAGTCAGCCACATACAGTGAAGTCGATTATAATAGTGTTTGTTTGTTATATAAGCTAGAAAAATAGTTAGTTAAAATTATATTTTAGTATAGCTAAAAATAATGATAGTGGTGCTATTGATGATGATGTTTATGATGATTATAATGATGATGATGATGATGATTATGATTATGACAGGAATAAAAAGAAAATGTTGAAAGTATGAAATATGAAATTGAACAAATTCAGTATTCTTTCAAATAAATATACACAGAATATACACACACAGAGATAGACACCCAAGTGTATACAGTTATATTAAATGAAGGAAAAATTCTAGGACATAAAGCTTTCTTAAAATAATAATAATAGAAAAGTAAATAAATGAATCAACGAACAAATTTTTAAACTTATATACAATATTAGAAAAATATTTTATATAATTTTGAATCAGGATGTGTAATAATTTTGAACTAAAGTTTGTAATATGTAGGTAATAAAAAGAATTTAGATATTTGAAATTTATTGTCAAAAATATTAAACGTGTGAAATAGGTAAAAAAGCGGAATTCAAACTTATCATGATTTCGGTTTGATGGTAATATTTTTAAAAGTATACTTTGTTTATGTATTATTTTTTAAATTACATATAAATAAATCAAATATTTATGTTTCGGGTCATTGAAATAATTTTTTCCTCCAAATATAGTATCCATTACAAATCGATATATAAAAAACAACCCAAATTGATTAAATATAATTCAATGTAAATGTAAATGTTAATTTAGAACTATTACTCCAGAATTATAGCAATTCGTGATTATCAAAGACTCATAGACATATATCAGACAGAATGTCAATCACTTAGACTAAATCCAATTTAACATGCTACAATTGACATGACTTTGTGTTGATCATTTGGCATAACATTTTGTGTGGTATTTATTTACTAAATTTTAGATTATCAAAGGTACATCTTTCGTATTAAAAAAAAAAAAAAAAAGGTCCTGAATCTATACTGAAACTATCAAATTTGTTATAGTTAATAGTACAAACAAATTAAAAAAAAAAAATACAATAAAGAAAGTATATAAATCAGTTCTTAAGTAAATATAACCTCTTTTACAGTTAACTGAACATTTTAATATATATATATAAAAACTATATAAAAGTCAATATATAATGTGTATTATTTACTATAACTGCCTTTTAAATTAAACTAAACTACTGTGTATTATATAATGTTGTTTATTTACTCTATGTACATAATAGCTCAGTACATAACAGTTTATTTTAAGATAATGCACTTAATCAAAGATTCAATTGTAACTATTCTTTTAAATTGTATACGGTTATGCGTTGTATCCACATTTATATGTGCAAACTATTTCAAATACTCTTACCTTACCTATATTCTACTATACTATAATCAAAATAAAACAAGAAAACTTTTATATTAGTTTGGAGTCTAATAGTTTTAATAAAAAAATTCCTTGAAAAATCAGAAAAATTATGGAATTAAAAAACATAAAATAAACAAAACTTCAACTACAAAACTTTTAACTGACAATATCAAATATAAATATATATCTATATATACATATAATTATACAATATGAAAGAATGTTTTATATACATATTTATAGATTTATAATAGTGAAGTAAGAAATAGAAAGATTGAGATTTTTTATATACAATTCTCTGGGAAGCTAAACTAAATATTAAAAAGTTTTTCATTGTTTGTTAATCATAGTAATAAAAATATTTATTGTAAATAAAAAAAATTAAAGAAAATTGAAAAAAAAAAGTATTAATAATAATTAAAGGGGAAAAAAAAGAATATTTACTGTCCATTTTGTATGTATAAAAAAAAACAATAAATGTGAAAATTATGCAATATTTAACAGTGAAATAAAGAAATAAGTATAAATTAATATTAAACAAAAACAAAAAAGGATAATAACTATATAGACTCCGTCAATTATGATTTACTGTACTTAGTTCTAAATTTTGATTCGATATATATATAGATACATTATATTTTACCTTTTTGAATACATTTGTAAGGCAATTATTGTAATTCAGAAATTTTCAGAATGGAAAATTCATATATTTTTCTGAATTGCATAATGACGACCTCGGAATTGAAATTGACAATTCTGAATTGTAACTGACTACTTCTAAATAGAAATTTAAAATGCTGAATTGCAGTTAATTAATAATTGTGAATTGAGATTGACAATTCTGATTTTTAATTGATTAACTATGAATTTAAATTGACAATTCTGAATAGTTATTCATTACTTCTGGATTCAAATTGATTATTCCGTTTTCAAATTGAAAATTCAATAACAGTAAGTGATGACTTCTGAATTGTAATTTATTAATTGTGAATTGAAATTGTCTATTCTGAATTGTAATTGATTACTTCAGAATTGAAATTGATTTCTAAAGTGTAATTGATTAATTGTGAATTAAAATTGACAATTCTGAATTCTAATTCATTACTTCTGAATTGAAAATGATAATTATGTATTGAAATTGATTGCTTCCGAATTGAAATTGACAGTTCCAAATTATAATTGATTACTTTAGGATTAAAATTGATTACTCTGTTTTCAAATTGAAAATACTGAACAGTAAGTGACGACTTCTGAATTGTAATTTATTAATTGTGAATTGAAATTGTCTATTCTATATTGTAATTGATTACTTGAAATTGATTTCTACAGTGTAATTGATTAATTGTAAATTAAAATTGACAATTCTGAATTGTAATTCATTACTTCTGAATTGAAAATGATAATTTTGTATTGGAATTGATTACTTCCGAATTAAAATTGACAGTTCCAAATAATAATTGATTACTTTAGGATCAAAATTGAATATTCTGTTTTCAAATTCAAAACCCTGCACAGTAAGTGACTACCACTGAATTTCAATTTAAAATTCTGAATTGTAATTTATTAATTTTGAATTGAAATTGTCTATTCTGAATTGTAATTAATTAATTCATGATCGAAATTGACAATTTTGGATTGTAATTGATTAATTCATGATCGACATTGACAATTTTCGATTGTAATTGGTCACTTCTGAATTAAAATTGACAATTCTTCATTTCTAAATTGACTTGAAAGTTCTTCATTTCTTATTAATTTGTAATTGACTAATTTTTCTAAATAACAATGTTGGAATACGATTAGGCATAAAAATTTTTAAGCTTATATGACGATTTACAGTGATTTTTGGAGTTAAGTTTTTATAAGATTTTGTGTCCAAAAACTATATTAAAAAATGGAATGCAAGCAAACATCTCATATTTTTAAATTGATAATTTAAGAGAGTTAATTGTCAGTGTTCTCAATTTGAAAGTGTAAATGAAATTTCCGATTACAGGCTGCTGCAATGTATGTGGTATAATTTTAGCTAATTCAATAAAATATACAGAGTTATATACAATATAATAAAATATATAGAGTTACAGTTAATTATTTTAGTATAGTTACAGCTTACAAAATATTGCGTACATGTTTTAATTATTTAAAATTCATTTACGAGTGTATGTAACAAAATGAAGTTTTTTTATTAAATACAAAATCAATATAATACATAATCTGATCTGAGTGCTTATCGAAATTCAGTTGCTTTGCAATATTAGCTGACTAGTATTTTATTGTATATGTATATCTATTTGCTGGATATTTTACTATAACTTCCCTTTCGAATTATATTTTAAATAAATGTATTACTGTACAATACTACCTATTAACATTCCTTTAACAGACAATATCAGAGCATTCATAATACATTTCAATACTTTTAAATGACATCTTCCTATTTTATACATGTTGTTTTAGAAGCGTTTTGCTAAATATTAAGAATTTAATAGAAAATAGAAAATGTTAAATAGAAAGACGATGATGATGATGATGACAATTTAATAGATAACTAGTTCTATTTAGTATTATTGGTATTTGTTATATTAACCTATGGTCCCAAGAGGAGTATGGAAAAAAAAAAAATTAAATTTGTTATATTGTACTATAATTTAACTTTTAAATGACTGCACAGATATATGTTGTTAAAGTAATTGAAATATTGATTACTAGAATTAAAAAGTTATAATATTATAATAAAAATTAATGTTATTCTAAACATAATATGAAGTCAATCATACTAGAATCAAAATTACTTTGTTATTTAGTTTGCTTATAATGTTTAAAGTTCAAAACTTTTTATATAATCGCATCATGGATGACCTAATTTTTGAAGATTATATAAAAGAAAAAAAAAATTAACTTTTTACTTAAATATTTTTATTGAATTTTTTAAATTAATATTTTAAATATTAGTAACAAATATTGATTATCGATTTTTGAATAAATTTTTGAGTATAGTAAATTTTTATTCTAGACTGGAAATTTTGTAATATTGTTGAATTTTGCTTGATTTTTGTGTAGAGTTATAGTTTTTAAATAACATGACTTTTGTATCATTAATTTCCTAACTTGATTTTAAATTGAATTTATTGTTTTTGTTTGGCAGGATGTTATTTTTACTCGCAATATATTGAATAGAAAAAATTATCACATTAGATCAAATTGAAATTTTAATTTTATCAAATTATACAGCTTTTTAATATATAAAACTAAAACAAAATAATTCAATGAAGTTAGCGCTAAGTAAAAAATCGATAATGTTCTTTCGAACAATTAATAAGAATAAATTAATAATAATATAAAAGTTTATAAATAGGATGATTTAGTAAAAAAAAATTAGAATATTAACGTGCTTCTTCTTGAATTAGGCATCAAAGGCAGGTGTTTTCTAATTCTCTTATACTCTACTAGCAAAAAGGCCCGTCATATGACGGTGGTAAATAAAAAAAAATGTTTTAAGACACTGCAAAAAAAAAATTGGTATTAATAAGCGTACTCAAATATTATATAAGTGTTTTTGTGTAGTGCAAAACTTTACAACAAATTAAAAAAAAAACCATATATTTCCCAAAAACCGCGTACTGAAAATTATTACAAAAAATTGATTTTTGATTATTTATCGTGTAAATTTAAGATAAATAAGAAAATAAAAAATTCTTTGAATATGTTTATTATTTATTTATTTAGAGTGCGCAACTTAATTCCAAAAAGAACAATATTTGTTAAACTATAATGTTTTATCCATATAGATTAGTAATTGGATATTTCTTTATATCCAATGCTTCTAAATCTTATACTTATAAATTTGGTTGGTATACACGTATTTTTACAACATATTCAACAAATTTATTTGATTAAAAAACCAAAATTTTTTAAGGTATAATTACATAAACTATACAGTTGTTTTCTTTCTCAACTCCAACTCTCTACTCCTAACTCCTACTATATGTCTAACCTTGTGTCCTATTTATGATAATAAAAAAGGCTAATTTAACGGGGAATAGTCAATGTCTGAGAATAAATGACAATTTTGTGGTAGTTGGAGATAAATATATTCTGGGAATAAATTGTATAGCTGTACCGATTAGGACTTCTGCGATTATTAAGTTTGATTTTAAATTTTTGACTGCTAACCGGCTTCCATTGCAGAGACGACGTTTGGTATTTAGGTTACTAAGTAATATTATTATAACTTCAACTTTCAAATTAAGTTTATGTGGAAGCATTCCACTTGGATAGCAGCCTTTTGAAAATCCCACGGGTTAATTGTTGAATCTTATCATAGTTTTTCTAAAATGTTTAATACTTGTTCGTTAATTGTATTCGATATCAGAATTTTTAAAGCAAAGTATCTACTTTTTTGAATAGGCAGCAAAACTATCTACATTCAAACTATTTCCAAAAATTTCTGGTATAATTACACTCGTGTTTTTCTTTTTTTTCTTTTCTACAAATTATCATCATATACACATATCCATAAATTGAATACCTATTTCTTAAATCAAACAGAACAAAAAAAATTTGATTCAAAACAATACCTTTTTGTTATATCCTTTCGACATTATTCGCCGTTCTCTTTAAAACAATTTTAAAATAAAAAAAAAAAGCAAAAAGAAAAAAAACATTAAATTTCAAAAGAAAGAGATTAATTTTATGTATTTAATTTTTTCCAAATGCATGTGATAGGAGTGATTATTTTTGTGTTATGAATTCTGCTAAATAATTTTTGTTTGTTATTATTGTAATACTAATAAAATGCTACGCTAGCGCAGCAGCAGCAGGACATTGCCTTTTATTATATAAGATATAAAATTTTTGATATAAAAATTCTATTCGACTATTCTAATATTTTGAAAATTAATTAGAATTAATTTATTAGTCTGGATTTACGTTGTTATATGGTATACAATCAAAATGGTCTTTGTAAAATTATATTACAAAGGCATTATCATTTGCAAGACTTTATCAATAGCAAAACTATTGCAAAAATAATTAATTTATAAATATTATAACATTATAAGTCCAAACGAGTCCTGCGGAACACCATATAAGATATCTGATAAGGTACATACGTACTGAAGTTATTTTTATTTGCTATGATACAGGTGAACAGTTCCATTTTATTCCAATAAATATTGAAACTATATCAGTTTCATGTAGATCAAAAGATTGTAGTTAACGGATACAGGACAATTGCACAAGATAGATCAACGAAAATTGTTAGCTCGGTTAACGCTCAATCTGAGTTATAGAACCAAAAACATGATTGATGATGATCAGTTTCAAGTAACTGCGAAGAATAATGTGAAAAAAAAAATATTTGCAATATTTTATTTATACTTAAATTCGATTTTCAATTTCTTAGATTCGAATTCGTCATCCTTTGGTTGGTTATATTTTTACAACATAACCTAAGTTTAGCATATATAACATACTTTTGGTCAATGTTTTAATATTATTTAATGTTATCAAAATTAAATTTTTCTGTAATAAATTTTGTAAATTAAGTGACACATAACTACCACATTCTTTTGTACCTTTAATATTTAACTTTGATAAACTGCACACGTTTTGCATTTAATTTAATTCACTTAATAAAATTACAATTTAATTTTTTTTTTTCACAAACACATTTTAAAAATTCTTCACTATATCTATTTGTAAGTATGTATAGACTTCATATTAGATCCTATCTATATTATTGTATTGAAATTCTAACAACTTTGTTATATTAAAATTGCCTTTTATTAATTGCGTGACCAAACAACTTACTATCATTATAACTCAATTAAGTTCGTGTTACTGTTATAATAATAATAATAAAAGAATCTCATAATAGATTTAACTAAATTGTATTAAACAAAACATTATTTTTAACAGAAAGGACTTTCTGTCTTAGAAAAGCAAAATTGAAAAAAAAAAAAAAACAAAACAAAGTATGTATTTGTCCCCCTTTGTTGTAAAAATAAACATTGAAAATAAATAAAAGATTTTAAAAAGTTTATTTTTATTTTATTTTTTTTTTTTTCAATTTAAAATGTCGTGTTAACAACATTTTATTTGCCAACTTTAACTTTTAAAAATATTACGCTAATGCCCAATCAAAAGTAAATAAATAGCCAATGTTGTTGTTGTTGTTAGCAATATTAGGTATATAATATTTTTTTTTCTATTATGTTGGTTGAAAACTTAATTAAATATTATTAGTATATTTACACATCGAATAAAAAAATTGTTTTTGTCTTATATAAATATGTATATCTAGTGTTTTTTATATACAAACATACATAATCCTTGTCCAGTACCAATCTGGAAAATGGTTCTGGTTATACATTATTAATTTAAATGTATTAATGTTAATTTTATAAAATCGTTTTGTGGATTTGTTTTTGATCTGTTTTAGAGGCAATTGCTGATCTAATTTAATCCAATAAAATGCTGAATATCATAACACTATGTGAAAACTGATTGAATCAGGAGTTATGACAGTAAAATTTAAAATGATTTCGTTCGTCTTAAGGTGTACTGAGCTTGCTGGAGGATATGTTAAATTTTGAATACAGAAATGACATCCTTTGATGTTTAAAAGCTCACGATGTTAATGTTAAACAAATGAAGGTGTTAATGTTATAGAAGAAAGTGATTCTGAGTTCTAACTTTTATTAGTAGTTAAACAAAAGTTCAAGGACTGCCTTTCACCAAATTATGAAAATGGAAAAAATTATAACACAAAAATGGTTTCCATCTTGCTCAAATATAATATTTTCTTTTGTTTTTCGTTCTTATATTCTAGCCAAAACTTAGGTTTTGAACCTTTAAGTACTTGCGTACCGTTGGAAGGAAAGGATAGTTAGAGGAAAGGAAAGAAAAAGGAAGAAGAAAAATTTTGTGGGAAAGAGCGAACAATGTTGTTAATATTCGTCTTAAATCTCTGTAAATCATAAATAAAAAATCCTTCTCTCATTGGTAATGCTTCGATTGGGACGCGGTTCCACAAACGGGATGTTCTTACTATAAAAGAATTTCCATAACCGGACTTAAACCATCTCGGAATTTCCACTGTGAAAGGGTGGGCACTTGATGCCTCTCGTGTTGTGCGATGGAATTGCTTAAGAGGAGGAAGAAGTGATTTTAATTACTCGGAACAAGTGGCAACACCAAGCAGATATCTATAAAATAGAGTAAGTGTCAAAAAATTTAAAGCAGTTTTTGGTGCACCTGCCCATAAATGTGAGTTATACTCGAGCTTGGGTCGTATATATGCTTTATAGATTTTTAAAAGGTCTCGAGATGAAAAATAAGTTTTGCAGCGACTCAAAAAGCCTAAACATTTTGCGGCGCTTTTCGCAATATAGAAAATATGTTTTTCCAGTTCGCTGGATAGCTTCATTTTGAAACCGGAGAGCAGGCTCGAATGCTATTAGCTTGTTACTAACAAGACATATTTGAGTTTTTGAACTGTTAAATTCGACTCTGTTAGCCGACTGGGGCAATTTTGGCAAGGTCGTGATTGAGCACGCCGGCCATCATTGTTTTTTTGGAGGTGACTGCGGAAGCTGTAGCATTAGTTTGTTTTAAAAAATCATATGATGCTACTAGAGTGCTGTCATCAGTAAAACTATGGATTGGATTGAAAGTTAATTTGAGAAGGTCATTAATGAAAATGAGAAATAGAGTGGCTGAGAGGACAGAGCCTTGTTTAACACCAGCATTGATTTGAAGTTGGTCGGAAAAAGAACCGTCAACTGAAACTATGATAGATCGATTTAAAAGAAAACTCTCAATCCATTTGGAAAAGGTTGAACTAAGGCCTCTAGCGTTGCATTTTGCTATAAGAGCAGAATGCCAAACTCGATCAAAAGCCTTAGATATATCCAGAGTTACAACAGTAGTTTCACCAGATTGATGCAGGCTGGTGTTGACCTTCTCGCAGAGGCATGTCATGAGTATAAATATAAATTATGAACCTGTTAATATTCTTTTAATTTTGTTGCTGTTGGTGGTTAATCAAAAATTTGGTCTACCACAATTTATAGGTGATTCAGTTACGAATTAAAAAAAAATTGTATATGCATAATATATGCGAAGTTGTGAAGTATTTTGGTTTTAATTTTTATAATAACATATTATAGGAAATATTTTAAATTTCGTCCTTAGAATATTTTCATCATGAGGATTAATTGTCTAATTTTGAGTCACATCATTCTCTATTATTATTCAAAGTTCGTTGTTACGTTTTGATTGACAATATTGTACCCAACAGCAAACCGACAGAATCTTGGTGGAATAAAGGATGTCAAATATAGCTTATGAAGTATTATGAATTTTCAAATTCTAATAAAAACTATATAAAGAAATTTTACTACTAAATCATGTACGAAATTGTAAATTCAACTTCGGTTTATTGTGTTAATGTCTAAGGTGTTATTGTGAATCTAACATAGACAGTTATCAATTGCACTTTTGCATTCTAAAGAAAATTTTAACTGTAGACACTACATATTTATCAATTTGAAGTTTAAATACTTTAACACATACCGCAATGACCCATACGTTCTTTGTTGAGATTCCGTGTACCAGACAAACATATTCCGGTTTTGATATTTGATATTTTATAACACATTAATATAATCCGTTACAAATATCTAAGAGGTTTCAATGATAAAATTCTCTATCATGCAATTTCTTTTAAATTTAATACCTTGAACCAATATCGCTGCAGGAGGGAATAAATACATTCGGTGTGTATAAATATTGAACGTTACATTCAATAAATTTGTTCCAATACTATAGGTATACTGTGGATATTTAATTGTATAATTCTATAACATTATCAGGCTATTTTATAAATTTATAAATATTTATTATCGTCATCATTAAGTATTGTTTGGGTAATTTTCTATAATATAAATTACATAAAAGTCGTTTACTACACCTATTTCACAAATTGTATACATAATTGTTCAAATTTTATTATACATAGTAACTAAATATAAAATTTTCCAAATATTCTGAAACATAACTATTCTACTCGAATAACAATTTCCTTTATTTAAGATAGAAATTTTTAGAACATAATATACCAAAATTATATTAAAATAAAAAACCAATTAGGATTTAAATAATAAAAAAACAAAAATGTCAAATAATACACAATCACTATACCAATATCAAAATCTACTTTAAAACATATTAAGGTGAATCATTGTAAAAAATGAGTCCTATTATTTTAGAATGGGATAATAGAAAGCAAAAAAAAAACATAAATATCCTTTTTTTCTAAATAAATTACCCCATAACCGTATGAAAATACCATTTCGAAATTGTTATTGCGTTAATTATCAATCTAAGTACAAAAACAACAAAAAAACCAAAAACAACAAAAAAAAACAAAAAAAAAAAAGAACACTGAAAGGCAAATAGTTCTAATTAAGAAAATAACTTTTAAAAACCGTAAAGAAGTTATTTCGAAAAATGAACCAAAAATTAAAAAATAATGAGAGAAAAACGTAAAAAAAAAAATAATATGTTGGAATTCTAGGTCACTTTTGTTTCTCTCAATAAAAAAAGTTTTTCCTTTTTTTGAAAAATAAATTTTCTTTGTTTGTTACATAACAACTTCACACCCTTATCCATTATTGTTGTATTGTTGTTGTATATTAAAATTAAATTTAACAATTTTATCTTTTTTTTTTTGTTTTTTAATATAGATATATGGTAACGTTCATTTTAGGATTATTACATCAACAATAGAAATTGAATTGAAGCTATGAATTAAATATTCATTGCTTAGATATCACTTGTTTGGCACAGTTACAATATAGACATTTTTTTTTGTATACTAATACAATAGAAGATATTTTTGTTAAAAAATCATTTATATTAATGTTTAATGTCCATCTTTCTATTTAATAAATAAATAAATTAATAAAATAAATTAAATAAATAAATAATTTTTCTCAATTGATTATTTCCATTGTGGCTGATTACACGTTCAGTAACAACAGGAATAACTCTTCAATAATTCTGAACTGAAAAATGATTATCAGTTTTAACTAATGCTATTCAAAATTGGTTACAATAATAACAATCGAAATAGTAACAATAACACCAATTGAAATAAATAAAAAAAAAGTTAAAATAGTTTTAAAATTTTTTTTATTCATCTTATTTACAGCTCTACAATATCAAATACACGGGCTAAAAAAATTACTGAAACACTGAACGTGTAATAAACCCAATTGAATATTTTTTAACATTTGATATTCGATATGTCAATAGAGGAATTCATTTTGAAGAAGGTAAGAGCTCACCCCGAGCTGTCGCAGCATATTATGATGATGATCAGTTTTTTATATAGAATTTGTTATAAATTGTTGGAGAGGTGGCTTTAAATTTTTTTAATTCGAATTCAATATAATTAATGAACTGAAAACAGGGCAGTCGCAATTAGTTCAGAAGTTATAATACAACCTTCCGTTGTACTTAATATAAGTAATTAATTTTGAGGTTGGTTCAACCTTACCTTATAATTACAACGTACTACTTACTTTTTCTATACTGATGTACTGTAACTTTAGTGGACCGTACCACACTTATTACTCTTTGCATCTATGATAGAATATTAATTATTAGAGATAATTATTGTAAAAGATAAAATAACCATATGTGGATAATTTTAATTCCTAAAGGTGTATCTGGTTCTCGTTAAGCGGAGGTATTCGAAAAATTATTGAAGGTAATTCCCTCAAATCTGCAAATATTTTAGGAAATGATACTCAGTATTTAATGAAAAAAAATGTTCTAGTTAGCAGAACGGAAATATAAGAATAAAATGTCTAAAAGATATCCACTGCGGTTCCGGAGATATAAAATATGGTGCAATTTTACTCCAGATTATCTAACTAAATTTCAATTTATCTAACTAACGACACTAATTGGGCGGGCATTAAAACTACAGTTTTTTAGTAATACTCAAAGTGAAAATGTTGGTATATTTACTGATATATTTCTGAATTAATCTTTTTCATACTCGGACATGTTCGGAAATGTTCGTAACATTTGATGCATTGAACTATTACCTCTACAACTTCACCATACACACCATAAATATTGACGAGGCTACAATTAAATTGCAAAGAGCAAGCGATAAGCTATACCTCTGGTCAAAGAAATGGAAAATTAAACTCAATGAGTTAAAATCAGTACATGTAAATTTTACAAATAAAAAATTAGAAAATCAACCACCATTGGTAAATCTGAATGGGGTCAATATACCCCAAGAAAACAATGCTAAATACCTAGGAATGACATTAGATGTCAAATTTAGATGGAAAGAGCACGTTAAAAAGAAAAAATTTGAGCTTGAAAATAAGTATAGAGAAATGTACTGGCTCTTAGGTCGTAATTCTAAATTACCTATACATAACAAGATTTTGTTATATAATCAGATACTCAAACCGATATGGTTGTACGGCATACAAATATGGGGATGTGCCAAACAAACACATGTACTTTGTATACAAAAATTCCAAAATAAAGTCTTGCGCAACATGGTAAATGCCCCCTGGTATGTTCGCAACAGTGATTTGCACAGAGATCTAAAAATTCCTTGCATAGAAAATGAAATAAAAAGATATGCAACAAAGCATATAGCTCGTCTGGAGGGACATGTTAACGTTGAGGCCACTCAATTGCTAGATAATCAAAATGATGTCAGAAGGCTTAAAAGAACTAAGCCACTAGATTTAATACGATAGAATTTCGTAAACTTTTCCTTTAAGAAAATCAAAATAGCAATAAATTAATGGTTAGTCCGTTGGACTAGTATTAATGGGAGGGGTGTGGTTTAGTCAGTAAAAATCTGGCACACAATGGAAGCTACGGGGCTCATTGTGTCTATGAAGATTCCCACCAATCCACGCAAAAAAAAAAAAAAAAAAAAAAAAAAAAACTTCACCATACACAACTTTCATATCGTTTTTCAGATAAAATTACCACCAAAACTATTATTATTGCCTTAGATAATTTTTTTTCTAAAATAATCAAAGTAATCACACTTTTACAGATTTTCAGGTCGTAGTAGACCACTTTGTATATACTCATAATGATTTTCATGCAGTGCTAATACTATTCATCATTTAGTGCTGGCATAACTATATTATACTCTTCTTCTAGTGCTGGCAAACCAAATATATTTTTTCGTCAAATATGTTCAATGAATAATTTTTCTGTCTGTATAAATTCAGACTTTTTACTATCTTTTCTTTCATGAGGTCCTATCATATATGTAATAAAACTGATTTAGAGCCTGGCCTACTCTTCGATTATCCGAGTATGCCATATATCAGCACTCAGCTGGTTAGTAGAGTACATGTTATTACTAACAGATATTGCTTATATCAAGTAAATCAGACGTCTATTATAATCGAAAGCTTGCGTACCATATTATGTTTCGTGTGCTGGAAGATATCTTAGATATACTTTTTGTTTTAAAATTTTTATGGATTTTTCATGGCAACAAGCTTGCATGTGGGAACAGTAATAGTCATATTTGCATTGTATAGGATCACTCTTAACTCACATTTTTTTTTTTTGTTTTATATTATAGCCAAAACTTAGGTTGTGAACCTTTTAGTACTTGCGTACCGTTGACCATTTGAAAAAGGAAAGGATAGTTAAAGGAAAGGAAACAAAAAGGAAGAAGAAAAGTTTTGTGGGAAAGAGCGAACAATGTTGTTAATATTCGTCTTAAACCTCTGTAAATCATAAATAAAAAATCCTTCTCTCAATTGGGAATGCTTTGATTGGGACGCGATTCCACAATCGAGATGTTCTTACTATAAAAGAATTTCCATAACCGGACTTAAACCATCTTGAAATTTCCACTGTGAAAGGGTGTGCACTTGATGCCTCTCTTGTTATGTGACGGAATTGCTTGAGAGGAGGAAGAAGTGACTTTAGTTCCTTGGAACAAGTGCCAACACCAAGTAGATATCTATAAAATAGAAAAAGTGCTCCAACAATACGACGATGACCAAGTGGTATAAGGGATGAGGTCACGTTCATGTCGCCTATCACCCTTTCAGACCCACGTTAATCAATTGAGCGATATGATTAAATAATTTTGTATTGCATATTAACTGATATTTCAATTTAAAACTCAATTTTGTGGTGTAAAAACAATCGAAGTGAAATTTTTTTCTTGGGTCTGAAACGGATAAGACGAATGGCGCGGTTTTGAAATTTGTTCGAAAAATTTAAAGCAGTTTTTGGTGCACCTGCACAAAAATGTGAGTTATACTCCAGCTTGGGTCGTATATTGGCTTTATAAATTTTTAAGAGGTCTCGAGATGAAAAATAAGGTTTGCAGCGACTTAAAAAGCCCAAACGGCGCTTTTTGCAATATCGAAAATATGCTCATTCCAGTGCATATTTTGATTCACTCGCATCCCGAGAATGTTAAAGTCTTCGAGTCGCTGAATAACTTCATTTTGAAGCTGGAAAATTGGTTCGAATATTGTTAGCTTGTTACTAACAAGACACCTTTGAATTTTTGAAGTGTTAAACTCGATTCTGTTTGCTCTACCCCAGTCGACAATTTTGGTTAGGTCGTTATTGAGTGCACCAGCCATCATTGTTCTTTTGGAGTTGACTGCTGAAGCTGTAACATTATTTGTTTTAAGATTAATATATTTTTGAAGTTTGTTTTTTTTGGAAATATTGGAACAAATTTTGTATCTAAAACAAATGCTTGTATAAATGCTTGTCAAAACTAATCGTCTCATGTAGATTTAAATTTGTACAATAACTATAATTAAAATAATAAATTAATTACAGCACAGTACAATAGTTGAAACATTGCTTTGTATACTGTATCAGGCTTCCATATTAAATTTTTTTTCCGAGCATTACATTTCGTATTATTTTCGTCTAAAATTACAATAACAATTGAACGATATTTTTTTACGATTTATTTTTTGTTCTTATATTTTCTCATATTATTTTTTGCTTGCTGTGTTCAATAAGTTTAATGTGTAGGGTAGTATTATGTTTGTTGTTTTTGTCAAATTAAACTTAATTAAACAAAGTAAGCCTTGTGTGTGAGGAATTTTGTTTGAAATCAAAATAAAAAGAGACTTTTTTTAGTCTTCTGATAGAAGTTGAAGTATGAAAGCTTGTATGTAGAATAATTTTGCTTATTAATTTTTTTAATTTGTAAAATTATGAATGAAAACATTAACATTTTTTAATACGGCGCTAGATATAAATAGTTTAAACACTTCCCTTCCATATTGGTAAATTAAATTTAGTCCAACTTTAGTACTACTTTGCAAGAAGTAATATCTTTTGAAAAGAAAAATGCCCATTTGATTTACACATAAGCTGAATATTATTTTTACTCAAATGTTTTAATCTACTGGCCTGTTAACATTATACAAGGTAATGGTTGAAACAATAAATTGAAAATGCAATTAGATTTTGTGTTATATGATAGCAACGTGTGGCTATAACTGTAACATATTTGGTTGTTTAAACTATTTAAACTAGTAAATTGCCAATTATTTTAACTAGTATTGTATCTAGGGATGTAAACTGTTAGCAAACTAAATAGTTATAACTATCATTGCGTGTCTAGCGTGTCTGAGCTGTATCAATGCAATATGTTACGTTTTAAGCTTATTATCTAATCCTAATAGATCATATTTATATAATAAGTATTTCTATGATATTTTTGTATACCTTATTTTTAGATACCAGTTATTAAATTAAAATTATCTTTCTTCTTTTGAATATTGTAAGTAAAAGTAAACCCCCATCATGATCCACAAACACTTTTAATACAATTAAAATGTTTCGAATAATCAAAAAAATCAATCATATTTCACCTATTATTATTTGTAATTAAATTTATCATATTTTTGTGCTATTATTGTAATGGACAATTTTCACTCAGACTCACAGTATATCCATTCATTTTTTTTTTTTACAAAAAACATGAAAGAGGTTTGTGATAGAATCGGAAAAATTCCTATAGAATTTCCGGCGTTTCGAATTTCTTATTTTGTTTTATTTTTTTTTTTTTTTTTTGTTCCGTTCTCTAATTTCTATTCCTCATTTTAGGTCAATTTACCTTAAATAGTATAAATAATATCAGCTCAGGAAAAAAAACGAATAATCATATAAATACACCTGTACACGTCGTCTTCTCATTAAAGATAAACCAACCAAATCTGTTCAAGTATACGAATACACATATAAATTGTATTTATATAGAAAAAAAAAAAAATAAAAAAAAAAAAATACAGAAAAAAAAATACAGAAAAAAAACAAAACCACGTGAACTTTATGTACTAGGTAAGGAAGGAAATTAGAATAAAGTGAAAGAAATCAAGGTAAAAAAAAAAAGTAGTAACAAAAAAAGGATAACATAAAAAAAAAACAGAATTATAATAATAATAAAGTTTCGTGCGTGACTAAAAGTATTTAATGCTTCGGAAGCTCTAAACTATGCTAGACCTCTTAGATTTTGCAAAATTTTACTATTGAAGCAAACACAAAAAAAAAAAAAATAACAAAAAAAAGGAATATACAAAAATAGTTACAAAAAAAAAAAACTAACTAAAACTAAATATGTACTTTGCAATCCATTAAAGTTATAAAGTGATTTTACAGAAGTACGGTACACATATTTGTTATTATATTGTCCTTGTTCATATTTCACCTTAAAATCAACTTCATTTTATTTTCAACATTTTACAATGTTATGATTTTAAGAAGCTTTATGGTAAATTTACTTTTTAAAATATTGACTTTAACAAATTTTTAGTAATAACAAAAAATAAAAGGGTTAAGTATTTTTTTTGTTTTTATAGTTCTAATTAAAAGACATGTTATAAATTACGATAGAGGAAGAGAAAGAGAAAGAAAATTAAAATAGAAAAAAATAAAGAGAGAAAAAATTAGATTATGGTAGCTTAAAAATAAAAATTCAATTAAAAAAGGTCTGTAAATTAACTGTGTTAGATGAATTGCTTTATGTTCAATTTAATTTTGTATATATATATATATATATATTTTTTTTTACTACCAAACAATTATTTTTAAAGTGATTCTTTATTTCAATTTGGTTTAAATATTTTTTTTTTTTTATGTACGTAAACATACTTAGGTACTTACTTTTTTTTATTACCAGCTTTATAATGAAGGTGAGCTTTACCATTCTTCAAAATATTGTTTTATAATGACAACAATATTATTCAACTCTTATTCAATTTAATTGATTCCCAATGTTATCACAATTTTTTCATATTATCGACTTATAACCTTCTCCTTCTGTTGGCCGAATATTATAGAACACCATAATGAAAATATAACTCTAAGCTTGCTATTTAGATCTGGCCCATGGAATACCTGAACACCTTCGTGGCTTGACAAAACGAACGAAGTGAAGTGATAGCAAGGGTGAGCTTTAGCATTCTTCAAAATACTGTTCTATAATTACAGCAATGTAATATTCAATTCTTATTCAATTTCAATGATTCCCAATGTTGTCACAATTTTTTCATATTATTGATTTATAACTTTACTCCTTCTGCTAACCGAATATTATAGAACACCATAATGAAAATATTACTCTATATGCTTAATTTTCATCTAAACTCGCTATTTGAATCTGGCCCATGGAACCGCTGAACACATTCGTCGTTTGACAAAACCAACGATAACATAATGTTCTATTAGATTGCTTAACTTGATATTGATTCTGGTACTGAACCTGACACTGAAGGCCTTCTGAACTCAAATTTTTTCCCAGCATACTAAGCAAACATATTCAATCGACTTCCGTCTGATCCGGATAGCGTATCTGACCTTTGTTTAATATTCGTACACTTTAATAAGCTGTGCAATTGTGTTTTATACATTTTGAGATTTGTCTACTGAGTCAGTAATTTTGATCAAATTGGATCACCGTTAACAAATAAATAGTAATTACCTTAAGTTAACATCTATGTTTAGTAGAGTGCACCATGTATTGTTCTAGTCGCATCTATCATAAAATGGTTGTTTCTGAAAAGTTTATTAATAACGGGTTAATAACGGAACAATATTTCAAAAACAAAAACAGTTTTTCAGCATTGAATTCAAGCAAGCCAGAAGCGTCCAAATAACACTGTCATTGATCAATTTTACTGTCTAGAATTTTGATATTGCTTTGTTATTTGGAAAATGTGGAGGTATGGAAATTATTTGGCATCACTACAGATATATTTCGTAAATATCGGGTGTTCGTTACGTAACCGGATTTTCGTGCCGTATATAAATTATGCAAGAGAAATAAAATCAAATACAAATATAATATATATGAAAATATATAAATGTGTTCGTAAATAGTAGTTTAATATTAAATGTTATCTACAAAGTTAAGGAAATCAATCGGTTATGTAAGAAATATATTTTGTCTCTAACATTAGGATATTAGTCGCTTTAAATGTTTTTCTGCTATAATCCATATAATAATAAAATATGTTGCTTGCTGGATTACTACACACCCACATGTTATTTTTTATTAAGAGATTTTTCACAACATTTTTTGACTGCATTTAATGGGGTGTTTTATGTAAGCGCAACAGCTTTTAAGATCTATGTAACTTATCTATTACACTATTGTTGGCTGCTTAAAAAGTAGCTGTTGGAAATTGTGTTTTGTTATTACTTACAAAGACAACTCAAAAATGCAACGAGCAAATTTGAATATTGAACATATAGTGACGATACCAATACATCCGTCCGTAGGTAGCTTAAACAGCAATTTGATAATATGTTCTATCTCTAATGTATTTCGAAATGTAAATGAAATGTTCATGGAGTGAATAATATTTTTCATTTACCTCTCATAGCTATACGGTACCCAAATAATAAATATTCATTAAATACGTTTTTAAGTAATTGGCTTATTCCAAGAGCTAGTATTCATGTGGTGAGTTCTAGTCAACTCGATAATATTGAATTTGATAAACATTATTTTATCTCTTTCATTATGAAATTGTCATACATTTTTTTGGAATTTTTTTATATACAATAGAAAAGCTATAATAACGGTATCAAACCATTTTATTTCTTACTCTTCATTTCCTATTCATCGGTCTCATTATTAAAATATTCTTCAATTATTGGCGTTATTGTTATAATTTCGTCACTTTATATTGACAAATTGGTCAATTCAAGTTATTGTTAAAGTTGCATAGTTAGCATTTAGTGAATTTTTTCATCATCATTTTTTTTTTTAGAAATTAAAGATTTTTTATAGTTCAAACACTATTGCCAATTTTATTTCATCTGCCCATAAGTTATAACAAAAATTCTAATTGCCAATATAATATCTAATATCTAATTTAGAATGCTATAAGCGTAGTCCATCAAGAACATAAATTTAACCTCCTTAAAAAAATTTTATAGCTTCTAACAAAAATGGAAAATTAGTTTTTTTTTTTTACTTTTTATTTTGGAACCAAATTGCTTTGAACCAATTGTCTATAAACGAGTACACTCTAATTCTATATACAGGTTTAATTTTAAACAATGTGTACATAAGATAAATTTTTCATGTGGTTAACTGGATATTAAGCTAACATTATTTTTTAAATGAGTGCTATTAAAGGATTTTCCAATGGATTTTAATACAAATATCTAAAAATATGTATATATATATATATATATATATATATTTCTACTAAATAAATAGGAACTTTCTTCCTGTTCCAGTTTTTCTTTTTCTAAATTTTTGTATTTTTGTTGTTTTTCTTTTTCAAACCATTCTTTTGTTATCGTTATAGTTTGCAAAATGTTGAAGTGCCAAACCTTGGTAAAGTTAAATACACCTAAGAAGAGGAAAGAATAAAGAAAAAAAGAAAAAAAATTAAAATTAAAAGAGAACCTTGAAGAGAATTAAATTATGTGAGGTATTCGAATTTTGAGAGTTGGTTTTTAATGGATTTTTACATAAAGTATTTTTGAATCATTAATGAAACTATTAAGTATAACTAATTATGTAATATGTAATGTGTAATATGTAATATGTAATATGTAATATGTAATATGTTATATGTAATATGTAATATGTAATATGTAATATGTAATATGTAATATGTAATATGTAATATGTAATATGTAATATGTAATATGTAATATGTAATAATGTAATATGTAATATGTAATATATAATATGTAATATGTAATATGTAATATGTAATATGTAATATGTAATATGTAACATGTAACATGTAATATGTTATATGTAATATGTAATATGTAATATCTGATATGTTATGTAATTGAATTTGTAATATATGTAATAAAACTAAATATTATTAATTCGTATTGCACCGTATAAATAAATCAAATAAAATACAGTTAACTAAAATACAGCCAAAGCACACACTTATATACAAAAATGTAAATTAATTAGTTTCAAATTAAGTGGTAACCAAAGCAATTTGTTACTGCCACGATACTAATAGCGGCTTACTTTGACAAAACTTTATACCTTATCTATTCAGAATAAAATCCCATAACTGCTGAAAACAGCTTGTAGACATCTTAAACAGGTATATATTACAGGTATAATTAAAATTTATTAATATCTCCAAATTAAATTCTAATAACGAAAATCAAATTTCCATAAATCCTATAGTTTGCAACGATAATCATTAATATTTTATTTCTTAAATTAATTGAAAGTCGAAGGTGTTCTTTCTACATACAAATATAATGTGATGTTATACCCTTTTATTTTACCAACCAGTATAGTAAATTATGTGATTCATTAAACAATTTGAATAAAAATTAATACAACTACATAGAAAAAAAATATACACACATACATGCATATATACACATTTTATAAAAAATGGTGCATATATAAAATAAATAAACAGATTATAAGGATTTTAGTTTATTTATTTTTTCTATTTTAGTTGTTTTATTTTAATTTTTTTGTTTTTTTTTGTTAACCTCATTAGATTTTATCTGTAGCAGGAATTTATTATTGCACCCTTGGGTCATAATAATTATATATTGATTTGAAGTATAGTATAGAGCTCTGCAGAAAATTTGTATTTTTTACTTGTATTAAAAGAAAATAAAAATAATAATAATTAGCAAATGGTAATTAACA
Source organism: Argyra leucocephala (assembly GCA_963942445.1). NCBI lineage: Eukaryota > Metazoa > Arthropoda > Insecta > Diptera > Dolichopodidae > Argyra > Argyra leucocephala. The sequence continues at coordinate 140,121,273 of OZ012680.1, forward strand.
GTAATTTTCTTATATTAATTTTGTTTATGTATTATGTAAGTTGCAATTAGCTATATATACATATTATAATTGCATAATGTATAATGTAATGGAAATTTATATGATTTTATTGAACCTTTTGTATACAATGAAGATTTCAAAATAATAGATTGTATAGCTAAGTTTTTTGCAAATTCTGTTATTTTTTTTTTTGTTTACTCTTTCAATTTGTAGAGATGGATGACATTAATTTAAAATTTAAACAACCCTTATTAATTCTGTTCTGAAAATTATTAGATACATTTTAGTTGATAGCATAGAAAATGATTCCTAAATTTCATTATCAATGATTTAGATGAACATATATTGTTGGAAAAACTTATAAGACTTGTCAATACCACGAACTATAGAATCCGTGAGGCTATTCATACTGATATCAAACATATTTTCTGCCATTCTGTCTTTGGCAGGATAGGCTTTCGTGCGGTTAGAGGGATATAAGTTTTATAACCTAGGACATATCTCAAAGATATTCCGGATATCTATAGATGTATTGTCACGACTACGAGTATGCTCAAAGATTAATGCATGGTTTGGATTACGTTGTATGGGATCTCAATGGGTTTTTAGTAACATCGATCGAATATTTTGTAGCTGCTATCTCTTTTGAAGCAAATTTACTTTTAACTGAAAGTACTTGTAACTTTGTGACATTTAAACGTTTTACAATGTAGATCGCAAAAGAAAATGAAATCGCAACGAAAGACTGAGTGACCAAATGAATTTTTAAAAATTTAAACTGAACAGCCAACTCACACAGCCAACTCACACAGCCACATAATCTACGAGTATTATTAAAAAAAATTAATAGAATTGTATTTTGATTTACTGTACTGGCAGAAAAATAGCAATATCCTAGCTACTGCCGGTAATTGGAAAATAGTCTTACATTATACAAACATTTCGGTGTACAAATTAAAACAAAATATATAGTCTGACCTACCTTTTCCGTATACTTCAGCAACATAAGTTGAAATCATTAAAACAACAAATTTATTTGGCAAAATAGAAATAAATATACTGAAGGCTATTAGGAGTAAGTCCAACTTGATTGATTGAGCAATGTTCCAAATCCACAATCATCGTATATTAGGTTATATCGCTGACACTGCGTCGAGAAATAAATATTTAAATGTTATCATGATCAAAGCAAAAATACATAAAGCTATATTCTGACTTTAAGCAAGCCCGTCCGAATCACAGAAATGCAGAAATTAACGGCTATACAGCCAAGAGTAAAACCAGACTTGAACATACAAAGAACGTTAAAGTGTATACCCAATGGGACTGAACATTGGCACCGGAAATTTTTTAAGAAACAGAAAAAGGAAGATCGACTGTCGCAAGAACAATAAAAAAATCACCTCATAAAAGTAGCTAGATACGATTTATATCATTGCAATTGGAAGAAATTGACTAGACTGACCATTAAAACGATGAGCTCAAAGCTTGATGTCAACTTTCAGTAATAACAAATTTATTTTTTATTGAAGCAAATTCATTTTGATAGCATTTTAATTTTAATTTTTAAACATAATTGTTTCTATAGTAATGTTTTTTAAACTGTAAATTGAAATAATAAAACCTACCAGCTGAGCTTAGAAGAAAAAAATTATAATATTTTCTAAATTTCAGAGTTTTACTACAAAATGCAGCGCGAAGCACTGATCCACTTCCAATTGATCACTGATCCACTTCCACATTGATCACCTGAATTCACAAAAATTAATTTAACCTTGGCTTGTTAAATCGAAGCTTGTTTCAAAATATGATTTTAGGCTAAGCGAACTACATCCAAAATTATTATATTTTATTATCAAATATTATAATTATTATTACTATTAATTGACTACAATTTAAATTATGACTAATTATAAGCACCTCCACTATCAGATGCTTTCGGTTTTAACTGTAAAATATAGATTTAGTGAATATATGAAAATTCAGACCTAAAGGACTCTTCTCACATTAACTCAATTTTATTCAGTGTAATTCAAATTATTTGTTACATTCATCTGGTATGACAGAAGTTTGAAAACACACATACTCTTTGTCATTGTATTAGTTTTGTCATACAAAAGAATTTCATAAAATTTGGTTTCCTTCCCAAAACAAAAAAAAAATAATAATTTTGTTAAAAAAAAAAGTAAGAAGACATTATAAAAATTTCCGTATTAAATTTTTTCTCTGAATAAAACAAAAACAGAAGCGCCAATTGTACTACATCCCAAATTACTTTTAGTTTTTTAAATAATATAAATTTTCGTTTTAAATATAATTTTCGAAATAAATAAAATAGAAAAATCAGCAAAAAAAAAAAATATGTATGTATATTATTTAATCCTTTGTAATTCAATTCAATAGAATCGTAAATGTTTCGCAGCTTCCTGTAGACTAATAACAAAAAAAAAAAAAAAAAAACTACTACGGAAAATTTAAATTTACTTTTTTTCACTAGCATAATTTATAAAATATTACAATTCATACCCAGATATTTTCCAAAATAATTTTTATAACCAGTAAGGATACACCGTTGTTGTAATTGAAAAAAAAAAAGTTATTAAGAGTATGAGATGAGTGGCTTAATTTTCGTATTATGAATTTAAATGTTTTAAAGTTTGGGCTACATCTGAATTCAATTTAGAATATCAGTTTGTAAAATTGATAATTTTAATTTAGAAGAATTTTGTTATGACATGTAGACGTATGAATGGTTAGTCTTAAAGACTAGTTTTAATTTTAACAAAATGATGGGAGTTTTTAGTAAATTTTTTAGTACAGTTTTCCCCGGCAAATAGAACAGAAGCAGATGTCTCTTTTGTTGATTTTCTTCTACATGAAAAAAAAATTACATGTAAACTGTAGAGAACCTATAGTTTGTAATCAAAGTACATTCCTTTTGGTTTTATAATAATTTTATGTATCAAATAACATTAATGACATCTCAAACGACTATTTTTTCTATTCCTTTAAGTTTTGAATTATTTAATTTATTTCATATGCATAGATATACGAAAGACCCAGGTTTTCTAACTTCTGTCTTTTATCAATAATGGCAAAAAAATCACAATTAAATATCTATGGGCTGATCGGAAGTCGAGGTCGAATTTGAGACGATTGATGGGGTTTGGAGTCAATTTTAAAAATCCCATTTGTCTTTTCTATATTTTTTAAAAGTGATAGGTATTGCAAAACCCATCAATACCAAATATTTTATTCAGAAATGTAAATATAGAAAACTTTAAAACTCTAAGAATTTTTGTAATGGAAATAAACAGGAAACTTTCTTGCTACTATCACAGTTTTTCTGTAGCGAAGAATACCGCGAAATGTTTAGGATTCTTAAGCAGATGTACTAAATACTTTACATCTTCCAACCTGCTATTAATATAAAGACATACATTCGGGCTTGACTTAAATCCCATACTTATCCAATTATCCCATTATCAACCATATTGCCGTAATATAAAAAAAAGGTATACATCCTTTTTGAAGACACATTTTGTGCTGTGGTTTTTACTAATTTGAGAATTTGAATTTGGGGGACTTTCCTATTGGGGATTTTTGTAATTATGTATTTTGATTTCAGTATTTAGTACCTAATTAGGAAGTTCAAGAGAACTCTATTAAAATTTATATACAATGAGCAAATAAAAAAATAATGTGCAAGAAATCAAAGCAACGGTTTAACTACTTTCAACAATAGAGTATTCTGTTCCAGTTTTGCTGAACAATGACATAGAAAACTTTAGTGTAAAAGTTTCGTATTCGTATTAAATCAACTGTATAATATAAGTTTATCCTTTTAGTTTGATTAATTTGTTTACTGTACAGTCTTCCAGGCTGAAATCTTCTGTGTAAACGCAAAAGTGAATGTAATAAAAGAACAAAGATGGTTTAACAAAGTCATTAAATTCTTTAGTGATAGTCTGGCTGCCTTAAAAGCTCTTGAAAGTAACTTAATCAAATCTATACATTGGTGGCAGAATGTTGGGAAGCCATAAACCTTTTAGGGTTCCGGAATAAGCTACAAATAATCTGGATACCGGGTCATAGTGGCTTGACTGATAAATTACCCAGATTATAGGCGAGCACCATTTCTGGACCGTAATCGGCAGTTGGTATTATTGATAATATTAAACTATCGATAGAAGACACACTGAAGCGGGAAACAAACATTTTTTAGGAGCGTATTGGATGTTACAGTATAACCAACTTCCTGCAAACTCTCAATAAAGTATAGACTGTAGGAAGATGGTAGGCATACTTACTGATCATATAACCACATGAAAAAGCACATGTGTAGACTAGTACCAAAGTGATGACCCAACCTGCAGACACTGTTGAAAGAAGAAGAAATCTCCAAACATGTTGTAGGAACCTAGCCAACTTTCAGACTGAGACTCTGATGCACTACATAACCTTAGAAAACTTCTACAGGATAAAACCTTCAAATTGGGCCTTAGCAAAAGGGTTGACTAATTTAAGGGTGGATGAGCGCATAAAGGGGTAAAATCCTATATGCCGGCCCTGACTTATTAGGGATACCTTCGTAAAGAAAAAAAACATGTTTACACGATTCTTAGACACCTATAAAAAAGTTTACCCACCCACCTATGAAAAAGTAAAAAGCCCTAGAGATTTCAAGAAATATTTTTGTAAAACTTTTAAAAATAAAAAATAATTATAACTAAAAAATAGATATCAAAAATTGTTGTTGAATTAAATTTAATTTAAAACAAAAATGCTTAAATTGTTTAAATAAAATCAAATAAATTTTGTTGTTGTTTTTTTCTCCGGTTATTTCCTATATAATTTTTTTATGCAATCATATTGGAAAATTTAAACAATTAAAATTAAAGTTATAATAAAATAAAAATAAACAACAATTGAAAACATTTTAATTTCATTATTGTTGTAATATTATTTATTTTGAACGAGTATAGATTTTTTTCATGTAATTTTGTAAAATGATTTCGGCACAGTGTTGCAAATTTTGCTTAATTCTAGTAAATAGCTAGTTATATAGTAAAATATAGTATCTATGTAATGGTGCAATTTTCACGATTGTAAAGTTTCCTGGTACATTATAAATTTTTAATAATCTATATTATAATAATGAAATTATTTCACTAAAAAATATTGTTGAGTAATGTGACGTCACTGAAATAGATTATTTTCAAATTGTACATTCCGAAAATATCTTAAATCAACATTATGACTTTCATGGAATTCCGGTGATAGCTTGCATAATTTTATCTTATGTCAACATAAGTTCACATGCACGATGTAAAACATCTTATTTGTACGATGTAAAACATGTTATGTGTACTACGTAGAAAGTTAGACACAAACCTGCAAGAAAATGGCCGGTATGAATTATGAATAAATTAAGAAGTTATTAGGCTTATAAATTAATAATATAGGTCGAAAACGTTATTAGAAGGGCAAACGAAAGACTGCAGTAATCCGCTGTCACCGTAAAAGCAGATGGATCGATAGCGTGGAAGAAAATTTAAAATATTTTTACTAAGATTATATTTCAAATAACTATTAGACAAAATAGACAGGAAAATATTTTTGAAGCATTACTCCAAAAAACACTACGTAGAATGAATGGCACAAAGCCCCTAGAAGATGGCAAATATGAGTTGAGCAAATAAATGAAGAACTTCTAAGCTTTATAAAAAAAATTAAATAGGCCAAACACATTATTATTATGCCAGACGGTAGGCTGCAGCAATTCGCTGTCTCCGTAAAAGTAGATGGATCGATAGCGTGAAAGAAGATTTGAAATATAATGGGAATTCACAATAATTGTATAAAAGAAATGTTTGATTAGAATAAAAGTCGAATTTCCTTTCATTAATAAATTAATTTTTGATTGCTTCCTTCATTAGTTCTTCCGACTTTTACTACGTTAGTATCACTAAAACCAAATCTGGTTATGGAAAAATAATGCAAACAATAGAAATAATTGTGACAAATCATGCACGAACTTAAGGATGACTCAGTGCTTTGATACCAATATTTATTTTTTTTTTTATTTTATTTATTATGCTCCATAAATTGTACAATTAATTCTTTTAAAAACTATTTACTTAGATACAGATATATAATTACCTTTACTACAGTTGATTTGAATTTTTTTATTTTTATTTAGAAATTAATAGATGATCATTTTATACTTAATAATACATTTATGTACTAAATTTATTCATCATCATCATCATCTTATAGCGCTACAGCTCTGGGTGGGCTTTGGCCTTCATCACTATGCTCCTCCAAAAAGGTCGATCTTGTGCCGCTTGTCTCCAATTTGGGATTTGTATGATTTGAACATCGTTTTTCACGTTATCTGCCCATCTGCTTCTTGGTCTTCCTCTACCACGGCTGCTATCGGGCTTTCTATTCAGCACCACTGCTTCCTTTCGGCTTTCGCTCATTCGACTTACGTGGCCAGCCCACCTTAGTCTTTGGGCCTTTGCAAACCGTACAATGTCGTCACTATCAATCATACTATTAAGCTCGTTGTTGCTTCTGAGAATACCATTCTGTAATATATTTGGCCCGAGTATTTTTCGGAGAATTTTTCTTTCAAATATGCGCAGGCTATTCTCCTCGGCCACGTACTAAATTTATTATATTCACTAAAGTTGGATCTAGCAATGTAAGATTGTGTCCTATTTTCAAAATATTAAAAATTTATTTATAAAATTTAACGAGATTACCACATTCTTACGAAAAAACAAATAATGGACGTTGAAAATTCATATTATGCCTATATTTTCTATCATATACATTGTATCATATTAATATCATCATATTATATAACGATATATCATCATCACCAGATATGATATTATATAACTACTGACCTCTTTCAAATTATCCATATACATACATACATGTATAATGTACCTCTCTACGAGCATAAAAAATTCATTAATCCAAATTGAGTGTATTGTATTTTCGAATTGTAGTCTCGAAAAAATTTTAATATCATCAAATACACATGTTACTGTCCATCCGAATATTTCGTAAAAAATTGGTAAATGATGACCAAAGTGAATATAGTTGCACCATAAACAATTAAAAAGAAAAATCAAAAGAAGGATAAAACTTAGGGTAGTAATAATGTAAAAGTAAAATTGCAAAAGAGGGACGAGTTTAAAAATTGTGATGGCTTCAATTTCTTCTACTATATTTTCAATTTTTTTTTTTTTTTTTTGTATATTTCTGTCAATAACCATTCAACAAATTTTCTCTTTTATTCTTATTCTTGTATCGCTTTTTTTCCTCATTTTGAAACAATACATTTCCGTTTCTCTGCAATTAAGACCTATAAACAATAATTTGGTTCGTTGGATGGTTTAAAAATTGGTTGATATGGTTGTCAGACTTCTGGGAATGTAATTTTTATTGTTTTTCCTTTTTTGTTCGTTTTAAATTTACTCACAGTCCAAAAATGATACAGCGTGAATCTCATTAATTTAACATGTATTAAATTGACTGTAAGTGTATAGGTAGGATTCAAGGCGAATATGTAGTATATTTTTGATTACTTTTCATTTTCATTAAAAATTGGTTTTATTTTTGCTTTTTTTGTTTGCTAGGACTTTTTTTTTCCTAACTAGCCTCTGAACCAATTTAAAAAAAAAAAAAAAAAAAAACATTCATTGTTTTTAACTATACTATAGGTACCCATATAGGTATATACTAGTGTATATAATGCGTTAGACCAATTCCAATTGTTTATTCCAATTTATTACATGGTATGGTTCTAATGAAATAGAGAACAAAAATTCTATTATTTTAATAGAATAGCAGGAAAATAGAAACAAAAAATAGAGTTCAAAACAATATAGATAATACCCGTGGTAATGTTTGGTAATCTGTGGGAACTATGAGACTGAAAATTAAAATTTCAAGAGTGGATGTCAGAGTCTTAAAGACTATAGGGAATATAGAGAAAAAAAATTTAAATGAATGAAATTGTAAAATTTAAATATAAATTAAAATTATTTGAATTGCCTATTAATGTGTAGAGTTAGTCCTTGTATATCGAAAGGTCTTTTATCAATTTATAATAAAATTTTTGATTTTAAATAAAATTATATTTTTATACTAGTCGGTAGAATAGCATAAAAAGACATTATAATCAAACGATATGGCAATATCAAGTTGAAATATCTTCCAGTAGACGATATAGGTCTATGTCCGATAGTATAAAAATTGTTGAAAGTATTCGAAAATATTTTTAATGTTACACAAATACGCTTGTCATAGAGATATTCGTCTTTCGATTACTGCTTGCATACTTCTTCAGTGTTTTGTACTCGTACTTAAATAATAATTTTCTTTGCGAAACTTGTAGCCATTAAATATACCTACTTGGGATCGTTCAACAGGAGTCCAAACAACAACAAAATATTTTGAATATGAATAGGAGTAAAATACAAATTTTGAAAATTTCTTGCGCTCTCGCTTAAAAATGTCAAGTTTTGAAGAACATTTTGTGCTTTGGGATTGCATATTTTGCGGATTTTGAGATTGACGATTTCGTAATTGGGGATCTTGTAATTAGAAAATTATTGCTTACTGAAATAATTCTGGTTTAGTTCTATTAGGTATCTGAAGTAATGTACTGCCTACAGTTGCTCTTCTATTAGAAAAATATTTAAGGTTTTATTGGAATAATATTATAAAATGTGAACATGTGAATATTCAAAATCTGATTTTATCTCGATTATGTTTACCTGATTATGCAATATAACCTATAAGCTTTATTTAACCTAATTTTTAGTAATTTAATTTTATCTTCAATATTTGTATCATATTTTCTATTCCCTATATAGGAGTTATTTCATTTTTTTTTATCAATTTTCGTACAAGTATTTGGCTTGTTTAAATATTGCAAACATTTCCTAAAACTCCTATTTTGAATAATTTATTTCTTTCCTGATTGACCCAATGACTATTTATATTTATTTAAGTTATATAATCACTAAATTAGATATCCTTAAGGACTCTGTATTATTACTGCATTTATACGAATAATTATTATGATCATCCTATTTGAGACTGTAATGATATCGGCCCAGACCACTACCTGTTTTATATATATATGTATAAACTTATGTAAATTTAAATTATGTTATACGAATTGCAATAGGTAATTAAAATGGAGCCCTCGTATGGAATCAAATTAAATCGAAATAGTGTTTTGATATCGAATGCTTAGTTACCGTATAATATTGACTATGAATTTAATCATACCAGCAATTTAATAATTAAACTATAATAGTTACATATCTACTTGTATATATTTAAATGAAAAACATGATGAATTTAAAAGTAATGAACATTGAAACACAAAAGTCTATATGTTGATTTAAGAAGGACATGTACATCTTAACAGAAAAAGCAGAATTAGCAAAGCTAAAACGGCACCAATACACATAATAGCCCAACAAAAAATAAAACAAGACTTTAAGCATGGAGGTGAGCTCTCATGCTATTATAATTTGTATAGTTGAAACAGTAATTAGAACGCAAGCAATGATGTAAAGCCGGAGATCAAAAGTAATGGTGGTTATTTAGCAATAGGCGTACACAAATACAGATACGTTGAATTTATTGAAATATCTGGGCTCCATCACAAACCAGAACTAGAAGACATTTACATTAAAATTTTAAAAGTAAAACAAAAACATTTTTTTTTTTTTAAATTCAATCAAATTGTAAAATCAAGATGTGTGAACAGCAGATCCAATGTCAATTTGCATAAATTTAGGCTTTTTCGTTAAGAGTAAAAGATTAAATTCTGCTTCTCCGTACTTAAGATGTGGGAATGAAAATTAAATACCAACTAATGTAACAGAAGAATAATTCAGCAGATGCCAATTTTTTAATATGTATTGCGAGTGCAATTTGTGAAGAAAATGGGTAATGGGCAACTATGAACTGTACCAAATGTAGAAGAAAGCAGAAATGTCGAAGAACATAAGACACAACAGAATTTGATGGGCAGGGAATTGGTAGTTGCTAGTGCATGTCTGAGACCTGAATCCGAAAAGCCTTCTACGAAATAGTTAATTTAAAAAAATAAGCTGAATTAGTTTATTAGCTTATGCAAAATCGTTGATGATCAAAACAGGTTGGAACAGTCATCAGCTGTAGCAAATCATTGCGGAACTGAATAGCGAAGAATTAGGTTCACATTTTTGGTATGCTGGCAATCCGAAGAAGTAAAATCAGTTTAATAAGAGTTTGCCAATCTAGAAAGACAAAGCGGGTCGGCTACAATATTCCTCTTATTCCTTTGATACGATTTCGAATGAATATTTTTAACTAAAGAAATTTGTAAGACTCACACAGGCATACTTAAAACTTTGTTATTTACAAAATAACTGTTATGTCATTACAATCGTTATATGAATCCAATAACAAAATATTTTCATCCTTTAAAATTTTTACTTTTCATCAGGATTAGTAATAAATTTCATTTTGAATGTATATAATACATATTCCTAACCGGTATTTTGTTAGAACGCGATTAGGTGAACCCAAAAAAAAAAAAAAAAAAAAACTTTAAATGTTACATTGTGATACAAAGCAATTATTTAGTAAGTTAAGAGCGATTACAAAAAGTTGAAATGAATTCCCATGATTACTTAAAATGAAATAAAAAATAATAATAATAAAAAAATCAAAAAGAAAAAGTTGTGAATGTCGGATAAATTAAATGAAATAGAATAGAACTGGTGTATTTGTTTCAGTTTTTTGTTGTACACAGCACACGATTTTTATTGGAACTTTTTGTTTTTCCATTTTTATGTTTTTCTTTTTTTTTAGAATTTTCACTCTTTTTGTATGGACTCGTGGAAAGTGATAAGTTGAACAGTCTTTATGAATTAATGTTCCCCAAAGGTGTACGAGAATATATTTCTGTTTTTTTTTTGTTTTGTTATTATTATTATTTTCCTTTTTTATTCGATTTGGTGAATAAATTATCTTTTAAAAAATGATTTTTATGTGCATTTCAGTGATTAGCATACTAAATAATCGTTTCGTAAGAGATAAGTTAGTATTAAAAAAAAATTTGTTGGTGTTTTTTTGTTTTTGTAATGCTATTTACAGAGAATGTGAATGAACTAAAATTAAAGAATTTAAAGTTTTTGAATGGTTATGTTTTATTTAAATTTAAGTCATTATTAAAATTGTACAGTCATTTTAGAGTTATGAATTGTAATTTGTGGTGAAATAAAATTTCGTTTGTAAAATTTGTATTTAAATATGACAACACGATTTTTAAGGATACCAATTAATATTAAAAATTTTATTTTTAATCCTGTGGAGTTAATAATCAGCAAGAATGACTGTAGAAATTATTTGAAATATCATAATATTATTAATGGTATTCTTTTACATGATCGAGATTATTATATCTACTTTTATAGTCTACAATATTGTTATCTGTTGGTTTAGGAAAAAAAAAAACAAATAATAGTTTTACTACGGTATTGTATTTCGATTCACCTGACTCTCGATCGATTTAAATTATAAATAAATTATTAAAGTATATATTGACTAAGTTTTGTGAAAGATGAACTAAAGCCGAATTAAATTGATTCTATATTATTATACCATAGTCTAAAATTAGAATGTCCATCCGGATGGGGTTACAGGACAATGATGATAGTTTAAAAACAAATATATCACAAAAATTAAATGTAGCACAGCTTGTTTTGGTTGAAATAACTAATATATTGAAATGGCTTATTTGTTAGAAATGCTTTAACAGTTATCTAACATTATAATACAAATGAATGAAAATGAAAACAATGAATTATTTGAAAATAAATTTGTAATAACCCATTAATTAGTTCTGAAATTCCATCATATGTTCTTTCCTATAGTTCTATTGTAGTACATAGCATTCCTACTAGTCCTAATGACCACTGAAAATGAACTCTTGAGATAGTTAATTGTTAAACTTATTATTGAATTATTGAGTATAATGTTCAACTGTTTTATTCTTGTTCTGCTCTTGAGTTAATGACCACTAAAAATTACCTCCTGGGACTGTTTTGATTCTTTTAAGTGAGTATAATTTTGAACTGTTTGAACTGTTTTTTATGTCTACATTATAAATTGGAAAATAATGTATATTCATCATCATCAGTAACATATATACATAAATACACAATACTATACTATATTATTGTATTAAATATAATCTACACAAGTCAATGCAGTGCAATATGAAATAAATTAAGTTGAATTTTAATTTTAGAAATATGTTAACATCATTAACAATGTTACAAATAGATATAAAATAGTGTCTAAAGGTTTGCAACGTTAAATAAAATAGAAAAATTATTTTATTTCAATTAATTTAAATAAATTTCCAATTATATCTTGTAATTTCGTGGAAATGTAATTTACAATTCAACAGACTTTCTAGTAAAATCTAAAAATTTTTCAGCTTATAATTTTTAATGTCGCTAATATTTCTGTCGCTCTATTCATTAAATATAATAAATTTACGTTTGAACGTACGATAGTATATATAGTATATACATAACTAGAAGAAACCCCCGGATACATACCCGACCGACCAAAAGAAAGGAATTTTTCTGTGAAACGGAACAAAAAAATAAGTTTTAATACAATTATAATTTGACACGTTGAAAGTATATGACAACAATATGTAGAATAGTAATATTAATAGCAAACCACAAAAAAAAAATAAAAACGGTTCAAAATTTTAAGTTAATATTAATTTTAAAATAAAATAAAAAAAATATCAGAAAGCATTAAACCTTTTTTGTAACATTTAATTTGTTTTTATTATTTGTTTAAACTTCGAGGGAAGGAGAAAGCCTCGAAAAATACTAAGCACACCACGCATGTAGGTACTTAGGTATGTGGAATTCTAACCCACTAAAACCACCGAAACCCTTTACCATAACTGATATTATTAACCCATTAATTGATTGTTCGCGTTAATTGGGAAAACGTGTGTTGGAATGTTTTTAAAAAAATAGTTTCCTATAATTTTATTAAACCATTAATCATACCTATGGGTTAGTACCGTTTCCCAATTATTATGAGTGAGTTTTAAAATTCATCATATAGGAAACAATTGGATAAAATGAAGTGTTCTAGACCTGGTATGCAACATTGCCAGTTACAGTGTTGTCAGTAGTTTTCCCCTGTCTTAGTCCTGCTAAAATTTTAATTTTTAGAACATCGGATTGTGTAGAGCTGACTATGGGTGAAGGAAGGATGAGGGAGATAAATTCCGACTCTTTGAAATGTTTGACCTTGTGATTTATTATTTGATATTGCATATGCAAGACTTACTAGAAATTGGTGTCGACGAAATTCTTATAAAAAAAGTTTCATTCTATATCTTACATTTTTTTTTTATTTTATAAATAAAAGAGTTAATTTTATACAGATTAACTTAAAACTTTGAGCAATTTTTATTTTTTTATGGTTTGCTATTAATATTATTATTCTATACATTGTTTTCAGATACTTTAAACATGTCAAATGCTAAAGATTTTCTTGACTTGATTATTCACGTGCTGAAATTAAAAAGGATATATACAAAAAAAATCGGAACAAAACAGATTAATTTAGAACTATTTTAAGCAATCTGCTCAACAACGATCAGAGAACCTTTGGGACAAAAAAGTTAATTAACGGAAACTACTGAACACAACAATTTTTTTTATCAACAACAAAACAGGTCAACTGAACTGAACACAACAAATTTTTTATTGAATAAACCTAATATTTTACTGAAATATTAACAATTTAGCAAATGCATATATTTTATTTTGTTATTGATGTACTGCAATTTTTGGTTTTCTATTTGCCGTCAGATGGTTTTTTATGTAGAAAAATATATAATTTTGCTCCTAGTTTTTTTTTTAAATAAATTGTCAGTTTTATCATAAAGTTATAATAATATACATTGTACCTACAATTTAGATGTTCTACTATGCATATATAGGTAGGATAAATGCTAATTGGTATAATATATTATATTATATGCAAACATCTATATGATACATCATAGTGTCAAAATTGTCAACATTCCATGTATGGATATGTAATAAGTATACATAATTTGTATGCTTAGATTTATATTAAACTAAACGCTTTCGTATTTTGTTGAAATAATTGAGAAGAGAGTAATAATTAAAAATTACTTATTTTTTATTAAAAAATGATTATTATAATACATAATACTAAAAAAAAAACAAATTTGAATTAATAGAGAATCGAACTCACAAAAATTTGGGATATTAAATCCTATATTATTAATAATATTATCCTACTAATTAATTTTTTCTTCCTACTAAAAGTGCAAAAAACCAAATGCGATAAATAAAAAAAAAAATAAAAAGAATTTGACTCAAAAGAGAATCGACAAAAAAAATTGATTGAATTAAAAAAAACGAAGCACACGAAAAACCACGAAAAGTGTGTCTTCAAAATCGTGCTCTTGTGTATTATAATATAGATTTTTATAAGACAATTATTCAAATTTGTAAGCAAAATTTGTATGCAAGGATTTGATATATTTAATTTGATAAAGCAAGGTAGTAGATTACAATCAGCTGTAATTGTTAATATAAAATATTTTTGCATCTGATTTGTAAATTACATTCGCGATTACAGACTAGGGTTCAAAAATTTCATACACACAGTTTATAATACAATTAATATTATTATTGTAAATGAATTTTGATTTCGTTTTTGTATACGTATTTAATATGTTACATTCCAAATCATGTCAAATGCTCTTATTAATTTTAGCAATAATATTCTGATATTATTCTATAATTATTCACAATGTATTCGAATGTTTTATACGTTATTTTTTCATTTTTTCCATCAGTGGGCTGAAAATAGAGATATAACAATCAAAAAGAGCGTGGTACAGGGTATTGTAATATCCTAGAACAAATTTTTAAATACCACACTATACATTGCTAATAACTAAAAATGTATAGTTTATTTAACTATTCAATTTAATTCGTTTTGACATTCAATTCAAGCCACAGCATTATCATCAGACTTAGTTTTGAACATTAAATTGAATTGATCAATCCTAATCCATTGTTATTTATTATTTAAAATATCCCACCGAAATTGAATTGAACAAAGCTCAATTTAATAAACACAAATGCATAATTAAAGTCATATAAAACTGATGGTAGCTATATTCGTATCTTAAAACTCACATTATAATTAATAATTAAATTTTTTTTTTCAATTAACAGCATACCTAATTTTATAATAGAATTTTTTTTTTTTTAAATCTTTGATTTTATTCCAAAAATATAAAATAAGGATTTATTATTTCCATTTCAAAATCGAATCGAAGATTTTCTATTTCAATTTAAGTATTAAGTAGAAAAATAGATATCTAAAGTTGATTATATAGTATACCTCCATGTATTAGAATAAAATTGATTCAATGTGAATACCCATTTACGTATTATGTTAATAGAATTTTGTGAATAAAAGTGCCAGTATTAACATAATACACAAATAGGTACACTCTTTGTATGAAACGAAAAAGGATTTCTGCATCGAATGAATTTAATGAAATTCATCATGTTTTCCATTTAAATATACACAAGTACATATGTAAATATATGTATACGAATGTATACAAAATAAAAATCAAGAAAATTTACAAAAAAAAAAAAAAGAAAAAAAAATAAAAATAATTTTATCTCTTTTTACATCAAAAGCTTTTTATTATAATTCTTGAATTTTGACTATATATATGCATAAAAATTAATATAATAATATACTCTCACTAATACAATTGTATATTTTTCATTGTTATGCTCTTGAGTGAAAATTATCCCATGAGAGTATTCTGATTATAAACAAACAAAAGAAAATACAAATAGCTACAAAAAAAAAATTTAAAAAAATGTTGAGGAGCAAACAGTTATCATATCATGCCAAGGTATAGTTTATTAGAACTTCAAGTTCCTAAAACCAAATAATATGCATGAATGTGTGTGTGTGTGTATATTAAAATGATAAGGCATTGTACATTTTGTATAATATTTGTACATTAGAGAAATCAAATCTAGATTTTCTCTTTTTTTTTTTTGTTTTTTTTTTTTTTTTTGGAATAGAAATTCCTCTAACTCAGAATTTTGTAAAAATATACAATGAGAATTCATCAGTAAAACTCTAAAGAATTGTTTTTCATTATCAGGTTTTATTTTTAGCTGAAATTCGTCCTTTTTATAATTTTTTTGTTTTTTTTTTGTTTTTCCTATATTTATATAACATGTGAAAAGCTTTTTTTTTTAGTGTAGTAAGTACTGTTGTTGGATTTTTTATTTTTTTTTTTTTGTTTTTTGCTCTGTAGAAAATTCACAAAATGCAAATGAAAATTTAATTTTTGGACTTATGAGATGAAATGAATTGAGCTCCAGATAACCATAGATAAGTTTTCCTATTTTTTTGTTATATTTTTTGTTTTTTTTTGTGTGGAAAATGCTGCGCCCTATTTTTATTCGTATTTATACATGTTATTATATTCAGTTGTTAAGTTTTTTTTTTTGTTGTTTATATTTTTTTATTTAGTTTTTATTATTTGTTCGAAAAAGGATATTAAAGTCTATCTATTTTTTATTCCGCTTAAGTCAAATAAATTTTATTTTGAATATATGTTCATATAGTTAATTTATTCATATTACCTATTTTTCTGTTTTTTTTTTTTTTTTGCTTCTTGTCTTGTTTTCTTTCTTTTTGTTTGTTTTTTAATAATTTAGATTTTTAAATTATTCTGAATGAAATTTTGAGCTTCTATTTGACTATTATATATATAGTTAGTATTACAAGTAGATTATGTGTATTATTTATCTGTATGTTTAGTACATATTGTATGTTTTGTTTAATTTATGCAATTTAATCAATAAAAAAATAATAATAAAACTATCAAATAATAATGTTATTTATCAATTAAAGAGAATATCTTGAAAATGCTATGAATTTTTAATTTATAAAAATAAATATTGAATTTTTGAAATGTTTCTAATCCTTAGGTATAGGTATTGTGTAGGTTTGATAATAGTTTTGTATTTTATTAAATTGTTTTGATGATTGTTATTTTCAGAATAAATAAATTTCATTGGTGATGTTTAGGAAAAATAGTTTGACATGATTTCGATGAATGGGTCAGCAAAAACGGAATTATAGATTGCAGGCGAATTAAGGGAAAGAAGTTACAAGTCGCATTTATCGTGAGCCATTTTACTAAGCATATAAATCTACGGAAAATGTAATATTTTATAATTTATTTATATAGCTCAAGCGATCATTTTGTATTTATTTTATTTACTTTATTTATTTTATTTATTTTATTTATTTTATTTATTTTATTTATTTTATTTATTTTATTTATTTTATTTATTTATTTTATTTATTTTATTTATTTTATTTATTTTATTTATTTTATTTATTTTATTTATTTTATTTATTTTATTTATTCTATTTATTTTATTTATTTTATTTATTTTATTTATTTTATTTATTTTATTTATTTTATTTATTTTATTTATTTTATTTATTTTATTTATTTTATTTATTTTATTTATTTTATTTATTTTATTTATTTTATTTATTTTATTTAATTATTTATTCTATTCTCAAAAAGAGCGTTATAGCTCACACAGAGTGATTATTTTTCATTCTTGGGCGTTTTATTATTTCATTGCCAGACTTGGTCAGTTTAAAAATATTTTTGGACGGAGTTTTCTTATATAAACTAACAAAAGTGTGTTCTACAATCGATAATTCAATAATTCTAAGTGCTTAAGATAATAATGATTTTTTATATATCAAAATTCAAATTTTTCTAAAATCATTTTACATAGTTCTTTTGATTAACTTTTACAGAAGTTAAGCAGACTAATATTTGAAATTAATTAGAGGGAAAATTTTTATAGATTTTGCAGTTTTAAAAATAATCTATACTAAAAAATATAATTGAAAATTAAAAAAAATAAAAATATTCATCTTAAAACATGATTTTTAACTATTTATGACTTTTACTAATTATCTTGTTCATACTTTATTCATAATTTTAGTACACATCTCATTAACTAGTTTAGTTCTTATGCTTACCATTAATTTATTCATGTGTTATCCGTACTTTTATTCATTACATCCTGATATCACTATATTCATTAATGAGCTCCATACGTGTATTCGTTGTATTGCTCATCACCATATACTCATAAATTTGCTCAATGTCTTGAATTATCAATTTGTTCATAATATAAAATGTATAAATTAATTTAATACTAAAGCCAAAACAATATTTAATTTTTATTAATATTATTTTGATTTTAATATATGAGTTATTTATGCTCATTTAATCGCTCATCAATTGCTCATTAACAAATCAATTGAGAATGAGCTCTTAATGAGTGTGTTACTAGGGTTTATTTTTATTATTACAAAAAACTGAATACGATTTACGTTTCGAATAATTAATTAACTTTTATTTCGAGCAAAATAAATAATTAAATTTGTTTTTTTTTTATCTCTATAAAGCTAAATTATTACTATAGGCAGAAAATATATTAAAGACAAATAAGTAAAAAATTTATAACAAATTAAAGTAGCGTATGAGGGACGCCATTCCACCGAATTAACTTTCAATAACAAAATTAATGCTAATTTAAATTAAATAATTATGACTATAGCTATGGTTAGTTTAAGAAGTAAACATTTATACTGAGTTTTAAAAGATCTTGAGGCTTAAAGCATTTCAAGTTTCATGAGTGGATTACATTCACACCACTCTGTCTATGGTTGCTTAGTAATAAAGCATAAAACTATGGTCTATCCAAAACTTCAAATCTTTTCTAGTTCGAGGTTTATTCTTCTATTTCACATTCTTTTCTTGGTGGGGCCCTACCGGCTACACATATTATTTCCACAAAAAAATCTGACAGATACGAAAACGTATTTTAAAGTTGTTTATGCCTCATAAAACATATCCAAAACACAACATTATTACTTATTTTATAATTTTTTATATTTGTAATAATTTTAGAGTAGCCAATTTTTGTAACAAAATTCGTAATCCATTTTTTTTTTTATCATAATAATTTACCTATTGCTAAACAATTTTACATACAATATTAATATAAGCACATTCAAACAAACATGTAAAAGTAAAAAAACAAAACATATTTTTAAGGTTATTTTTTATGTTTTAACATATTTACGTCTCCTTTACAAAACAAAAAAACCAAAAAAAGTAAACAACAATTTTGAAAGAAAAAAATTTTATTTAATTTCTCGTAAATCATTTGAAAACAATTTGATAATAAAAAAAAAAAATAACGCGAATCATTTCAATCCACTCTATTTTAAATTAGGTGTAATGACTATATTTTTGGTTTATTTCCAAGAAATTTTTATCTACTTTTTTTTTTATATTTACGTACATAAAATAATAATATATTTGTATATATACTTATTTCCATAAAATCTCTACAGACATTTATTTTATATGATCTTAAAATATTGTACACTGGTACATTGAAAGAATAATTTATTACAATTTACATTAAAAATTAATTTTTTACATAAAAACCTTGCCAAAAAAAAAATATTTTTATTTTTTACATTTTTTGTTTTCCTTACAAGTACCTAAAAACTCTTTTTGTGCCATATATATATACATATATATGCGTGTATAAGTTATTTCAAAATAACATTTTCTATTTTATACCACATCTTAACTTAAAAATAATCTTAGTATTATATTATATATATATATATATATATATATATAGCTATTAGAATATCCCCCGCATAAAATGTAACGTAATAATGTGCCGCCTTCAAATTATCAACCTTACATAATATTTTAAATTAAATTGAATTTCGAGTCCACTAATAATATTCACATTCATATATATAATATAATATATATACATATATATATAGGTTTTTCTAATATATTATGTTTGTATATAAAATCCTGTTTTTATCGATAGAGGCGACGACTTAATGTCTAGGTGTAAATTTTTTATTGGAACCCACTTTTACATGAAAGTTTTATTTAAATTTTATCATCACTCACTACACAACATACACTATATAGTTTTTACACTATACTTAATAACATATTTACATACATTTTTTACATACATATACATTATACAGATCCTATTACCAAAATTCAAAATTACAACGAGTAATTTTTGTGCAAAAATTTTCACCATAGAAATTTTTTTTTTTCGAAATTCTAAAAAAAAGAAAATTAATTTCATTCAAAAAATAAATTTTCATTTGAGTGTTTTTTGTTTTAGGGAAAACTCACCATCATAATATTATTATTGAACTCAATATTAAATTTATAAAATGAGTGAAATTTTATTTTCAATCACAACCCAGGATTTATAATAAATATTTTTGATAACAACATTGATATAAGCAATACAGAAACCAAAAGAGAGAGAGAGAGAGAGAGAAAGAAGAAAATTCAGAGAGAATAAAATAATCTTTAGGAAAATAAAGAAGAAAATAATATCCCAGAACCAGATATCAGGATAAAAGCTTCTCTGGGAAAACTAGTTTTCTTTCTCTATGTTTTCTCTCTCTATGTTATCATCTCATAATAATTTTGCAAAGTACGAATGAAAATTTTTGGAAAAATTTTCTCATAAATGAAAAAAACAAAAAAAAAAAAACAACAAAAAAACAAAAAAACAAGGAAATAAAAACGAATGCTCTGAATGTTAGGTAAATTAGAGCGCATGTAAGGGTGAACTCCAATTTCATTATTGTCTGATGTAACACAAATCTTGGAAAAGCTTTTATGCATGCTAACCTACATAAATTTATCCATATTTAAAGTAGCAAAAACATTTCAATTTTTTTATTTTTGTTTTTTTATTTTAATTTTTAGTTTGACTCGGATTTCGGCAATGTGGAGAAAAATCATTAAGAATTGCTTTTTCTTTATGCCCCTGTAGTACATATACGTACGGATTTACGAACGAATTTATATAAACTAAAAATATAAATACTTAAAATACTTACCTATATAAAATAATATATTATATATATATATATATATATATATATATATATATATTATATATATATATATATATATATATATATATATATATTATAAGATGAATCCTGTCCTGATAATATTTTTTGAGATAAAAGTTTTCTTTACCTACTACTGTGCACAAAATACACCCGTTCATAATATGAGATACATAACTTTATTTTGCTCATTTTATATATTTCTTATTATTCTTATTTTTATTTTTATCATTTTATATATTTTGATCCTTTACTGTGTAGCTTTAAGTAGATATCAGTATATAATTTTTTTGTTATATATTATTTAGTAGGGTGGTAAAGCACAAAAATTTTCAGGGCTTTCAGTCCCAGACCGACTTTCGTTGCATGGGTTTTTTGGAAAATTTTTATCATCTCTAAAAATAGTTTAGATAATAACGTTGCCGCAGACTGACTGACTGAGGGCTAATGTCGCCAACGCCACCGTCATCATGTCTGCTACTTACTTTTGTACTCTAAATTTATACTTAGTGACGAAATAAAGAAGAACGGCGACATCATAATATTTTTTGTATTTAGTTGTTTCAATTTTTTTTGGTTTTTTTTTTATAACAAAAAAAACAGAAAATTAAAAAAAAAAATTCCCGTTATATTTTTTATATGTTTTTTGGTTTTTGTTATTTTGGTTTTATTCCTTGCGATTTTTGTGCTTTATTTTTTTTTTTTATTATTGTTGTTGTTATTGTATTATAGAGAAAAAATAATAAAAAAAAAAACAAACAAAAAAAAAATTGGAAAAGAAGAAGAAGTAGTCAATAAAAAACAACCATTCACATACCGTTAGTCGAAAACTAACTGTAATAAAGGGAGCAAGTGCGTTGCACAAATTAATAAAAAAAAAAATAAAAATAAAAATTAAATATAAAATAAAAAAAGGAAAAAAATAAACAAAAAAAAAAGAAGTTAAAAATAACTGGCACTTTTATTATAACTGTTAATTGGCAGAAAGGATTTCAGTTAATTTTAAAATTATTCTGCTCTAAAAATACAGTTAACAATTCATATTTTTATTTTTACGGTTGATATTTCGTTATGTTTTTTTTTTTTGTTATTATTTTTTTTTTTTTTGTTGTTTATTAATATAATATAATCATCATCATGTTGTTTAATGTTTTTGTGGTGATTTTATACAAATTGAACATGTTACATTTTCGTGTATAATTGACTTGGTTGTTCATAACTGGTAAATTTATAATATTATTTTTTTTTATTATTATTATTTTGCTTATTTAACCCATTAATAAAATAAGTAAAAATAGAAGTACTTGAAAAAAAAAACGTTTAATAAGATGCAAATTGAAGAACAGTTGACCGATTCATATAGTGGCTGTTTAACGGTTATTTAATAATTTATCACAAAAATCACTTGTTTAAAAAAATTTTTCTTAGTAATTTTGAACAATTAAATGAACATTAATTTTGATTTTTTTTTTTATAAATACATACAATTAAATTTAAAATATATATATATAAAAATTTTATAGTAAAAAAAAAAAAATAATAAATAAATTAAAGAATTAAATGCTGTGTAAATAACAAAATAAAAAATAACATAAATAAATATTATGGCAATTTTTCATAAAATTTAAAAATAATGAATCTGAATATTTGATTAAATAAAAAAAAAAAAAAAAATTTAAATAAATTTAATTTTAATTAAAAAAAAAAAATAATATTTATTATTTAATTGTTTAATAATAATTAAAAAAAAAAAAATGTTTTATTTTAATTCCTCCAAAACATAAACGAAGAATTAAATTTGATGATAAGAACAACAAATAAATTATTATAAACTATTTAAGGTATGTTAAAATATTTAATTATAAACATAAAAAAAATAAAATCGAATCAAACAAATTAAATATATTTTTATTTTGCAATATTATTTAATAAATACCTAAATTATTATATTTTATATAAAAAAAAAATTATATTAATTATTAAATAAAATATTAAATTATTTCAAAAAAAAAATATTTATAAATTTTAAATTGTTTCATAAGTCATTTGGAATATTTATGATTTTCAAATATTAATTAAAATACTCAATTAAAAAAAAAAAAAAAAAAAAAAATGTAATTAGGTGAGTTAATGCTTTTCTTAATAATTAAATTGAAATATAAAATTTTAATTAATTTTTAATAATTTCGGCTGGTCCTTGCAAAATTTAAAATTGATTTATTATTATTTATTTATTTAGTAAAAATTCATAATAAATATTACATATTGATAAAAATTTATATTAAATGAAATATTTATATTTGTTGATTTTTATTACACTTAAAAATTTAACTTCAATTTTTGATAAATGAATTCATGATAGAAAAAATGAAGAGATTAATGCAAAAATACATTAAAATTACAAATCGCCATACCAAAAAAAAATTTTTAGTCTTACTACTTGGGGAAGAATTTTGACCATTTAAAAAAATATTATAAATTTTCAATTGAAAATCTATTC
Organism: Argyra leucocephala; assembly: GCA_963942445.1. Taxonomy (NCBI): domain Eukaryota; kingdom Metazoa; phylum Arthropoda; class Insecta; order Diptera; family Dolichopodidae; genus Argyra; species Argyra leucocephala. The sequence continues at coordinate 140,144,944 of OZ012680.1, forward strand.
ATAATTGACATTTCAAGTACTGAAACATTAAATTGAATATTTATTTTTATTTATTTATATTAACATTTTTTGCAATTAAAATTACAATAAATTTATTTGTAATATCTAGCTACTTATCTAGGCTTATAAATTGAATAAAAATACAAAATTATGAGCTAACATAAATTATATAGTCATATTTAATTATTTTAATTTTTGGTATTATGACATAATTACATCATCAATTAAACATGTTTTGATTTTAAAATATAATATGTGTAAGTTCTGCCATGCTTATTTTGTTTTACATTCCAAGTGTTCAAATTGACAACAACGTTTTTATCTGATTCATTAACTAACACGGGTCTAATCACAATAAGCCAATTTGAGGCTGCGGTAATATATATCCCTTCCCGAAATTACAAAATTTAATTTAAATCTAAATCTGAGTGATACGTTGTAGATCTCACAACCTTGTATTTCAATAGGTTTATATCTCTTTTATTAGGATAAGTAAGGGAAATTTAAGTTGATTAAAAAATAAAATTCAAAACCATAACTTATAATAAATTTGCTTATTTTCAAAATTTGAATTTTTGGAGAAAAAGGCCATTAAATATTTGTTATTCTTCCAAAAGCTTTGTTCAATATATTGGACAGATACTTTCAATAATAATGAAGTATCACCATTAATAAGATTGCAATAAACATCTCATCTATAATTGCCTATAATTTTCAAAATCGGATCGTTCAATGAATTTTGGTGAAGATCACTGCCAGCCTAAAAAAGACCCTCTTGTGATAATCATTATTTTTTCTTCAAAATTAGTCTATCCATTTCTTACTTTTATTGCTTTAAAAGTTTTATTTCGTCGAAAAGAAAAAGAAAAACGACATACTTAGCCATTTTCTATTTATTTTTTCTATTTTTATATTAGAAATCTGTTTTCTACTTATTTTTTCTATTTCTATTTTTATTTAAGGCCACACTAATGCGATAAGCACACTAACTGCTTTAGCAGAATATAAGCCATTTAGTATAGACCAAAGTTTACAGAACAATGATGATTATTATTAGACTATTGATACAGAAAAGTAAATCAATTTAATACTTTCTCCAAAGCTAAAGTCTCAAATCATTTTTTTTTTTTTTTTTTAAATTAGAGTTAGTGTTAATTTCAAGGTTTATAAGAACAAAACAATGTGTGTTCTTGAAATCAACAAAAAAAAAAATTAATGATGCAAAAACGGGTTGATAGTCAATTCAAATTAATTTTAAAGAGCATAATTTTGAGAAAAGTTGATTATGTCCAAAATTTTGAATTTAAATTGAAGGATAAAATTTTAATAGAATATATTTTTGAGACAGAGCTGGTTTATGAGAGTATATGTTAAATATACCAACCGTTGAAATTTGAATTCAAATGAAACAGTTTTATTAAAGCGGACTAACAAAATGTATTTTGTTATTTTAATTTAAATTTAAAAATTCGAAGTATTATCTAAAGTTTATGGATCAGTGAAGAAGTACTAAAATTGACCTAAATTCCACAGTAAAAAAAGATATTATAACAAAAATAATTAACCCTTTAACTTAATACCCAAAAATAATTGAATTTAAATTTACATAATATTATAATCTATAGCATATTAATGTTAACTTCAAATAAATTATAATATTATTAACTAAAAATAATTATTATTTATATTAAATTTCTAATCCACTTTAATTTAATTTTTCGTTATCAAGATTATTGAATAGTATTTTATTACAGTACGATATTGATATTACATTACAAGTATCTCAAATTTGTTCATTAAATTAACAATATTTTGTTTCTTCTATTAATGAATATTTTATTAATATACACTGGTTAAATTTCTAACAAGTGTTATCAATCGTTATGTTTATTTTTATTCACTAGTGAATTTTCCATTTGTCAATTAACTATCATTAGAAAATAATATCAAAATTTTAGAAGTTTTAGACCGACTATAAACAATTAAAGTTTAATTATTGAAAATTTATAAATGATTAATACTTAAAGCATGCAAGTCAGACTAATGAGCACTTCTGATGAGCACTCCATTTTAAATTTAAATGTATTTATTAGTAATCACATAATTAAATTATTATATTCTTAAAAAAAGTTGGTCGTATAATTTGACCCACTTTTGTTTAGACAACAACGATTTCACAACGATTTCACAACGATTGATTTTGCTATAATAAAATTTATTAACTTTTACACAAAATTATATGCCATGACTAGCTCAATTGATGTTCCATTAAATCAAGCTAGTGTTGACTCTTGTAGAAATAGTAGAATTTTCCGAAGAGTATTTTATATTTAAAAATAAAAAAAAAAAATTAATAATATCTATAAATATTAAAATTTACATAAAAATTTAATTTTAACTTTATTAAATTTAATATTAATTTTTTTAAATAGGGGAAAAATTAAAAATTGCTATTATAATTGATTCTATTATAGGTCATATAATTATCCTCTAGGTCTATTATGAGTTATATAATTCCTTTTGATTATCTTTGTTACTAATAATTCGTTCCCATACACCTAATTTCATTTTCCTTCTTTTCAAAGCATTTGGCTATGCTTCAACCACGCTCTATATAAAGTTGTCTATCACCCTTGCCTTAACGATATTATCTCACGCCTTTAAATTTGTTTATTTTTTTTTTTTCAATTTCTTCTTGTTTTGTTTTAACCCTTCAATCAGCGGATAACCGTATAAGATGTATTGAAATCTAGAGGCCCAATATTGTCCTTCCTGGCTGACGATTACTTTAATCACTTCTTTAAACGTGGTTATCGTAAACGTTTGAAATTATAATTTGCTTTGATCTTAAATTCTGTAATAGATTCCCTATATACACTTCAAGATGGTTAGAGAGAACAAAGCTGCATGGAAAGCTAATTATTTCGTAAAAGTCGTCCAACTTTTTGATGAATATTCAAAATGTTTTATTGTTGGTACCAACAATGTTGGTTCAAAACAAATGCAACAGATTCGTATCTCGTTGAGACGTATGGAAGTTGTTCTTATGGGTAAAAATACTATGATGCGTAAGGCAATTCGTGAAAACAATGCAGCTCTTAAAAAACTTTTACCTCATATTAAAGGAAATTTTGGTTTTATTTTTACCAAGGGAGATCTTGCTGAAATAAGATATAAATTTTTTGAAAGCAAAGTACGTGCTCCAGCTCGTAATGGTGCTATAGCCTGTCATTATTACAACACAAAATACTTGTCTTGGTCCAGAAAAAACATCTTTCTTCCAAGCCTTGTCAATTACAACCAACATTTCTAAAGGTACCATTGAAATTATTAGTGATGTACCTATTTTGAAGCCTGGATATAAAGTTGGCACTTCTGAAGCAACATTATTAAATATGTTAAATATATCTCCATTTTCACACGGTTTGATTATCGAACAAGTCTATGATTCTGGTTCAATCTTCTCACCAGATATACTCGATATTAAACCTGAGGATCTTAGAGCTAAATTCCAAGCTAGTGTTGATAATTTAGCTGCTGTTTGTTTAAAAATTGGGTATCCAAAAATTGCATCTGTTACACACAGTATTGCAAATGGTTTCAAAAACTTATTGGTTATTGCTGCTACAACTGAAGCAGAATTCAAAGAAGCTGCAACTATTAAGGAATTTATTAAAGATCCTAGCAAATTTTGCAGCTGTTGTCGCTGTATCGGCACCTGCAGCTACTGTAGCTGCTCCAGCAGCAGAAGAAAAGAAAGAAGAGACAGAAAGTGAAGATGACGACATGGGCTTTGGTTTTTTTGATTAATTTTCATATACAAATACTCGTCGGTAAAATAATATGGCGATCTGTATAAATAAAATTATCTACCGTTGCGTTCTAATTTAACTAATCGTTGATCATTCCAGATTATTATTGAACTGCTATAATTCAGTTAGGGATGAATAAATTTTTCTAATAGAATTATTACCAATTTTTTAATTTTTCTTGCAAATTAGCTATCTATTTTCTGAATTCACTCAGATCAGTTTACATTTCTACTCAGTGTTTTTGCACTCTCCTCTACTTACCTATCTTTAATTATTTAATTTTACCACCATGAAACAACTCAAATTTCTTAAATAAAATTGTTGGAAATTTGTATCACTTATACTCATTCCTGTGAATCTATTTTCAAGGTAAAATTAAAAATTTCTTAAATCGAAGACTAGAATTAGAATGGCGGTTGAAAATGTGAAATATGTTTTTTTCTTGTTATAAATGACTTAAAATATTTTTGACTTACAACCAGTGCCTATTTGTTATGACATTCAATCTTGACTTTCTTGCCATTTACAACTCTAATTTATTATTTTGTTAAATGAATTTATAGTTTTGAGTGATCATTTTGGTTATCGGTGATGAATCGGTGATGACATGCTCATTGATAGCTGTAGATTTTAATTATGTTATCTATTTATTTCGAACTCTTCTTTATCCAACTATAAATATCGGGTATTATAATTTAATGCCAGATTTCGGTTAGCTATATTTGGCTTAAACATATTGTCTCGTTTTAATTTTTCTTAATTCGTAGTAAGTATGTTTTAGACATATTTTACAGATCTAATAATAAGCTTTACAAATATTTTTTGGGTCTCATAATGAGTTTTACTTATGTTTTATAGATCTAATAATATTTACGGGTATTTTAATAAATTTTACATATGTTTTATGAATATTATTGACTACGGTATAAGTATAATTTCTCCTTCACATTGGGTAAAAAAAGCAGTCGCAGGACAGTAAGACTTTATCTGTAGTTTATTCGAACTCGAGAAATATAATATTGATAATAATATGATTTTGTTGATTTTGTAGTTATACTATCTGCTAACATTATGGTGCCTATTATGTATTTCGATCGATTTTCATCGAATCGTTCATCGTTATCGTTAGAATTATTCGATTGTAATCGTTAGAGTATAATAAAAATAATAATAATAATTCTTTATTTCATTAACAACTTAAGTTAACTTACATACTAAATTTACAAAATTATATAACAAATTAATTCAGATTTCTTAGCCTAGTATATTAATGAAATAGCTAGGTTCAATGTGTTATCAAACGATAAGTGGCGATTGAACCCTTAAGTGCCATTATGTATTTCGATGAAAATTTGATCGAAAGTGTTTTAAAATGCTGCCAATGTAAAATTCAAATCTACAATGAAAATGACATATGTTTGATTCTTTGACTGTCAAATTCAAATTATTATACGAAAAAAAAACAAAACAATAGTGTCATAACAATTTGAAATTTTTAAGTTCAAGTTAAAAGTGTTTAAATAAAATAAAAATTATTAAATTAAAAGTTTTTTTTAAATAAAATGATTTTAGCAGAGTTAAATTTTTTAGTTTCTGATAGTGGTGAAAAACGCTATCAAATTGCAGAGTTAAAAAACAAGCCAACATATAGTCGGGATTATTCGAATCCACTGGATTTGGAAGATTATACGTATATAATTATACATGAAATTGATGAGTTATTATCTACAAAACTTAATTTTATTAACAGTTTCAGATCAAAATTTCCTGTTAAACAACATTGCTTTTATAGATTTATTAGAAAAATTAGGGTAAATATTAAAATAGCCGATTCAAAATATAATTAAATTGGCCAGCGTATTAAGATTCTGTGCGGTTTGTAGCGTAGGAAATGATTTGCAGCGTAGGAAATAATTTTCAAGTCGGACTAGCAAATTTTTTCTGTTGTGCTTAAGGAAGTATGTCCAAAATGGATCAAATTCCATTACGCACTAGAAGAAAAAAGTCAGACAAACATTTATGATTAAAGTAGAAATAATTTGTAATTGGCCTTTCATTCCTATTAAAATTTATTTCAATACAAGATAATTATGAAAAATAAAATAAAATACCTATTAACATTTCAATTTTTAAATTTATTTTTATTCCAAAAAATATCGCAAATATAAAACAAACACCAGGTGTCCAAGCGTCACTCTTTTATTTTATCCTTTCAATTAAAAATTGAAATAATTTGTACAAAATCTCTCTTTCGATGTGTCTTTCGTGTTAAAATTTTACATCGATAAACCTTATCGATTTCGTCGAAAATTTCTGAACCATATCGAAATACATAATGGCAATTTTGCATTTTGACATTCCGTTCGATCAAATCGTAATTGTTATCGAAATACATAATAGGCACCTATATTTTTGTTCTCGATGATTTGATATTTGACTATCCGTTTTATTATAGTTTACTAATATTACCAGTTTATACAGATCGATGATTTGTTTGACAGCGTCAGTTAATTAAAGTATCGATTGATTTCGAAACAAAGATAATAAAAAACATACTAGTCTCAGTTTAAAAAATGATATATAATAAATATTTTACATATATAAATAATATTTCAATAATATAAAATGTTATCTATTTCATCTTCAATATATCAAATTTATATAACCTCATTGTATTGATTATCTTAAACTTCGTTTTTTATCATATTATTTCAGTACACTTGACAACAACAACAACAACAAAAAACAATTCTTAAATATATAACTTTTAAAATACTCTAATTAAAAATATAAAATTTAAACACCTTTGTCACCTTTTAAGATAGTAGGTAGGGTATATACCTACATACCTTCATTTATTGAAAATTTTCACTGTACTTAAATAAAGTTTTCTTTACCAAAAACAACGAAAAAATAAAACAAAAAAAAATAAAAAATTTAAATTAAAATTTAATTGCCAAATCCTTCAAGCAATAATTAAAGTTTATTTTTATTACAAAACTTTGAAAAACATTAAAAAATAAAAAATTCTCTTAAATTAAATTTTGAAATACTAAAAAAAAAAAAAAAATTTTTTTTGGAGTGCCTGTAGAATGTTCATTAGCTATATTCGAGCCACATAAATATTTTTTTTTATTTTGTTAAATAATAACCTATTACACTCTTGTCTATACATTATAATATTTGTGAAAACTATGAAATTCTGAAATAATAATTAAAAAACAGAATTATTTTTAAATTAAAAGAAAAAATATAATAAAATGAAAAAACAAAATATATATACATATATATTTTTTGTCGTTGCTAATCTCTTTGAACATTTTTTTTTTTTTTTTTTTTTTAGTTTTAAAACATTTTTTTCAGATTTATTTCTTTTTTGCTTAATCTTGTCACGTTCCTGTTTATATCCTGTCAAACTAAAATAGTAAATTATGAGAAAATTATAAAACTTTTTTTTTTTGTATCATGTTATGGAAACAGGATATTTTTGAGCACTTGTATTTGTATATATATATATATAGTAGTATAATAATGTCCAGAGAATTAAAGTTTAATTGTCATAATTTAAGAAAAATATAATTTTAAAGTAATTTTACTCATATTAATGGAGGAGGAAATTTAACTCGTACAAATTTTTATGTATTAAATATTTTTCAATGATGAAGTGTATAAAATGTAAATATATTACTATCATGAACTGATAACATAAAAAAAGAATAAAATTAAAAAATAAACTATAAAAATTGGATTAAATAAAAATGTATATCTATTAACCCTAGAAGGGATTGTATCAAAACTCTGTAAGTATAACAAAACTATCGGAAATTGTTTTGAACAAACAACAAAATTCTCATATTACAAAATTTAGATTTTGTTTTTTAATTATGCACAATTTGTTAGCAAAGAGCTTACAAAATTCTGAATTACGGGATTCTGAGCAATTCGAAATTCTGATTCAAAAGAATTGTGATCTCCAAAAAGTTGAATTTTTGAAAAAATATTTTTCCCTTTTTCTATAGTTAAAAAAAATCAGAATTTTATAACTCAAAATTTTGTAATTCGAGTTTTTTAATTCAGAATTTCGAAATTCAGTTACATATTACAATTTTGTTGCACAGAACTTTGTATTTCAATATTAAGTACATACATAACCCTAATTAAGTATAATTATTAATTATTAATGTATTAGGTAAAGCTCTAGTTCGTATTGTGATGTTTAAAGTAAATCGCTATTACGCTCGTACGTAACATAATGTCGTATCAGTGACAGAATGCTGTGACTGACACCCTAACTAACAGTCTACAATATGGTATTTGAATTTTGAAGAATAATATTTTAAGATTATATTTTTTTAATACATATACTTAAATGGTACTAATGCGTAATTTTTACAACACAGTCAAATATGTCGAACAAATTTTTAAAATAATTTGTTCTGATTGTTGCCGTCGATCAGATCGCTATTTATTGTTATTATAGAGCAATAATTTTATTTAATTAAATTAAACAAACATTTTTTTTTTAAAAATAGTTATATTACTTACCAAAGTATTTTCTTATTTATGGGTTCGAATTCGGCATAAATACGGCATATTATTGTAAATAAGTTTTTTTCTGTTATTCTTTGAAATTAATTATGAACATGGGAACATATAATAAGAAATGAATTATTATTATATACACTCTACACTAGCTACTAAGCTCATTTTGGAATAGATTAAATAAAAATAAGAGTAAATATGTTTATTTATTTATTTATTTTTATTTATTTATTTATTTTATTATATTATTATTAAAATTATTATTTGACCATAATTTAAATTAAGGTCAATTATAAGCACTATCATTACATTACTAAAAAAATAAATTTATAAAATAATAGATTTTACGTTAAGATTTTAATCGATTAAAATAAAAAAGAAATTTACCTTTATGAAGGCAAAATTGTCTACAATATATTTTTGATCATTAAAATTTTAATCGAAAGTAGATATAAATTGAAATAATTTTATGTGATTGCTAGTATGTTATGCTACAAGCTTCTGCCCTGCTTTGCCCATCCGATGCAGTAATCAAATGATCTTAATTGTAAAAAAAAGAGTCTTATTAATTATACCTATAGTTCTTATTAAATATCTTTATGACACTAATTCGAAATTTTTAAATTTACATATAGACATTTTATTTGTTAATAGATAAATTATTATTGGGTTATTGAAATATTGGAAATATTATGTTTTGAAAATAAAATATTATTATTATAATTATTATTTGATCATAATTCAAATTAAAGTCAATTATAAGCACTATCATTACATTACTAAAAAAATAAATTTATAAAATAATAGATTTTACGTTAAGATTTTGATAGGTTTTTATAACTCACAGATGCATTAATAACATCTATATTAAATATATAGATGGTGTAGGTTGTCTTACACTAAAAATACCTACTGATGAGTTCAAGTAGTGTTGTGATGAATGAAACAACTCCTAAAATTTATTGTTACTACGATTAGAGGTAATTATAACAATTTTTCTATATTTAGTATAACTAAGCTAATCATTTTAACTATAAATATGAATTGAAAGTTAATTTGTGCAAGAAAATTAATAAGACCTAGTATTAAAACAATAATTTATTCATTTGAGATAAAGAAAACAAATCTATTCACAAAGTCCAAGCCTTTCTTTATTATATACTCGCATTTACAGTAGAAGATTTTACTAGGTGTATAATTTTCTGTTTAACGTGCCAACAATCCGTTTGCCAAGTACATTTTAAGGGTTCAAACAATTTAATGTTATATCTTTGATCATTTATAACCTAATCTAAAATCTTATTTCTATAGATTTATTATTTCCGGATAAAAAAACTTCTTAACAAAATTTAAAAAGATTTAAAACATTTTTTTTTTAATCTTTAAAAATAATTGTAACAAATTACGAAGAGGAAACAAATATTTTTATCTTGAAAAAAAAAGAAACAAAATATAAATGAACATAATACAAGCCATAGAGAAGAAAATATTCTAAAGTTAAGATTATATTCTATTAAAAATTATTAAAAACAAAACAAAAAAAAAAAACATACCATCTACCTCTCCCATTCAACTTTTTATAACAAAATACGAATACGAAAAATATAATAATATTTTAACATTCTTATCCTTCATCTACTATTGTGGTAGTATATATATAGATGAAGGTACTTATAAGAATAAAAATTTACAATAATTCTTCTATCAATTAAGTAAACATTTTACTTACAAGGAATTTTTATATCCAGAAAAGTCATTCCGGTTCATTTATCAGCTTAAAAATGAAAAAAATATATATATATGTGTAAAAATATACATATATTACAAAAACAACAAAATACGTGACGAATCAACCGTATATATTTTATTTTATAATAAATACTTACGATTTTTTAAATACATATACAAATTATATATATATATATATATATATATATGTCTGTTATAATATAGAGTAATATTTTTAATAAAAACGTTCTTAACCATTTCACCTTTACAACATAAAAAATCATAAAACATTTTATATTACTTGTACAATCAACTAGGGTTGCCAATCAATTTCAAATTTTATCAAAATCACTTGTATACTTCACATTTTGTATATTTTGATAAAAATTTACTTGGGTACGATATTTTTTTAAAACGACATTAGCCCACTTTACTCTATCCCTATCACTTGTATTAATTGATATGATATCAAATTATAACAGTACAGGCTTCCATTAGCCAGAAAAAATTAGGTTAACTCAACTATTGTAGATCATCAATTTGAAAAAGTATAAAGCAAAGCGGATGTTCTCTTTATTGGTGAGTTGAAAACTATTTACATTACAATTTTAAGATTGAGTCTACACTATTGATATAACTATTTCTAAGTTAATTATAATACCATTTAACAGTATAATAAAAAAAATCAGTTCAAGAGACCGCTACGGTTTTTACAACATGTAATTATTACTACTGTTATTATTATGTATAATACGACCCTAACCATTATTAATTCGGGCACTGAAAATTTTAGAAATATTTCATTTTGACAGATTTTTTTAACATACTTTCCGACTCTTTCAATACTAGCTATATTGCACTAATTTCACAGCTTGGTTTATTAGCAAAATTTTATAGAAATAAATTTTACAATATTAGGTAAAAATAACATTTTATTCATTCAACATTTTTCACTTCAAAATAATATTACGAACATTTTAAATTTGGACACCACTGTTTTTATCGTAAATGAGACAGATTTTGGAATAATAAATACCGTTATCTATATCAAATAATTAAAATTGATCGTTTCCATGATAATAAATCAATTTAGTTGGAAGAATATCTAGAAAATGTCGTGTGATGGGCCAGTAAGTGCTGGATTTAATACTTTCTGCGAGTAATAACGGAAATCAACTTTTTATAATTTCTAAAACTTTTAAAGTTGGAATTTAATTGTTTGTGATAATCGGAAAAGGATCATAAAGACTGCCTTAGAAGAACAGTACGTTCTAGCAAGTCTGATATGGTTTGGGAGTACATGTCCGCAAAAGGTGTTGAAATCCACCATTTTATTAATTGTACAGTAAATTCCAAGAAATATATTGATATTTTAGGCCGACATTGACAACCGTCAATTGATACATTACCAAGAATTTACATTTCAGAAAGATTCATGCCATATAGATAAAATAAAAAAAAATTTGCTCCAGCATGAAATTATCTTCGTTTCAGAATAGCCATCAAACAGTCTTAAATCCAATTGAATCTGTGGGGGGTCAATGGAAAGAAGTATGTGTAATAATCCACAGTCCACAACTGAATATATGAATAAAAATTTTTTTTTAATTATAATATCAAATTAAAAAGTGTTGTTATAAAACCAGGCTTTCGAATAAGTGCTATAACTTGCATTGAAACAGTCAGTAAGTAGATATGTCAAAAAATTTGTCCAACATTTTTTCAAAATGAAATATTTTTAAATTAATATATAAATTAATATAAATATAAATTAAATTAAAAAATATTGCAGTGTCCGAATTATTAACCGAATATATATTTTGATAATAAACCCATGGCAATAACATTAAATTTGACAGTATTTGATAATAACGACACAAGACAAAAAATTGTTAATATTTAATGATTACACATACATGATGGCATTCCAAATTCAAGAACTCTATAGTACACAAAAGTCAATTTTTTGTTTTCTTCAAAATAGGCGTCGATGTGACGTTCGTTCACCATGAAAATAACAAAATTTTGTAAAGAAAATTCTTCTGTCAAAGAATGCTCATACCCAATGTACGTATGTGATTTATTCTCTATTTCACATTTAAAAATTCTTAAGAGAAAAAATGAAAATATTTTGAATTTACAATACAAACACACACACACACAGTCACACACTACACATTTTGATATTTCCTTTTTATTGTTTTTTTTTTTTTTTTTTGACTTTTGTTTACGTTTTTTGGTTTTGATGTTTTTGATATTAGTATTACTGGTTTTATATTATGCTTGTATTATGAACTCACGTAGGTACAACAAAAAAAAAAACAAAAATCAAAAAAATTAATATAAAAGCCAACTTTAAAAAAAAAAAATACAAAAAATAAAAAAAAAACTTTTCCTTTTTGTACAACTTTCAATGGCGAAATACTTAAGAACATTTTTTTTTTTTTCTAAAAAAAATTCCTTAACCTTAGAAAAATTTCTTTTGATATTTTTATTCCTACTTAATTAGTCATTTAGGACACAATTTCAAAATATATTCATAATATTATAAGTATGTCATAATATTAAAGGAAATTGTTTATTTTATGGTGGTAATTATGATTAATATACAAATTAAAAATAGAATTGAGTTCACTACTGGAATTCCAATGTAAAGTCAAAAGAAAAATTTAATTTTCCTCAACTATAATAAAAAAAAAAAAAAAAAATTTCCCGGTACGGAAATTTCCGAAAAACATTTTCTTTATTATTTAGTGAAGACCAAAGCATTGTATAGGTTTAGCAGCTAATTTAATGATGTGATTATGGAGTATGAGTAACAAAAATGCCTATACTTTGGAATTATAATAACTAGATACCTTAGAATTATAATGTTCTATTTGGACCAAATACCCTTTTGAGAAATTAAAGTTTTGGTATTTCAGATGAATGGCATTTTAGATTTTCACAAAGGGAGTTCTATATGGTTAATGTAACAGTAAAAAACGTTACATGTGTTATAAAATTTTTTTTGATGATAATGATTTGATATTATTAGAGTTCTATATGTTGGTTCATTTTTTGTATACAATATAAAACTACCCTGTAACACAAAACAATGTACACATTTTAATAATAAAAAAGATTTATATTCATAAGTTTTTGAAATAAAAGTAGCCCATAAAGTTGTACTATTATTTGTCTGCTTAACTAAATTTGAGGAAGTTTATAAAAAATCGTACTCAATTTCATTATAAATTGTTTTCCATCATTTCAATTTATTCTTATAACACTGTAAATTGTTTGTTATTATTGATTTATCATAGACAACAACCATATATGTAATTGTATCAAAATAGATAAGTGAATGTGTGTACTTATACATATTATGGTGAAATTTTAAATTAAAACTTCTAATTGAAAATAAAAAAAATAAAAATTTAATATTTAGTTTCGCTACGTCTCTTTTTAAATATTTATCATTTAAAAGCATAATATTTAAAATCGACTGTGAAATAGTTCAGATATTTGCACTGTACTTTGTTTTTGAATTTAATAACAGAACCGTTATTAGTAAATCGTATTGAATTGAAGTTAAAAATAAGGATTCTAAGGATAAAAACAGAACGGATATAACTTACAAAACAGACAATTTTTGTGATTGAACACTTTTTAATGTTCATTATAATAAGCTTGAACTGCCTTTTAATAATAGGGGTATACCATATTTAATTGAAATTTTCAAAATTCCATTTCATTTAATGTTCCTTGACCAAACAGATACTTCACAGCTATCTAATTTGGAAAATTAATCATTTTGTAACAGATCATTTGTCACAATGATTCGCACTTCGCAAAAATAATTTGACAAATAATTCTTGGAAAGCGGAAAATATTACATTTTCCAAATAAATTTTATATATTATTATATCAATTCTGTCTGTTATGTAACGGATCCCATGTAAGAGTATCATTATATTGAAAAGAATAAATTTATCTCAGTATTCATCTCGAATTCATCACTGATTCATCATGGTACTTGCCGAAATATGTCTGAAGTGGAGTCTATGTGTGCTCTGCCCAGAAATTTAAACAAAAAGAAATGATCTGAGGAAATGGTCTGGCGAAACAATAACAATAATTGATGAAATCCAGTTAATTTATCGGACGTAGAAAATAGAATTGAAATAAACTACAGATTTATTTCATCCACAAAAAACTTCACAAAGCTAGCTCTTCAATTACAATCTAACAGGTTAAAGAAGGAAAGATCGACAAAAAATAACTTGGTACTAAACAGTATTAAACAAAGCAAGATCGTATTAGAAAACTTTGGGGGGGACTTAAGATACTGGCGCAAATCAAAGTAGGAGCAATATGTAAGATGATGATTAGGGCCAATTATATTATATCATCATCAAATTTATTATCGGTTCAGAATTTTGTTTTTGTTAATTTGTTCAAACGAAATTGTTCTGAACTAGACTCTACAGTCTTGAATTTATATTAACTTTAAAAAAGAGCTTCCCACCCAAATTTAATGTTTTTTTTTTTACTTCACTAAAATCAATAATCATTTTTATTCAGACTAGTTCGTAAAATGTTTTTTGTTTTCTATTTGAACAATAGTTTCATCGATTGTCATACTAACTTTGATATTTTTTTTTTTGATACGTAGCGCATCTAAATCAACTGTACAGTCGAAAATAAGCATTCATCTGCTCCGCAGGAATATAACTATATGCTTTTGATAAGTGATGAGACAATTTAAATATATTTATTGAATGTCAATACATTACGAATTGTAGAATTAATAGCAGTTATACTGCTTGCGTTGTAAGAAATCACTATTCATCTACATTTGGTCTAGTTTGTGGAATCAGCGAGTGGCTATGGCTGTTACCTGCTTTGAAGCTGCTTAACTAATCATAAGAGTTATTATCGTATAATTGTACTCTGTCAATATGATTAAAAATTTGTATTAGGGACGTAGTAATATTATGTTGTTAACACCATAACTTTTTCAGTAATTGAAAAGATTTGAAAAATTAATTTAAGTTAAAAACTTTTATAACTGTCATCGGATTAAATTATATCTACTGATTTTTCTATTTAATTTTTTCTATATATTTTTTTGCTTTTTTAATTGAGGCCAAAATCATGGGATTTAAGTCAGAAAATCAGAATTTAAGTCATTTAAAGACGAAAGAAAGGAAAAAGAAGGATACTAATAAACAAAACTAGAAAATAATATGAAAGAAATGGAATAGAATAAAATATATAATAACGTATAATGGTATAATAAACCTTCAATAAAGCTTGCCCATTTAGTACGATATTGTGCTCTATAGTTTTGTTTTATTCGATTGATTAATTTGTTCTTGTATTTTTTTTGCATTTCTTGCATTCATCGATTTTTTCCAGCTATATTTCTACTGTCTTGTGTATTCCATTCTGAGATATTTCGCAAAGTTTAATTCAGTTTTCATTAGCTTTGAATTTGATATTGTTTTTCACGTTCATTTGCTTATATATTTATCTTGAGACTTATTAATTCCAATTTAACTTGTCATATTTAATTAATAAAAAACCTAAATCTTACCTTACACAGCTTTATTTAACCTACATACATAGAAACAATTTTAATTAAAAGCCTAAAGCCTTTATTTAAAGCTATATCGTTTTTCTTTTTCATTTAAAGTATTCGTTAACATCCCTATTAAAAATTTTGTACACGAAATCGACCACCACAAGGCAATTTTCTACGAATTTTCTTATTTTAAAAAATTAATGATTTTTTTTTTGTTTCTGTTACAAAGTATATATACGCAATATAATGTCAATATGACTGCCTGTTTGTTAACGTCATATGCTAAACAAATAATAAGAAATTGAACAAAAAAAAAAAAACAAAATGAAAAACAAATAAAGTTTGTTATTATGTGTTTTTCTATAAAGGACAATTTTATAATATTTAATGTCCTTGACAAGTATTATTATTTTATTTATTTTTTTAAATGAAAGGAAAATTGTATTGTACGGACACTCGAATCATATTATTATAAATTTATATTGTATTATTAAATAGGAAATTCTATAATACCTCTATAGATCGCGGTACTGTATATAGAGGCTGTAGTAAGCTTCTCACCCTTATTTTTCAAAATAAGAATATTATATTATTATTATACAAAGTATAGTAAAATTAAAAATTATTTTTCCGCAATATTTTTTTTTTATATTGTTTTTGCCTTGTACCATCTTTTCTTGTACATCATACAAACCAATATATACATAGATAAATATATATATATATATATATATATATATATATATATATATATATATATATATATATTTTATAGTGGGAAATTGTAGAATCGGAATGAATTTAAAACCATGTTGAATATAAATTTAATTGGAACTCTTTTTCAATAATAATGATAACAGTGGTGTGTATGAAAATGTTCATTAAATGTTATATTTACAATTTTATAGGGTCGGTTTACATGCTCAATTTATTTTATTCAATTCTAGTTTTTACATTATTATTTAATCCCAAAAAAACAACCTTGTACGATTTCTGCTTCATCAATTTAGGTGAATATTTTTGCAAAAAAAAAATTTGCTGTGTAATTTTATCCTATTCATTGATTGGAAATGTTTTTCAAAACGTATCGATATGGCAGTGAATCGAAAAAAAATAAAAGTGGTTGTAAATGAACAATGGAGCAATAAATGTTAAACATATTTATGTGAAAAGTAATACACAAATCTGGTACTGAACAAATATAATATTTATTTTTTGTTAGAAGATTTAAAATTTTTTTTTTAAAATACCATGGGGTATTATTTACCCCTTTCGCAAGTTACATCAATGCTTTATTTCATTAATCAAATAGAATTATTTATATTAAAGCCTAAACATTGAATTTGTAGAGCATAAAATAAAAGATAAATATAACATAATTTCACTTTTAATATCATGTTTTTTGCTGGATGATGCAAAACATGTGACAAGTCGCTTTAGATCATTTTCGGATTTGTAAAGATTTTAATATTCATGAATGTTACCTCTCATTGCCAGGATCCGAGCAGAACTATGTTAAAGTGGTTATTAGTACAAGTAATTGTCGGATTTGTGAGAATCTTGATACACATGAAAACATTAAGTATAATTATCCGTCATTAAAACGGTTTAGAGAGCGCCACGTTAAAGTGGTTAAGAAAATTTAATTAAAATTTGATTTGAACTTAATTTGAATTCTGCTCAAAGCGAAAGAAAGACAAAAATGTAAAACAAATTTCTTAGAAATCAGAGCTCCAATTAAATATCAAAATGTTATGTTCAGAAAAAATCTATAGAGAGTTTACAAAATTTGCTTATAAAATCTTACACTTCTGCTGGAACCGGGTAAAATCACCTTTAAAAAAAAATCAGAAATGTCTTCTGTCAATGGTCGAATAAACTTAATATATGAATTTTAAAATTAATAATGATCTAGTTAGGTATCCCAGAAGTCCGTTAGGGGTCTACTATATTTCTTTGAGTAGCAATGAATTGCAATACTGTCTATAGTATTTCAAGCGTTTGCCACAGATATGCTATATGGACAATTGTTGTGACAGAATCAAATTGTCATAACTGTCATCCCTCATTGTACTAAAATGAACTAAATTAATGTTCAGTGACATTTGTTTTCATGCAGGCATGGAAACAGTAATTTTTGTCAATTTAATTTTTATTCTTACTCTAACTCTGTATACATGATTGTATGTTCGTATACTTATAATGAAAACAAAAAAAAACAAATATAAAATAAATTATATTTTTTATTGTTTTATTATTTTTAATTCCACATCATACTGTTAATAAGTATACCCAAACTAAGATAGCAAAAAAAAAAAAAAATTAAAAATTAAAATTTCATAATTTGAATATTTACATAAAAAAATTAAACAAAAAACCACGTTAATGTCCTGTTAATACTTTCTGGAAATATTTTTACAGATTGTTGAAATTTTGATATTTTTTAATTGAAATTTTTGGATAGGGTACAGTTTATCAAATGACATAATATTATTATAAAAATATATTTAACAAAAATGTCAGTATGACAAAATCCATCATTATGTTGCAAAAAAGCTTTTTTAACACAAAAAAGGACATTTAAAAACAGGATATTCAACAATAAAAACCCTGTGGTATAAAAAAAATCAGTTGTTACTAAATCAAATGAAAAAAGCATAAATAAGTTCTTGCCGCTGACATAAAAAATATATACGACAAGAGTTTAAAAAAATGCTTACAGAGGTCTGCCGAACTAACTTAATTGGCACAAACCTTGTTTTTACTGACCACAGGAAATATCTGTAAAATTTAAAGAAAAATAAAACAATAATAAATTATTTTTCTGTACGCCCTTGTAGCCCTCGCGACAGTTTTTCTTTTACCAGAATGTTAACAAAAATAAACAAATTCTATAAATTTATTCAAAAAAGTTTACTTGTTTTGGGGTTGTGTCTTTGATAAGGAAATATTTTAAAACTACAAAATGGCGTTTTGTGTAATTAATATTTTATTGAAATGATCTGCAATTTGTAAAATTTAAAATTTTGTCCTTTCAGAAAACGTATTTTCAAGAGAGAGAGGAAGTCTTTTTATAAAATGTCTAATAAAGTGTTTAATAAAATGTGATCAAATTCCCGAAATTATTTATTTAATTGATCCAATTCCTTTGAAAAATTAAATTTAATAATTTTTCATCATTGTCAATCATAATGTCCTGAAACTCCATGGATGAAGTATATCAAACATCTTATATCTGCAATCAGCTTCTTCAATTGTGATCAAACAATTTTTTATTCTCCAAGTTTGTCTGAGACTTCCAACGCAACGACATCTACGCTAAGAATCATTCTATTCTATTCGACGATATTGTTCAGTTTATTGTTCCACAAACTACGCCCTGATCTAACAACATTTTTTGTTTTACCATATTTCCATATACATAAAATAAATATACTTTGGTTTTGTGTTGGACACGTTTTTCTTGCCAACGAACTTTTAAATAATTTTACTGGAAATAAATACTTGTTATTCAAATAGCTTAAATTAAAAATAAATATTCTTGCATTCTCTCAATCCTTTTCGCCATACCTATAACTATAGTTATTAACATTATAAAGAAGTTAATTGTATTATATTCAATAACTATATATTTATTATATTACAGTTATATAAAATGGTATTAAGGTAATTTACAGTAATTTAAGAGAAAGAGAGAAATTCTACCACAAAAAAAATAAAAAATTATAAAAATAAAACCAAAATTAAAATATTCTCTCCATCTGAAATGAAAACTGAAAATTTAATCTATTAAAAGCTTAATTTATAGGACGAAAAATATTTCTTTACATTTACGAGCATATTTTTATTTTCTTTTATTTTTCTTTTCTTATTTTATTTATTATTTTTTTTATATTGTTTTAAACTTTATAAATACAACACCAATTACTGTGCAAGCTGTGGTAAAATTAAAATATTTTTAAGGTTGAAAAATGTGAAACAAATATTTATGGTTGTCATCTATAGGGTTAGGAAAAAAGTAATGGTTGAAAAAAGAAAAGGAAATTCAATAAAATGAATTAAAGAATTAATGTAGATCTTTAATTTGAGGAAAAATTTAATTATTTTTAATTTAGAAGCATGTGCCTGATGAAGCCTGATGTTACTTTTCTTAAAATGTATATTCCCCAGATTATTTACGATTTTTTTATTTCATATTATATTATTTAATCTATTTCATGTATGAGTATACTATCCTTCGTATATTTTTGCTGAGTTGTGGAAATGGATTTACGAATGAAACAATACCTAGCTATATTAATTTGATAAAGTAAAATATTACAGTTATACTATCAGATTAACGCGGCTTAAAGCAAGCACATCATCAGATGTATTTTAATTTTATTAATTAATTTTTAGATTATTAAACGAAGTCTTGCTATACAGTTCATTTTGTAATATATCTATATTGAGTAGAATTAGTAAAACATCATTCCAGTTAATGAGAAAAAGTAAAATAAGCTAAACCAGATATATAATATTAGTATTAATATATTAATTATTTATGCAATAATAATGCAAAAATACAATAATATACATATTAAAACCGTAATATAATATTAAAAACGTTATTCGGTTTTAATTTTCTTCTAAACATTGCTCCTGATATCCATTTCATTACATGCGGCTCCATACTTATTATCTTAATTACCTATTATTAACGAAGTTCATTAAATTTGTACAAAGCAAAATATTTGATATAGCTCTACATCACCCTGTGTCTGTTATAAAATTTTAATTGCTTTAGATTAGTTTTTTTTGCATTAATATTCATTACATTGCATTAGTTTGCTTTATTTTGCATTACCTTGCAATAGTTTACATTACTTTGCATTACTTTGCATTACTTTGCATTACTTGACATTACTTAACATTATTCTAGAATATACAATGACCAACAAAATATACATAATAGTTTATTTGCACTATATCTTAATGTCTTTCTATCTATACAATATATAGAAGTAGAGGTGTAATAATGCAGTATATTTGGATAACATATTATTGAAAGCATTATTACTATTGCAAATAATGTAAAATAAATTATTAAAGATTATCATTAATTGGAATATTACTTTAAAATGAAGATCTTTACCAATAAAATAATCAATTATCTTCTGTATTACTTTTGAAATAGGTACTAAAGTGTTTGTCAGAATTAATTTTTTGCATTATTTTGCATTATTTGACATTATTTTGCATTATTTGGCACTACTTGACATTACTTTGCATTAATTTCCATTATTTGAGATTATTTTACATTCCCTTGAATGAATTTAAGGGAATGTAAAATAATGTCATTAAATATTGTCGGAATTAGTTTTTGCATATTTTGCATTACTTTGTATTACTTGCATTGCTTTGCATTAATTTGCATCATTTTTGAATTACTTTACATTACTTTGCATTAGTTTCCATTATTTAAAATTATTTTACATTCCCTTGAATGAATTTAAGGGAATGTAAAATAATGTCATTAAATATTGTCGGAATTAGGTTTTTTGCATTATTTTGCATTACTTTGTATTACTTTGCATTGCTTTGCATTAATTTGCATCATTTTGAATTACTTTGCATTACTTTGCATTATTTCCATTACTTGACATTATTTTGCATTCCCTTGAATGAATTTGATATTTTAGTAGATATTATTAAAACATTTTAAGTAATGGAATTTCGTTCTAAGTAATCCCATATAATGCAATGTAATGCAAGGTAATGCAAACTAATGCAAAGTATTTCAAAACAATGCAAATTAATGCAAACTGACAAATATTTTAATAAATCAAAAGTAATTCAGTAAATAATACAATATTTTAATGGTATGACACATTGAAGCTTCAAAAGAAAGTGTATGCAAGGCTCTATGTAACCGATATTGTTCTTAATTTTAAAATAGCACTACAAAATAATGGTACAGGTACTGATAATGGTAATGCTTTTGAACAGCTCTGAATAGAAGAGTGGTATTATCTGGAGATGCGTACGGATAATTTCTTCATAAATAATTAATAATTTCGGTTGTATTTCAGATTTATGGCTTTTCTTTATGAAATGTTTTACGATCAGAACAAGAATAATGTTCAAATTAACCTTCTATGAGTCGCATATATTAAAATGATACACATGTTTGCATAATGTTTAATAAAAAAATTGTGTACAAATATACAGATAACTGTAAATTAATAACTTCTGATTTGACACTTTTTGGTATAATTTAACCTTGAATAGAATTTTTGAGAGTGAAATAATTTTTGGTTTTATTCAATTTGGTATGGCATGGAATGAATTCACTACTGTTTCATTTTTTTTTATATTATTTTTGAAAAAATAATTTGAAACATTTTTTTAGTTTAATTAGTTCTAGTAAATGTTCTAATTTTAAAATTTATGCAGTTTAATTCAAAATAAAAAATAATTTACATTGTATCAAAATATCTCATACAAATTACGATATGAATATTGGTAAAAATTTTAAACAGCGTAAAATTAATTCATTATCTTGTTTTCTGTACATTATTTGTGAAAATATAATAATTTATATCTATTTTTGTTATTTTAATCAATTTCGATAAAACTTTTCATTTTATTTTTTTATTCTTTCAATTAAAAAATAAATAAATTTGTTTTAAAATGTCTTATGTAAATTACGATATAAATATTTATAAAAATATTGGTAAAATTTGATATAGCTTGTCCCATATTATTTAATAAATGAATTCGACCGACAGAAGGTTAAAAAATCAATATACCCACGAATAATATTCTTAAATAATAATTTTTCAACTCAAATCTATGCATTTCAAAAGATAAATAACAGTTTTTTAAAATATTTCTTACGCATAATACTGTTATTGTTAAAAAATAATTTATCTACGTAATTTTTATATTATTTATACTATATTTAACTGTATAATGTACATTGAAATGGAATGGCTATATTTATTCAGAAAACAAAAAAAATTATGAAAACCTCAACAAAACAAAAAAAAAAAAAAACAAAAATAAAACCTTTTAATTACAATCACGTAAAATAAACATTGCCTCATTGAAAATAATTTCTATTTTCAATTTTTTTATTTTTTTTTTTTTTATTTTTCTTTATTTTAATTCTGTAATACATTTCACATTTCATGTTACATGCGGTGAAATTATTTCGAAAGTGCCTCTCTCTTCCATTGAATCGAAATGAAAGGAATAAGATGAAATTATTATTGCAATAATAAAGTAGTGACAGAATGGTAGGATGAAAATGAAATTAAACAGAATGATTTGAATAAACGGAAACATTTAAGCTTTTAAGCATTCATAACGTTCGAATAGAAAAATTCATAGGTATATTGAAAAGCATAAACTTTTATTAAAATAAAAAAAAATAAAATTAATAAAAAAATGTTAATAACGTAATAAGATTGGGTACCTACCTAGTTTGAATAAAATTTTAAATTATTTTAAAGGATTTTAAATGAATTTTAAATTACTGTACAATTTTATGCAAGGTGTGTTTGTGTGTGTGGTTGTATTAAATGTATTTTATTTTTGTTTATATTTTTATTTTTTGTATTATTTAATAATAATAATAGTAAACAAAATTTAATAGGAAAGTGTTAAATCGTACACCAGCTGAAGAATTAATATAGGCACAAATTGTAATTATTCTACTAAAAAAAAAGTCTTTAATTTATTAAATATTAAAATTGAATTAAAATTAAAATAGGTTATGTTAAAAAAACACAATAATCAGAAATTAATTATATCAGTTTTAGTACAGCAGTGATGTGTGTTAACATGAATATTTTCATTTAAAATATAAATGCATCTATGAATGCGTCTAATTATTATCGATATTGATTATGGAGATATTGATTAAATCGTTCATATTGAAGAGTGATACAAACCTCAGTGTTGGTCGGTACATTGTATTTCAAGTATTATTTCGATTTCTATTTATGTAAAAATTTTCTAAATGGTTTCTAATTCGATTCTATATGAATTTAATTCTGGAAAAAAAAGAATTGAAAAATATTGAAACAAAAGAAAATTTTAGAAAACGGGAAAATCATGAAAAACATCTTTAAATCAAATTTTGTTCATGATTTTATTTACAAATAGAAAAAAAAAACAAAATTTAGAACGTAAAGACATATTGAGGTAACAAAAAAAATAAAATTGTTTCTTAGTTCCGATTTTTTATCGTTAGCGTAAAATTTTTACAACATTTGAAAATTAAATGATAAATATATTATATTTATACTTATACTTTGAGTGAAATTTTAAATTGAAAAAATTATTTAGTTTCGCTACGTCTCTTTGTATAAAAATCTGTCATTTCAAAGAATAATAATGAAAATTGGTTGTACAATATACTACATGCATACATACATACTATCACATATACATAATATACATTACATATACATACATACTATATATCACATTTATATTTCCTAACAGGTTGTAAAATGGTTCAGATATTTGTACCGTACTTTTTTTAAAATTTACAAATTAAATATTTCAATGATTTATATGAACTTAAGTATCAATTACAAAAAAAAAAAAATCTTAAAAAAAATCTCAAACAATAAATTAAACTATATTTTCTTTTTTCAAACTTCACATTTCCACTTTTAAATCAACGAAAATTTTCAAATTGTTAAAATGTTATTGAAGTGTTTTAACAGTTACACGATATCACAAAATTAATTACATATACATATACTCATATTAGTTCATTAAACTAAAATTTCATGACACCTATTAGATATCGTGATATTTTATCTACAGGATTTATTTATTTTATTTTTTTTTTTTTTTACAAACATAAATTTTCATTTCTTAAAAATAACGGGATTCTTAAAATAACGTGAAAATAAAAATATAAATAGTCAATTAATTTTAACTTCAATTCTACAAAGTAATTAAATCTTTTTGAAGTTGTTATGTTGAAATGATATATACATAATAATATATGTAATGTATATGTATATTGTATATATATATAAATAAACTGTAAATACAATCGTTAGCACAAGTTCTTGTTTTTGCATTGTTCAACAGAAAATAATTTTAAAAATTCATTTTTACGTTATACATACATACGTATGTATATATTATATACCTTGTAAGTACTTGAATTTTAATTCTTCATTTCACTTTCAAAAATGTAAATTTGGGAAAGAACATATAAAAGAACCACCACATTAACGGAAGAGGTGGAGGATGAAATATTTTTTTTTTTTTGTTTTTGATAAAATGAAAATTGTTAAATGATATTTTTATATTTATTTAACACTCGTAAGTCATGTGAAATATTCGAAAATTATACAATTACGAGAAAACCAAGCAAAAAAAAAATGAAAGAAACTAAAAACATTCGTAACTGAATAAAATAACACAAAAAAAAAATATTGTTTGTTTTTATTTTTAAGTAGAATATAAAATAAGAGTGTAAAACTTAAAACGTAAAGAATGATGTAGTAGGTGAATACATTGGGTAGGTGATGAGGTGAAGAAATAAACGAAGATGCTGAACATCACTAGCAAATAAAATGGAAATCAAGTTATTTGACATTCAAAAAGGATACAGCATTCCTGTTTGTGTTTTTTTTTTTTGTTTTATAACTGTTTGTTCATATTTCAATTCTTTTTTTAAATAATCTGGTACTCATTGCATGTTGGATGATGATGATGATGACACACTACAGCAGTGAAAATGATTTCAAAATATTATAATGCTATACATATAACTATAATATAACTATATATATTATTATGTATTTAAGGATATAAATTTGAAATTTCCTTCGTTATATTATTGTTTTAAATTTTTTTCTTATTATTTTTCTATGCTTAAAATGTGTGAAAATATTTACATACATAATATTGTATATTTTATATAATGTATGTATGTATAATATCAGGTAATATGTATTTGAAAAATGTAATTTTATCATAAAAAATTGTTGCAGTAAATTTATTTTATTTATGTTTTGATTTTGTTTTTTTACATCCTATAAAATTAGTTTTCGTATAGAAAATTTCATCTAGGACAAAATATTATATTTCAAGATAAATACAATATATATATATATATAAATATATATTATGCATATTATATTTCAATATTATATTCAAGGTATAAGTGAAATGTTATGTATGTTATTAAATCGTAATATCCTGGCTGTGAAATAAAAATAAAAAAAAAAATAATGTCACACTAAATTCTACTATGTGTATATGCACGTTCCTACTATACTAATAGAGTATAGTAATTTATGTTTTAGTTGTATAGTTTATTGAATCTACCTCTATATGTATAAAGTCAACAAAATTTATATTTTCTTTTTGTTTTTTAGACTTAAATTTATCTTCAATATTTTGTATTTTGAACAGTTATCCTATGTTATTTATGCCATTACAGAATTGAAAATTCAGATTGATTTTTATATATGTATGTATATAGACTTATATGTGGCATATACAAAAGTGTGATAATATATAGAGTTAAAATAATGTTTCTCAATATTTTTGTATTAAATTATAAGATTTTAAAAGCAAAAGCAACTAGTTATATTTTCGTGGTTGTTGTTGTGATTGATTGATTGCTTTGCTCAGATCTGTATGGAAGTTAAATGTATAAATATTTTTAAAAAAATTCTATAGCAAAATTTTTCCATCAAATTTATGATTCAGTTCAGTGAAGTCACGTGAAAAATCTATAACATTTAATTTATTTATTTATTTAACAGTGGACCAACAGATTAACCTGCAGTCCAACTACAGGCTCTTTCTACAATATTTAATATTTACATATATTTTATGTAACATTTTAACCAATGTGTGAATTGATTTAACAAAGTTGAAAAGAGATTCAATTGAAAAAAAAAATACTTCTATTTTGTTATGTTACAACCCACAAGTAAAAATTATTGGCTTGAAAAGCAGCACAAGTAGTCATTTTTCTTTTACGTATAATTAGTCACAACAATTCGATTTTAATTATTTAATTTATGTACTGTCAAATAGTCAACAGTACTTTCTAGAATGAATTATAACAATATGGTGCTAATAACATACATATCTCATCACTAAGGACCGGATTTTCAGGTTTTTACCTATTTTTACTTAGTATTTAAGAACACTTACATCAATCTGTTTCATGAAATTTCCTTTCATTTGGCATCGATTTGTTAAATTTTTTTTTTTTACATTTGGACATTTCAACAGTTTTCTTCACTTTTTTCACCTATTCTTCATTTTTTGTAATCTAATTTTAAATCTAATTTTACTAACTTCTCCGCTTTTTTTTTATTCTACAAATTTTTTTTAATCTTGGTATGGAAGAGAGTAGAAATGTGAAATGATTACTGTTGCAAAGAATACAGTGTAATACCAGACAGTATTTTAATGTACTTTCATTCCTACTTTTTAGTGTAATCTCATTAAGTTTTCATCGTAATATTTAAGGGTAGGTTTAAATGGCGATATAATATAAAAATGAGATATTTAATTTATTCAAACATTGTAAATTAAATTTAAAAATTTCACAATCCATTGATTGTGAAGCACTGTAATTCTATCTAATGTATACCTTTATAGTGAAAGTAGAACATTATTCATTATATATATAAGTGAAATATATTTCATATAATATCACTTTGTGGGTTTTAAGTTTCTTTTTAAGTTATTATATCAGATTCTCGGATTACTTTTCTTCAATCGAGGCAAAAAATTTAATTCACTGTCAGAATATTATAATATACATGATTGTAAATATTTTATATGCCTACACGTTAGTTATATTTATAGGTTTATTTTTATATATATATATACTTATTATTTATATAATATATTATGTATATGTATAAATATACATTTTTTTAATTTTCAGCTTCTGCTAAAGAATATTTATTTAAAAAAAAAAAACATTTTACGGAGGCGGGGCTCTTATTACTTCAAACTAAACGAAGATTCACCTATTTTTGTTTTTATTATTTTTTTACCATTTTTTTTTTTTGTTTTTCAAAGTTAAGTGAAAATTTTGTCATAACACAATAAATTGAGGAAAATTATATATACACAACACAAATACATACAAGATACACAAAGTTATGATCTGAAGAGATTATTGATATTAAAATCTATATAAATATATGTATAAGTATATATGATAAGGATTTAAAATCTAGGATGCTTTAAATCAAAGTATTACAGGTTTTTATTCAAACATTCATTTCTGTGGTTTTGATTTTGTTGTTTTTTTGTTGAATATTTTTTTTTTTAAATAAAAAAAATTGAATGAAAAATTTTCTGACCTCATTTTCATAAAGTCTATTAACTTTGTTAGAATTTTTTAGATAAAGTAATAACTTTTCTTTAATGGGATGAGTTTATGTTGTTAGGCAATATTTAGCTATCTAGCACTCTTGTTAAAAAGTAAATAATTTAGCAAAGTAAAAAATTCACATGATCGATCTCAATTAAAAATATAGAACATGAATTTTAATTATAAATACATATTACCAACTCCAATTACTGTACATTATGGTATGTACTGTATTTTAATATTATATAAAATTAATGAGAAAAATATATTCTTGATAGATATTTTTTATTTAAAAAAATTATTTTAATTATTAAAACTAGTTATTTTAAATAGAATTTGGTTATAGTTAAGCTATTTACTGTTAGTATAAAGTTGTTTTGAATAATACAGTGTTAAATTTAATATCGTTTTAGCTTTTTAGTTTATTTTTTTTCTTATTAAAATGGTTTAATGTTACTTTTCTGTGGATATGAAATGTTTTAATTTGCACATTTGCATACTACAAAAGCACTAGATCGATGTAACTGTATACGCTAGGACCATAGTTAAGTACTAAGATCATTAATTATGTGCGATCTAAAATATGTTCTAGTAGTAGTTTTTGTGAATGCAAAAATTGTAAATAGCTAAAAAAAATTTAAATTCATTTTTTTTTTATTAGAAATTGTTAGGACGCACTATAGCCGATTTTCTTAAAAATTAGATTAAAAAACTAGCTGCATTGTTCAGAGAAATCTCTGTTTATTGTTACTTACTATAACAAATTATTGTTGATTATACTTCCTACTACAAATAACAATCACTATTGCAATATCGGTCTTCAATAAAGCAATGTAAACTGGTATAGCATCGTAAAATTGTATATAGCATATTTTTGGCAGAAATTGTTATTAGTCCGTGTATATAAATTACGATATTAAATCTTAAACTCATAGCATGTTCACATTATGTTAAAATTTAATTTATTTACTATGGTTGAAAAAATGTGTTCACATTATATTACTTAATTATAGTTATGTTTGACTTTTTGTTTTTACTTCGCTTTCATTTACCCCATATTATGAATACGTAGTAACTGTCACAAAAAAAATATGAAACAAATATTTTTGGAAATAAAAAAACCATTTTGAATCCAAAAATTAATAAATAAATAAATCAATAATCATTTTTGACTGTAATTGTTATCAATATTTATTTTAGGTAGAGATGAAGTTATTTTAATAAGTACTTTTTACATTTTTACCTGTTTGTAACTTCAAAAATATCATTGTCAGGTTTGTAAATACATAAATAAAAAAAAAATACGATCAAAATTACGATATAACATAAAATCAGGGTTTTGAACGTTTATTTAACATAATTTAAGTGTAAATATAATAACTTAATCACTTAAATACTAATTACTAATACTAAGAATTACAAAATCGTTAACAACATAGTAATGTCAAGCACAACATCATAAACATATTATTGTCATGAATGGATAATACCGCAGCAACATCTCGTTGAATTATAACGTCGCGTCTTACGAAGTAGGCGCGCGCAGATAAAATTATCAAAATAGTCTTCTACAGTAGAACAATTCCCTAAATAGACAGTATATACATATTTAAAAAAAAATTAAATTAGATATTGCCTCTGAAATAGAAATGATTTAGTAAAAGCAGCAAGCAATTGAGTACGACGGAAATGTTAAGTGGAAACCCTATCTTTTTAAGATGAGTAAGAAAAAAAAACCGTAATTTATTTTCAACTATTGTTACAAATATATGATATGAAACTATGAAAAAAACAAAAATTACACTTAAATTATGTACACATGACTTAATTATAGTTAATTCGGTAAATGCTAACATGCCATAACATATCTTATAGTTCAAGAATATTGCATATTTATTTTTGAATACTTACAATTGCATTTTTTTTTTACATTTTTTCTGTATTATTGTTAGTTTTATTTTTTTTTATTTCTTTTTTATTTTTTACTTTCCAACTTATATTTTACAACTGATCGGTTTACGTAATGTAGGATTTTCCTATCATTCTACTTTACGTGATTAATCACAATCACAATCTTTCCTGTAAAACTGTCAAAATCAGCCTGTCATACCTACCTACCTCACTTGAACGCTCATAATAAGCTTTCTTCTGAATTTTCGTTTTTGTATAAATTAATTTATATGTGGAAAACTTCATCTAAATTGTATAGAGTAACTTCCTAATTATTGATTTCTGTTGTAGAAATAGGAAAAATTGGAAAAGTAGTTGTAATAAATCCCCTTTTCATTAATTTTGTTCAATCTAGCAGATTTTAAGATATTTTCCAACCCCTGTTATTGCATAAGAACAAAGACAGATTTGTAGATCATCACAAAACATTTGCTTTAACATTTCTTGAATTACTAACGTTGGCTACAGCTTGAATTACTATCGTTGGTATAATTTTGTATATAGGCTTGAAACGAGAAAAATCTCTTCAAACAAAGATAATAAATTGAAAATAAATAAAAAAAATAAAAAAATAATTATTGACATTACAGTAGTACTACAAATTACTCATAACTCTATATAAATATATTCATATGGATTTAAGTATAACATAGCTTTATTTTTATTCCAATAAGACTTTAAAAGATTATCCTAACAGCTAATATAATTGATTGAAATTTAAGCTTTGAGTGTGAATTAATTTACTATTATCCATATTTTTTTCTTATACCCAACCTAACTATACAAAACTCTTTAAATAATTTATAAATTATTATCTTGTCAAATTTATTATTTACAGAATAGTTCAATATTTATGTATTTATTACACATTTCAACTGAATAATTTAAATATTTTTGAGAACGAATTTTACAATGAAATCTATCTTCTTATGCAAACATATTATATGAAATGTATACACATATATATAATATATGTATATATAATGTATTTACCTACAGATTTATATGCTTATATTAATTTTTCTTATCCTTTTTTTTTTTTTGCCAACATTTCAATTGAAATCTTTCAACTGTAAAGATCATCAAATATTAAACTTTTTCCGGTATAAGAATACAAGGCAAATAGCAGAAAAAAAAAGAAAAAGAGGCAAAAAAAAAACTTAAAAGGTTTTCCAAGTTCCACTTGAACGGTTAGTTTTTCTCTTTTTCACATTCGAAAGATACCATATTTATTTTATATAAAAAGGATGCTTGAAATATAATATTGGATCCATACATGTATATACTATGTATATGTATCTATATATATTGTCATATTATAAAATCATCACCAAAGTTTCATTCGGTTCTCCTTTTTTATGCTTTTAACATATCTAATATATATATGTATATATATGTGCATATGTGTATATTTTTGTATTTTATTGGCAGGGAAATTTTTTATTTTTTTCATATTCACTTCAATTTCCTAAAATATTTCCTATTCATTTTTTCTTTATTTTTGGTTTTATCTTTTTGTTATGTTTTTTTTTTAACAGGAAAACATGAAAGTAAGTTATACTATTTCTGTTGCTCTGAAATACATTATATATTTTATTGTTATAACCATCAGTACCTATATATTGAATATTTTGAATTTAAATGGGTAATATTTAATAATACAGAGTGTTCTGTTGTACAATTTTTTTTATTGTGTTTTTATATAGCCTACATTAACAGTAATATCATTATTAGAAATTTGCTCTTAATTCAACTTGTTTAAAATCAGTAAACACTAATTATGCCAAATATGAACCTATTAATAGAATGCTTATTATATATAGGTAACATAAATTCATAATTGATTTTACACTATCAAAACATTTACAAAAACTAAAATTATACAATCGCTATATTTTTAAGATATTGCTATTCTTTTATTTTGTTTTGTTGTTTTATTAAAGTGTATGTGATTGTTTATTTAATTTTAATTTTAGTTTTATTTTCTATTTTAATTTGATTTGTAACAAATATATAAATACATATATAAACCCTTTGTGATGAACAATAAAAATAAATTAAACGAATACAAAATTCTATCAAAAAACCGATTATTTAACAATAATTTTTAAATTTTAATTTACTTGATGTTTAAAGTGCTAGAACGTATCAAATAAAATACATAAACAAATAAATAAATTGTTTTTGATAATCAGATTTGTTTTTAGTGATATGTTTAGATTTATGGAATAAAAGTCGAGTTTCCTTTCACTCAAATATTAGTCGCAAAGCACTGATGAAGGAAGTAAGTTGCTTCCGAAATATCGATATTTGCAAAATAAATACAAATGATTAGTGAAAGGAAACTCGACTTTTATTCCATAAATCTAAATAAATAAATATTTTTAGTAATTTTATATTAATTATAAGTTATTAAATAAAAATATATTTAAATTTATTTTTAAGCATTTATTTCAACTATATTCTCTAATTTTGTTCTTGCACTTATCTACTATGTTCTTTTGGGCTTTATTGTTCTTGCACTTATCTACTATGTTCCTTTGGGCTTATAAAATTTTTGTAACATATTTTACTTGTTTCAAAGCCTCTAATAAGATTCCGCTTATCAAACAAGTGGTATTTTTTTAAACCCAGTATCTTACACTAATAAAACTAATTTTTTGTAAAAGATGAGGTTGCCGGAAATGCTATATGTGAGTTATTATTACTGCTTTCGATTAACACAATAGAATAATTTTTGTTGATGCAAATATACAGTACTGTTGCAACAAATACTTTTACGGTACATTCGGTCAAATATTTATTTGTATATATAGGTATTGCTAGAACCGAACAATTTTCGTCCTCGTAATAATGTAGTTCAGTTATAACACCTATCTGTCTTTTTATATTAAATAAATGGTTTGAATTAACAAATAAAATTATTGTTGTGTTAGTTATTCGGAATGATTCGTACTGTTAGTACAACGCCATTGCCAATTATCTTAAACGTAGTATTCAGTTGAAAGAACCGAATTTTAGTTACTATTGATGATTCTTATAACAGAAAAGATTTATAAAATAGATAGTAAGAGAAGTAAGATTTATTAAATAGAAGAAAGGTTAATATTCAGTCATTAAAACAATTTATTCGGTTGTTCGGTTATTGTAATTTCGTCACAATTGTGGTAACAACGAACATGAATTTACATATTCATTTCTCCTTTTCAATTAAAATTGTTTAGTTGGTTTGGCATATTTGAGCATTAAAGCAAACTTTGATATTTGTAAAACGTGGAGAAATAATAAGTTCTTAAATTTATTATTTCTAATATAATCTGAATAATTTGAGCTGATTCTGAATGAAATTAAAACCAAATTTGAACATTTTATAACTTTTTATTAGCTTTAATATTTTATTAAAAACGTTTAGAGACCCTTCATTACGTTATTCAATTATTAAAGTCCCTTCCACAATCTTCCTTCCTATTTTAATATGCGGGCATCGTAAAATTAAAACTGAGTAAATCCATTTATTGCAAAAATTATTTTAAGATTGCTGTAATCCAAGGTTTATTAGTTTTGAAGTTATTGAATCGTAAAATTGCTTAAAATCGATCTTCATTTATCACAGAACATTACACATAAAACATCAAATATCTCCAACGCAATAATTTGAATATAATTAGTTTGCAAACTGCATGACAATATGATGGATGATAATTCAATGAAAAAAAAATTTATCATTTTACAATTCACCCTGTATTTATAGTATATACATAATAACCATTTATATTGGTAAGCTATAATGTTTCAATTTGAAATTAATTCAAAAAGTATTTTAGTTTTTGCTTTTGAAAAAAAAAAAAAAAAACAATAGAATATTTTCAGAAAATTTTTTAATTTAAAAAGAAATTATTAACCACAAAAAACGGACTTATCAAAGAAAACAAAAATAATAAAAAAAAAAACCAAAATAATAAGCTGAATCAAAAGAATACGAATTTATTGGATGCTTTGAAATTATTACAATAATGAAATGCGCTTTGACTGGCGAACAAATCCTTCAGTTCTTTAATATTACAGTTTAATCAGGATGTTTTCACTTAAACAAAAAAATAACTTTTTTTTTGTTGTTTTTGTTTTTTTTTATTTTTTTTTTTTTTTATTTAAATTTCTTTGTATTAAAGAAGAAGAAGACATTTTGCATAAATAAATTTTAATTATAATATTTTATTTAGGTATATAGGTAGAGATAGATAGATATATTGTATATTTTTGTAAATATTTTTCTGACGTCAGATTTTAGGTTATGCAGCATTTTATTAAAATTAATTCTTTGATTAAACAAAAATTGTTTTTACTTTTTTTTTTTTTTTTAATTTATTAACTCAGACGTTTTATAAAAAATCGTTTTATGATACCGTTAAATAAGTCATGGCCAGAAACAAAATTATGAAATAATGACGTCATTATGAAATCATTAAAAAAACATAATTTAATAATGCTTAGTGGAAGAATATAAATTAATAAATAGTTTAGGATGATGTTTAGTGTTAGATTAAAATTATTTTTGTATATATAGTTTTTCACAAAAGTCGTATTATTTTCACTTTTTAGTTTTGTTTTGTTTTTTCAACATTGCCAAAACACTAGGTGGAGGGGACGTTTTTTGTGGATATAAACGAGTTTTCATAACTTTTCTTCTGCCATCTGGGGATTTTTACGGTGTAGGAATGAGCACATGCTGCCTTTCGTGTTTCACGGGAGAATTTTGTCTTGATTTGTTTTTTTTACTTATTTGTTGTAAAATTGATTAATATTTTGATGGTTGAGTTTTTCCCATCAAGCAAAATGTTTCACTTTATTGACTCACTAAAGTTGTTAATTCTAGAAGTTTACTTTCTATACCTCTAAAGTTCCAAAATTAGTTGCCACCATCACTTTTTTAAAAAGGACAAATTGGTTTGGACAATTATTAGAATCTGGATGGATAATCAAGATGCATAATATGGTCTAGGTAATATGGTCTACTTGCATAATATGCTCTAGGTAATGTAATTTACTTGGTATAATAGATTATTATTACTCTTGTACTTTGTTTAGATATTTTATTTGAAACATAAATAATTAACTTGAATATGTCACAATATATTCTGAAATCCAAGGCATGATAAAAATTGATAGTATAATTTTTTTGTGAATGACAAATGTATGAATCATTCAATTTTTGAACCAACATCTCTTGAGCTAGCTAAATTTACAGCTGATTATTTTATTTTGCGATAACCGAGATCACACTGACACAAACATTTAGGTATATATAAAAATTTATAGATTATGATGTAGGCTCTAGGTGAAGCATTATTCAAATTAAATAAATATTAAAACTCTAGTTCTCGTAGACTCAGTCATGATGATGTAATAACAGAAATCGATTAAAATATTTAATAAAATTGTGAAACATACCTTGAGCATGTGTAATATGAAAATAATTAGTCTTATTTTCAAAAGATTCAATATATATACTAGTGGATCCCCTGTGCAATTGCACAGAAATAGTTTTTCAAACACAATTTTATGTAAAATGAAATATTGGTTTTGGTATAATTGTAGTGGTTTTCTGAATAGCTTGATTATTGAATATATATATAATGAAATTAAAGTCTAATACCTAATACTTTATGATGAAATTAACACTAGTTTCAATATAACTTAACACAATAAAATCTCATTACTCTCAAAGTAGTAGATCGGTATATTTTATTCATTTAAAAAACGTTTGTAGTCACAATTCTGTTATAGAAATAGGTCAACAATGAATTATTTGATTAAAACAAGTATGTTCTGATCTGATTTTTGTTTTTCTGTTTTGTTTTCAATTTTTGTTTGTGTTTTTGTTTTTGTACTTTTTTCTATAAGTTTATGTGTTTCTTTAAAATGACATAATTTTTATGAAGAATTTTTAAAAATTTCCCGTAATTGAAATTTCCTTTAGAAAATAGATGGCGCGCAACTTGGAAATAACCGTCATTATTTGGTGTAAATATTTAAAATGTTTTAAGTATTTAGCACCAAAAACTTGCTAAAATTTTAATATTTTTGTAGTGTAAATAATTTACTATTCAATTATTTTTGCTTTTTTACTAACCACGTAAACTTAAGATATTCCCCACCTAAGGCCTTCCTTGTGTATAAATATAAAAAAAAATTGAATTAATATAGAATCGAATTCATCAAAATTTGTGATATTAAAACCTGTATTAATAATATTATTCTACTAATTAATTTTTTTTCCTACTAAAAGTGCAAAAAAGCAAATGCGATAAATAAAAAAATAAATAAAAAGAATTTGACTCAAAAGAGAATCGACAAAAATTTCTGATATTAAATCATGCTTTAACCAACTCAACTAATATCTTATAAAAATTGTTTACCCAAAATATACACATAAAATAAAAATTGATTTTGATCGCCATGACTTGCATCATCACTGATTAATTGAATGAAAAAAAAAAAACGAAACATACGAAAAACCACGAAAAGTGTGTCTTCAAAATCGTGCTCTTGTATATTATAATATAGGTAAAATAAAAATTGATTTTGATCGCCACGGCCTGCATCATCGCCGAAACGGTAACGGTATCGTAAAAAAATAAAATAAAATTCTTTGCTGTTTTTATACCCTGAAAATAAAAAATAAGTTTTAATTTTAGTTTTAATTTTTTTTCTAAATTAAAAATAAATTACTTTTTATTCTTGTATTTTATTTTATTATTAAAATACGGTATCAACGTAACGGTAATATAAAACAAAAATAAAAAATTACCTGTCTTACGAAAAGATCTATCTACCTACAAAATGTTATGAGTTGGCTTGAGAATCTTTATTTTATATTATTAAAATCACCATTTTTGATATTCAATCACTTTCATCAGAATAAATTTAAGACTTATTTTCCAAACAATGGAAATAATTTTTTTTTTTATATTTTAATCAAAATATAACAAATATTTTTATTGATTATAGAAGGGCACATCACCGACACCTACTGAATAACATTTTATCTCCTACCTAAATTTTAGATAATGTAATAATGTATTACAACTCATTTATTATTATTTTCAACCGAATTTTTGTATTATATTTTATTATTGGCAAATTTATAATAATTATACTCATATGTACAACGTCTATTTAATTCTATATAATTAACATAGTATTATACTTTTCTTAGGTGTTATTTGTAAGCTTCTTAATTGTTTTTTTCTGTACGAATAATATTTTATTATATACTGACTCTTGAAAATAATTTAATATTTTCACCATTTCAAATAGGATGATATCAGCATCAATTGTTTAATTTTAACTTTAATATATTGTATAAATATTATATAATTAATTTTATGTATAGGTATATATGTTAGAAAATAATTCATTAACGTTATATTGTGATAAATCAACGATAATCGAATTATATGTACATGAGTAGTTTCTATAGAAATTGTGTGATTGTATGTCTAAATATAATATTTCAAACCTAGTATATGAATTTGATATACGTAATAATTAATTTAGCTATTTACAGTTGGGACCTGTATATATGGCGTGATCCGCTCCAAACTGAAAATCCATTAAGAGATAATGACTTGGAGTATTTGAAGAAAAAAAAATATATTAAACAGTGGGTGAGTTTATTTTTATATTTAACCTGGGCTACATCAGAGAGGGTTAAAATAAAGTTGGATTTGAGAGATTATAGACCTTTATTACCTACTATAGCTATTTACCTGGAAAATAGCTGCAGTCTAGCATGAAAGTTGTGCTTGGTGAAATCGTAGAGAAATGCACTAAAACAAATAACCAGTTAACTTCAACTCTTTTCACACCTTGTATATTGTGTCCTTTTTAAACCAACAAACGTGATCATGTCGGAATATTTTTTAAAAATTTTATTAAAAACAATAAAAAGAAATTCTTACAATTTTCAGAAAATAATTAACTTAAACGATCTATTTTAACATCAGATTGGGTTTTGTTTCCATACTAATTGAAATAAAAATATTAAATTCTGGTGCTTTCGAACAAATATCAAATTGGACATAAATGAGACGAATATTGTTTGAGTTCTGTAAATGAAGGTATATAGCCGACATACATGTTGTGCAGTTGTTAAATTATTTATTTATTGTTCAGAATGTTCCTGGTTCAAGTCCAGTGACCTAGTATGTGGCCTTCTGTGGTTCGAGTTATATTGTAAAATCGAAATACACTATTTAAGAAGCCCACTTTCTGAAAATATCAATCAACAATATTATATATTTAATTAGTGTTGATATATCAAAACAGTAATAAATGAACAAATACTGGAAAAATATCGTATCTATACTTAATAAAAAAAATACAAGATTAAATAGAGTTTTAAAGTAAACCAGCTATGGTAAAATATCTATACAAAATAAGTTTTTCCAATATACATTTTTAATTTTATGTTTTGTAAAGACCGAACTATAATATGGGTCTACTATAATATGGGTGAACTATAATTAATAACTAATCATACTGCTGAACAATTGAATTAATTATCGAATACTCATTAATAATTGAATTAGTCAACAAATACACTGTCCAATATATATCACACTGATATATCATATATCATACTCTTACTTCAATCAAAATTTCAAAACTATTGATTGAACTTTACTTAAGTTTATTTGATTGGCAGTAGAGACTTTCGTTAACTTAAACTGTTTTTCTGTAAGCCATTTAAGTCCACGGGCCACATGAACACAGACTTAAGACACTTTTGATGAATTTGAGTAGTTATCTTAATCCATATATGGAACTATAGTTTTTGAAAAAAATATTTTTAAGATAATTTGTATTATTACTCACAATCTATCAAAATCTAAACTTTGGAAGACAATTTTTCTCTTAAAAATAATAGGTAATATAAATTTTATTTTTTTTTTATTATTTTTAGTCATATTTTGATTCATCATTGTCCTGTAACCAGATCCGTGGGGCATAGGACGGAAATAAAATCAAATTATCTTCATTACAATAATTATTATTTAAAAAATAATTTTCTGTATCATTAAAATAACTTTTCAACATCATTACATCTCACCATTTTATTTTTGAAATTATTAAATAGGTTTTTACATATTACTTTATTTTTTTTTTTTATTTAAATTAGATTTTACTTCAATAAGTTACGGATTATTTACAACAAATTTTACAATTTCAACCTTAATTTCATAATTTTTTATTTTCTAAAATATTTGTAAAATTATATTCAATCATTCAAACCAAAAAAAAAAAACAAAAATTACTCTAAGTATGTATCTATATTGTATCTTTAAGAATCTGAAGATCTTTATTTTTGGCTATAAATACATAATATTGTATATACCTATATACGAAAAATTTTTTTTTTGTTTTTAATTTTAAATTGTCATAATAAATAAACAAAAATAAATAGGTTATTACTTATATTATATATTATTGTATATATATATAAATATCAATAATGACTTCATAAATCAAAACTGACATATTTGTTCTCAAATTCTATCAAGCAAGCCAACCAACTGATACCAAAACCATACCCATATATATATATATATATATTCTATCGGCCCACTTGTATACCACCATATTCTTCTTTGGAAAAACCATTAAGGATATCTTGAAAATTTAAAAATAACTTAACATTTTTTACTTTTTTGTTTTTTTTGCTTTCGTAATATTTAACTTAAAAATATTGTTTTTTTTTTTGTTTTTTTGTTTTTTGTAAAACCATTTGAAGCAAAAATTTCAACAATTAAATGTGGAAGCATAGAAAAAGAAAAAAAAATGAGAATATATTTTAAATAATAATTCTATAACAATATAATATACATCTACAATATTACGTGTATATATATATATTTATATACACGTGTATAATAAATCAACATCAATATTTTATTTTTATTTTTTTTTAAATAATGACCTATTTTTAAAATTTTTGAACTACAGTTTTGAGGAATTCCTAATATTTGATTATATATCTGGTATATAAATATTGATTATCATACCTGTACAAAACAGGGTGATAATCGTTTGAATTTGCGGTTTATTTGAGGTTATTCAAAGCTTCATTTTGGAATTAAAATCGATAGAATTAAATACGAATGCGTCAAAAATTTTAACCAATAAGAAATTGTATTATTCAGAATTTACAACAAAAAATGCAAAATAAGTAAATTATGAAAATCTTAAATAGAAACTAACAATTTAATATATATATTATGTATGTACATAATGTATAGAATTAGATTTAGATTAGATTTCGATTAGATTAGGTTCAGATTGAAATTGTTTGTATTTAATTTCTATTAGTATTGAATAAGTAAATAAAAGATTTGTAATAGAGAGATGATCAGCATCTTACCCGACAAAGGGTCCTTAATTTTGGCTGTATATTTATGTGTAGTTTAAATAATAAAATAAAATTAAATTAAATTATAAAATGCAAATAGTGTTTTAAATGGAACCCAACTTAATACTGATTGTTCATCTCAAATCAACTGAAAAAGCATATTCCATCAACCTATATCTACTTAATACTACCAATAATATGATATATAGATCATCATCAATCCTGTTGATACCCTTCATTGATTTTGATTGATTAAAATTTGGATTTGGCAGCTTTGCAGAATTTTAATTTGAAAATTCGAACTCTACATAATAAAAATGTACATAATATTATAACAATTTAATAATGTTTGTGAAACAAAAATTAGTGTAATACAGAATTAGGTGTTCACAAAATATATCATATTATAATAATGTAATATCATGATACTAAATGTAGATGATGTATTTGATTTACAAAAATGTGAAACGTTCATCAATAAATACACTACCCTTCAGTTTTCTATGTTGTGTTTTTTCTTAAGCTAAAGGGGGAAGAGTCCAATTTTTCAATCAACCTATCAAAATAGAAAGGATCCGTTAACTTAAATTTTGGCTATTTTTATAGTAAAACAATATCATTTCTAACAAACATTCTTTACTTGTTTATATCTGCAAAATGTCCAACAGCTTTCCCATATGCAGAATGGTGTAGGATTGTGTATTATTCATCAATAATTCTAATTATCAAGATTCATGTTTTAATATTAAATTTAAATTAATTGGATTTTTCTGAAGTCCAATTATGGTAAATTATTTCAAAAATTATAATTTTCATTTGAAATACTTTAGCTACTTGTGTATAGAAGCCTTAAAGGTTTACTTTAATAAACATTCTACTTGATCAGACTTTTTCTTCTGTTTTTAGAGTTATCAGTTTTTCAAAGCACGTATATAATTTTTCATAATGTCATTTAATGACTTTCAACTGATAAACAGTTATAGTTTTAAAAAGTATTTTATAGATTTAACTCAAGCATGCTACTGTCTATTACGTGTAGGTGGGTAACTAAACAAGGTGGGTTTCGTTTTATAGAATAATTTATTGATCCTATATAATTTCTGGATTAAATTAGAGACTTATGTCATATCGCTCTTTATGTTATTTTTTTACATTTCTCTATAAGTTTATAGTCTATGTTTTATAAACAATGAAAAATATTCTATTAATACTGATTTTAATACTTATTAATAAAAATTATGTTTGCAAATTTTCTGTAAAACTTTAACGTTTACAAATTCAACCATAATCATTTCCATAGTGTATCTCTGACCTTATTTCAAAATATAAAAATTTAATCAATCTCAGATTCAAAAAAATTATAAATTGAATAGTTTTTTTTTTCTAGTTGAACGAAACTGTCAAAATAGAAGTAGTTTTTAGTTTGTTACCGTTCGTAACGTTCTCACAAAATTTATTGCACTATTTCATCTACTTCATATCACATAATTTGCAGATAGTAGTTAATGATTTGTACAGGCTATGCAAATATTTATTCAACTGAAAAATGACCTGTAATATCTGGTACTATTATTCAATCTACACCAAATAATCTACATATAGCATGCTATACATTTTTCAGGTTGTATAGATTTATATTCGTTTATTAATGACCTGTTAAGTGACCTATTTATTCTCAATATAAATCTGCTAAATTTTGTTCATGTGAGAAATGTTTTCAATCCTACGAATCTAACCAAACAATTTCCATGTAAACAAAACCAGTATTTGAATTGGAATAACTAATTCCTGTTCAAAGTGAGTAAATATAATAATTAAATCGAAATTCATTCTAAATTTTGAAAATTAATTTATTTTTTGGTTTAATTTTAAGCATTAAATACCGGTTCCATTGTTTAAGACTTGCAAAATGTTTGAAATTTTTATAATTCACTTCTCAACTGTTCTGATTTATGTCAAGACAATACAATAATACAAGACAATAAAAAAAAAAAGTGGTGAGATTAACTGTTAGACAAAATATTTTTTTGTTAAATTCAATTCCAAGACATCCTGTACCAAATAAAAAACAAAGTCATCTTTTATTTTATTTTCATAACATTTCATTTAAAATGTTATTCAGTCACTGAAGCTAGGCAAAAAAAAAAAAAAAATAACACAACAACAGAAAATTTGTTAGAACTGAAATAGACATTTGGGATAGACCGACTTTAATGTTAAAAGTCAAATTCAGATTTTCATTTTCATTTACCTTTGAGTAAATTTTTTTTATTAACTTATTTTTTTTTTACATTTTGAGTTAAAATAATTTTTATTTTTTTTTTTTCACAAAATCTCTTAAGAATTCTGTAAATTCATCATTCTAAGTATTTTTATTTCTTATTTTACTCTATTGTTTTTTTTTTTTATTTTTATATTTTTTATATATTTTGTTAGTTCGCCTCTTTCCATTATTCTTATTTCATTCTTCGTTTTATAAATTTCCCTAACGTCTTTGATTATATTTTCATTTTCTTGTTGTTGTTGTTGTTGTTGTTGATATACAATCAAGGCACACCTTTGAAATACATTTCGATATTATACATTATATTTCTGGGTTCTATTTTCAAATAACATGGGGATATTTTAGATTTATACTCATTATATATATATACATACATAGATTTATGTACCTGTTGGCAGGACTTTGAATTGATTTAGTTTTATGTTTTTTTCGGTTTTTTCTTACACCCACTTCTATTCTTTCAATACATTTTTTATGTATATTAAATAGGGAATAAAATATTATATTACACAAAAAAAAAAAAAAAAAGAGGAACTATACTAAAACTGTGTTGTTGTTTTTTTCTCAACAATTTTAGAGGAACAAATTCACCCTATGGATTTGAATAATACAATTTACATTTAGATTATATCAGGTTCTATGATATTTTAAGATGACTTTCTTTTACGTATAAATAATTTTGAATTTTTTTTTTTCTTTCAATTCAATTTTATTAATCCATTCTGTTAAAATGAAAATAAAAAATGGAAAATGATTAACTGAAAGGTTCTTCTTCTCTTGTAATATTATTATTGTGTTAAGTCAATTGTAAAATTTTTCTATTAAAAATATTATTTTTATATTTTCTAAATTTATTTTCTATTTATATGTATTTGAAAATTCAAAATTTTTTTTTTTGAAATTAAGTTTTCATCATTTTTACAAGAATGGATGAGTTTATGCTATA
Source organism: Argyra leucocephala (assembly GCA_963942445.1). Classification (NCBI taxonomy): domain Eukaryota; kingdom Metazoa; phylum Arthropoda; class Insecta; order Diptera; family Dolichopodidae; genus Argyra; species Argyra leucocephala. The sequence continues at coordinate 140,188,547 of OZ012680.1, forward strand.
ATTTATTAAGTCACTCTAATCAAACACAAACATTTGTTTTTTGTTGGTAACTACCTATATATTTTGTCTTAAGTTGTTTATTCGATTTTTAAAATATTTTTATAAAATTAAATTTTATTTTTTATTCGATGTGTATTAGAATAACAAATTAAATGCATATAATAATAAATTTAATTAAAAAATCAATAGAGGATAAAAATGTGTGCCCAACTTAACTGTATTTCTGAATGTATAGTTCAAACCTTTAATAACGAGTGGTATTAGAGGTTGTGTTACCTCAAAGGTAAAGACTATACTACTGAAGTGATTTATTTATATCCTGGAATTAAATATATTAGCATTTGTTCATTTGGGGTAAGCATCAGACTATCACTATTTATCTAATTTACATAATATGACATATGTCAAATCAAATTCAAAATTGGCATATGTATAGGTATTTTGAAAAGTGTGTTAAACTGTATTTTAACTAAAAAATTGTGGAAAATTCCAACGACGTGTAGATGCAAATAACAATAATCAGAATTGTATCGTCAATGATTTGTCCTTAAAGGAAAAATTACAGAAGCGATCGATAAAAAATTGAAAAAACCAGTCGATAAACAAAAGTACTTTAGAACTCGAACAAACAATTAAAAATGAAATAGTTTTTTTTTTTTGAAGTAGAAAGATAATTAGGACTGAATTTACAGAGGGTACATGAATATTTATTAACGATCCCACCAACTAGTATAGAACCGGAGAGAGCATTTTCAACGGCAAATTCACTTTGCATTGAAATTAGAAGCAGAATGACTGATAAAACTTCAGATAAACTTTGTTTTCTACGAGCTCACTAATCATTAATAAGAATATAACCCTCAACCAGAAAATGGATAATAAAACTAAACGAAAGTAGGTCTGTACATAATTATAAGCTTGAAGAAGAGTAAAATATAAAAATAAACGTCTTGGAAGTATTTTTATCATCTAACTTTTCATTACTAGAATCGCCCATTAAACCTGAAATTGGCATAATGATTATCTTATTCTATATGTCTTATATAATATCACCTATTAATTGTAGATTGTTGTAGACTTATGATTTATATTATGAATTCAGTCATACTGAAACTGAATCAAACAGGACTAAAACATTTTTTTACTGCAACATTTTCAATAACGGTTGACAGAGGTATACTAATTATCACTATTATTTCATAAATTTATGATTTGTTTTTAAAATATTGTTTTGTAGTGTATGATGTACCATTTTGGTGTTAGTACATAACCAAATATATACCTATATACTTACTGGCATGAAACTGTACTGCAAAGTACATTACAAAAAAATAGTACCTGAAATATGTGACTATTCAGGTACCATATTTTTGTAATTAAGTAAATTATAATTAGAAAAAAAACTTGATTGGAAGGTCAATGAACTAATGTGTATCAAGTAACAACCAATTTGTTTTGTACTACAAAATCCAGAACTCAGTTTGTATCATTGCCAAATAAGAGGTTGTACAAGAAAAAAAAATAATATGATAAAATGAATATATGAATATAAAACTTTGTGTTATTTGTTTACACTGTTTATTACATGAACAGACCCACATTAGACATAGCCATATTCCGGATTAGCCCATATCCTAGCCCACATCCTAGATTAATACTTGACAGTCACTGGTAATTTGGTTTACAATAACTAAAAATTATTGAGATATTTCAAATCAAGTTAGTGATTGAAATTAGAAGAAGTATTTCCAAGTGCTGTCGAATCGATTATGGTCACTGATCCAGATCAAATAATAGGAATAGAAATAAAAAAATAGCTAATTACAATAAGGGTAAGGTTTAAAGGGCATACAAACAAATGTAAGAAATAACAAATATGTTATAAAAGACTAAGAAGAGTTAAACAACTGCAACGCATGCCTTTTATTAAATCAAAGAAGATAGTCAGACAACTATAAAATTGTTTTAATTAACAACAAATCAGAGTAAGTTAAAAATCATTTCGGTTTTTCCATAATGACCCATTTTATTAAGTTAAATATATTAATTTATTACTTTCAAATTATCTACAAATCAAAATATTAATCTAAAAAAAATAAAGACAAAAGTACAGAAGACAGGAAAAAATAATTAGTATATGAAAACCAGAATAAAATAGCTTATTAGCCTTTAATCATTAAATTGCAATGGAGAAAGGATCATGTGGTCTTGCAAATAGAAAAACCACACATAATTATCAATCTACGAAGCTTATTGTGTCCTACGATGAAAATGGTTCAATATTTTCAAAATTAGCTTTCTATAATATCTACAATACCTAGACAAATATAATGTATATACAAATATGCTGGGGGTCCCCATTTCAATATCAAGATTTTTCACACAATTTCAATTTCTATAATAACCCACAAAGTACATAAAAGTATTCCTAAACTTTCTTAACTAACTGTTCATGTAAATTGAACCTTAAGTTTCACCTGAAGGATTTTCAGGTTCTTTTTTTTTTTTTTAGATAGAATCAATTGATTTACTATACAAATACATAAAAAACAGAAAGAAAAGAATCTGAAAAAAAAAAATTCAATACAATGGAAAATTTAAATGTAATCTGGCTATTGATGAGGAAAACTTTTTTATTTTGCTTAATTTAGTTTTTTATGAGAGACAAAGGATATTCGTAAAGGATATTAGAATTAAAAAAAAAAAAAAAAAGTAAAAATGTAAATAAATAAAAAGGAATAAATAAATAAATGAATCAATATAGAAAGAAATGAAAAACTTATTTGATTGTGAGTTTTTTGAAAATCAAAAGAAAATATCGAATAATATTATTTTTGAAAATTTGCATAATTCAATCTCAAAATCAACGGAAGACACTTTTTATCATATTTTGTCCTTTGTAATAAAAACAAATAATCAATATAAAAAAACAAAAAAAAATATTGTATAGATGATTACGTAATATTGTGAAAGAGAAAATAAATCTATGGTAAAAAATTTAAATTTAAAAAAAAAAAAAAAATCATATTCTGAGATTATATTTTAAGCCATTAAATTAAAAATTCTGTAACAAATGTTGATTACCTAAAACCAATTACTGTTAGACTGTAGGTACAACATTTTTTTAATTACAATTTACTAAAGTTGGCATTTTTTTTTTATACAACAATTTTGTAAAACCAGGCACTTATAATATTAATAATGGACAGTATATCAGACGACTAATACTAGTACTAGTATATCATTATCAGTGATTACAAAAACTATCACTAAAAAGATGAAGACAATACTGAAGCTAGCAATGCCACAAAGTAGCAGTACTTTTATTTATTTTATTGGAATATAGTAAATACTAAAATTTTATAATTGAATCAATTTTGCGAAAAAAACCACTCTAACAAATTTTTGAATGCCTAGGATTTAAAACCTGTACAGATAATTTAGTTACAATATCTTATAGGGGATTTTTTTTTTGTGACCAATTTATATAGTATTTTCAATAACAATACAGAAAACAGTTTTTTTTACAGTTTTATATACCCAAATCTGCATGTAAAAACCGTTAGGGTAGGGTGTTCATTCCATAGATTTGAAAATTTATATAAAAAAAATAAAACAAGTAGTACGACAATAATCATGAGCTATAGAACGACAGTAAATCAGGTGAATGGTGATTACGACATTAATCACTAAAAAGGTAGAGATAATACTGAAGCTAGCACTCGCAAAAGACTGCAGTATTGTTTTTCAAACTACGTCGTATATCCATAGAAGAAAAAAATAATTGAAAATATCATAAAATTAAGTTTAAATAAAATATAATAAAATTACTGCTTCACATCTTATTTTCATGGAGTCGGACAATTTTCTCAATATTGAAGATAGTATATTGAGCTCCACGTGGTTTCAATTAAAGTTTTGATATTCTTCATTGTTTCGTGGCGATGCTTTTCAACCTGTAGCTTATATATTGATCAAATATTTTTAATAGGATTTACAGCTAGGGTAGATGCAGACCATTGCATTAGTGTGATAATTTTATTTTTTATGTGAACCTGAAAATAAAGTTCAAAAAAAGTAGTTACGTACTTAAGAAACATAAACAAAAAATTATTCTTACCTTTCTAGCAAGGTGTAGCAAGAATTATTGTCTTAAAAATCAAAACACAAGTGTCTCCAAATGAACTGAAGGCTCGAATTCATTTTCCAAAATATTTATATAAACACCCGCATTAATTTTTCAGGAAACAAAGCATTCTGTTCTTATTTCTGGATTGGAGAAACACTCCCATGCTGTTACACCTTCAGATTTGGGTGGTAATATTTGCATGCAATCATTGTTTAATCGTTCCACTACTCTTCGCCGAATCAACTGTCTGCCACCACTAACGTGCATTTTTAATTAGCTTTCGTTTGAAAATATTATCTGCTTCCACATATCTTCTGTCCAAGAAACTTGTTCTTTTCCCCATACAACCAATTTGTGCCTATGTATTGCTTTCAACTCAGGCTTTTTGACTGGACGATGTGGATTTATTCCTTCGTTCAATATAGTATATATCGTACCAAACTGGATGAAATTGTGGTTCAGCTTGCTCTATACACACACGGTTATTGTGAAACAGTTTCTCAAACTGTAAATTTTTATGAAGGGATCCACGATCTACGTTGTCTTACAAGGTTGTCCTGATCCTTTAGTTCTATCAGTACCGCCAATTTACCGATATTTTTTCAAAATATAAGCCACTTTGCCTTTAAAGCAACACAATTTCAGCCATTTGCCTTGTTGACAAATTTTCCAGTGATAGCATAATCCTATTGCTCTTTAACTCGTATCGCCCATATTATTTTAATTATTATTATACACTTCCCGATTTATATTCACAGGTAATTTTTATTTAATATTTTGGTCCTTTATATGGAATGAATATAAGTCTTGCAGGAAAAATTATAAATATGAATGTAAAGTGACAAAAAATAAATACATAGAAGGAAAAATTTTGGACACAGCAGGAAACCAGGAAGAAATGTGGAAAGTTTTAAAAAAATATGTTTTGAAGACAGACTATACTCTGCCACAGAAGCTAATAGTAGGTAATAGAAAAATAAACAATGAAAGTGAAATTGCCAATGTATTAAATGAATTTTTCGTAAATAGTGTACAAGAAATTAATAGCAGTATTAATAATTTAACGTATAATGATACCAATATGGTAAATAGTAGTGTTAGATTCAAATTTTGTTTAGTGAATGAGGAAATAGTTATTAGAAAAGATTTTAAAGAGTATGAATAAAAAAAATGATTATATGGGATTAAACAAAAATATAATTATTGAATGTAAAGAATTATTTTTTCCATTGCTAATAAAAATAATAAATAAATCATTAGTAGAGGATGTTTATTCGGATAGTTGGAAAGATACGATAGTAGTTCCTGTACAAAAGGTAAAGGATTCGAATACACCAATAGATTATAGACCTGTAAACATGCTCAACATATATCAAAAACTCATGGAAAAAACAGTAGCTGATCAAATAAGTATTTTTTTAGAAGCAAACAATTTAATATGTGAAGAACAATTAGGATTTAGAAAGGGGCATTCTTGTGAAACAGCAATAAATTGGGTGAAAAGTGAGTGGAAAAGAGATACTGATGATGGTTACGACGTTATTGTAGCTGTGTTTATTAATTTAAAGAGAGCGTTTGAAACTATAGATAGAGAAATATTGATAGAAAAATTGAGAACAATTGGAGTAGATGGAGTAGAACTGAGATGGTTTAAACAATATTTAACAGGAAGACAGCAAAGAAAAAAAGTCGGTAATAATTTATCAGATTCGATAGATGTAAACATTGGAGTACCCAATGGATCAGTGTTGGGAGTTCTTTTATTCCTTATGTACATAAATTCTATTAAATCGAGCATTAGATTTGCTAAGATTGTACTTTCTGCAGACGATGCTTTGTTGTACATAAAGAGTAAAAGTATGGAAGAATGCAGAGAAAAAATGAGTGTGGATCTAGAAAATCTATTTGAATGGTTATATGGTAATAAACTTAAAGTGAATGTGGATAAAACAAAAAGTATGTTTACTAATGGAGGAAGACAAACTGTAATATTGAGTTTAAATAATCAAGAGATTGAATGTGTAACAGAAACTAAATACTTAGGTGTTATAATAAATTGAATTTTAATTTGCATATGAATTTTGTATGTAAAAAGATTTCGAAGAAAATTGTGCAGTTAGCATGTACAACACATTAATATTGCCACATTATGATTACTCCTCAACTGTGCTTTTTCTGGGTGACGCTGGTAGGATACAAAGACTGCAAATTATGCAGAATAAAGTAATGAGAATGATACTAAAATGTGATAGGAGAACACATATACAAGAAATGTTAGAGCAGTTAAATTGGATGAGTGTAAAACAAAGGTTGAAGTTCAATGCATTAATTTTCATGTTTAAAACCAAATATGAAATATATCCGGAATATCTGAGGAGAAATTTAGCATACATATCAGATAGTCACACTTAAAATGTTAGAAATGCAGAAAATTTTAGATTTTAGCCTTTGTATAGAAGAGCTAGGACGCAAAACAACAGATAGAGGATCAGAACTTTTTAACAGCTTACGATATATGAAATAAAAATAGAAAGAAATTTTGTAAGATTTAAGAAAGGGTTAAAAGAATTAATTAAAAATAACTTAATTTGAAAAAGTAATTTAAAAATTTAATTTTGAAAGCTTAAATTTGTTTGTGAATTTTGAATTATGTTTTATATATATAGTTTTTACTAATAAATAAATAAAATATCCAATACAGGTAGATATTGGATATATATACATATAAATTATAAATTTCGAAATAATTGCATTTATTATACATGAAATACAAGCAAAAAAATTTCAACTGCCCAATTTATTTTCACAGCAGTGTATCCATATTTTAATATTTTTTTAAAACACATTTTATATAATTTTTCAATAAATTCACTTAAAAATAATGAAAAATTTTCTTTTCAGAAACAACAACAACAAATTTTCACTTCATTTAATAGCATCCAAGAAAAGGTAAGGATTATGATTCTTATATTTTAAAATTTTTTTTTTTTTTTAATATCAGCCAAAATAAATTTTTTTCTCCTAATATTGTGTAAAAAAAAATATGTCAAAGAACTCATTTATTTACAATTTACTCTTATAAAAACTTTTCGATTAAATTCACTGCACTAAAAAAACACTAAAACTTTTCATCTCAAATTGGCAACATAAATGACGCCAAAGTTATCATTGAAATTAACAACAACAATTTTCACAAAACAAAAACAAAAAAAAAAAATAGTAATAAATATAGAATATAAAATATCATGGATAATTTTCATGAAACAAAGAAAATTAAATTACAAAGTTATTCATTCAAAACAATTTACGCAATGATATCACTATTAAAAGTTAGTAAAACTATAAAAAACATAAAAACAAATAATAATAACAAAAACTGTATCTAAAATACAGTCAGTCAGCTACTCGTTGAATATTTATATACTATGTATATCTACATATTTAGTACTCAGAGTAACACAACACTATCTCTCTCTCTGAACACGTTACAAAAATTTTCATCAAGAAAATTTTCATGTTTTTTTCTGGTTCTTGTTTTTGTTTTCAAAACAGATATTTTCACTTTATCAAAAATAATTTTTATTCTCGCTAATTTAATTTTAATAATTTCGAGAGCATAAGTTTTTCAGTATTGAAATAAATTTATTTGAATATTATTAACAACGATATGAAATTTCACAAACACTTAAAGTCACTTCTCTTAATTGCGAATAATTCTCTCCACTATAGAAAGATAAAATGAGAAAGAAATACGTTTTTCTTTAATGCAAAAATAAGTAATTAGAAAAATGTTAAAAAGAAAATTTCTAATTGGAAAAATAAGATTTCAAATACATTTATAAAAGTATTATATCTTAAAGTACTAAATTATTTATTATTAATTTAAAAATTTAAAAATTTTTCAATAAAATATTAATTTTAAAATTGTTGAGAGCAAATATAATTTGTTAAGATTAATTTGTAATTGACATGAAATGTCAACGGTAGATTTAACCTAAGAATATTTAAGAAGAGTAATACAGTTTTATGTTATTAATATTTTGTTAATAGAGTATCCTTAAAGGATTTGTATAATGGAAATGCACAGAGTTAGTTTAGTTTGATTTATTTTAAATTTATTTTTGGAAATTTGCATATTCATTAAAATGATGAAAATAATTAATAGAATATTGGCGGGTACACAATATTAATATTTAAAAACTCTGTAGTATAATAAAGGATAACTTAAGAATAACAAATGTAAATAACTAAACGTTAGCTAAGCTTATATAGGTAAGGTTTTAATTAGGTTTTATAGTAGCATAAAAATAATTAATTATAGAGGTTTTACATGCCATTTTTTTCTTTAAAAAATTAATTAATTATATACATTTTTTTTTTTTGTACTTTTTTATTTCAAAGCCTAAGCGTTAGCTGTTTGTGTATACTTTCCTATATAAAATCGTCCGTCAGCTCATTAATAAATATTAATAGTGTACTGGTTATGGCATCTGACTATATTCTAGTTAGAAGATCCCGGGCTAGAATCCCACTCAGAACATTTTAATGCAAAAACATTATTTTTTGCATTATTCATGAAATAATTAGATTTTATAAAATTTATTGAGAGTATATAATTTGATAACAAGTCAAGTAAAATTAAACTAATCTATTTAAAAAAAAGTCAAATTTCTAACAATATTTTGTAGCTTTTTATATTTGATAAATTGATGTACTAGAAAATTGATGAATAAATAATCGAAAAATTTTAAATTGTTAATATACAGCAAAATTAATCATATCAAAAGCCGACAGCCAAAGTAGATAGAACTTAAAAAAATATTGGAATTTTAATTGTAGTAAATATATATAAATAAATAAAATAAATAAGTTCAGCAAAGATTAGATTATTATTTCCGTTAAATCAATGTTTTTTTCCTCCACTATATAACATTTTTATTTACTTTTGAGATAATAAAACACTTTAGTTTCGGATATATAACCTGTAATCATCATTTGGTATGCCTAAGGATTTCCAGGGTTTATTTTTCTAATAAATACTTTACTTTTTACTTTGTACAGGAAATTTAATAAAATTAACTAGAATAGTAGAAATTTATTATAACAATGGCTTGTGATGGCTTCATTGTTCTGGAATTCATTCTACAAAGCATAGCTCAAAATTTATTTTACTAAGTCATGCAAATACTTACCACCACAATTTTATTCCAATTCTGTAATATTAGATGTTTTCATCCATACGATTTGGATATGACTTCCATGAACCCGTCTACTGCTTTAAATAGTTTAGCAGAAAGCACCATACGAAAGCATTTAGAATATAAGTACAAAGAACTGGAAAAACCACCATAACTATAACTTTATAAATTATGAGATAATATTGAATAGAATATAATAGAATAGAATATAATAGAATAGAATAGAATAGAATATAATAGAATAGAATAGAAAGGAATAGAGTGGAATAGAATGGAATAGAATAGAATAGAATGAAATAGAATAGAATAGAATAGAATGGAATAGAATAGAATAGAATAGAATATAGAAAAGAATATAATAGAATAGAATATAATAGAGTAGAATATAATAGAATAGAATATAATAGAATAGAGTAGAGTAGAATAGAATAGAATAGAAAATAATATAATAGAATAGAATAGAATATATAATAGAAAAGAATGGAATGGAATGGAATAGAAAGGAATAGAGTGGAATAGAATGGAATAGAATAAAATAGAATAGAATAGAATTAGATACAACAGAATAGAATAGAATAGAATAGAATAGAATAGAACAGAACAGAATAGAATAGAATAGAATAGAATAGAATAGAATAGAATAGAATAGAACAGAACAGAATAGAATAGAATAGAATAGAATAGAATAGAATAGAATAGAATAGAATAGAATAGAATAGAATAGAATAGAATAGAATAGAATAGAATAGAATAGAAAATTTAGTTATGTATAATAGATCTAATAGGTGGTGTCCGTGAAAGATATATTTCAGCCGGTTACTATTTCCGGTAGCTGTGCACGCACGGAAATGAAAGACACCATTGTTAGAAGAAAACTCAGTCTCAGATCGACCATTGAAGAAAATAGAATAAAATCTTAAAATCTGTAGTTGTATATGTAAATTCTTAAAAATAGTTATAAGATAAAAAGAATAATAAATTTAATAATAAAATCTATGCAAATAAAATTTAATAAAACATTTTAAAATTACTTAATAAATAAAATTTGTGGAAAATGAATTAACAAGAGTTATAATCATTATAATAATATCTATACAAGTTAAGAAAAAATATTTCGAAGAAGAAATCTTAACTATATAATTATCCAAAACTCTGTCACAAGCACCATTTATTTTATTTTGATTAATTTGCTTTAGTATATCTCAGGAAGCTCATTCGATGTAGAATGTTTATAAAAATAAAAACTTATCAGCCACGCTTTAATCCCTTATCATTTACCGCTTATCAAACTTCCATCATAAATGTTCTCTAACTTCAACAAAATTGTAATAAAAAAAAACTAATTCAAAAATATTCATTCTCATTTCCATTATTTAACAATTGCGGCATTTTTTAAAACTTTTTACAATCAAAATAATTTAATTATTTTCTATATACCTATATATGAAACTCCTTAATATTCATTAATAAAACTCTTAATGTTCATTTAGAAGATGAGTGACTGTAATTTGTATCTACAGAATTAATGAAACATTAATTTGTAAGGTATTGTTTGTTAGTTAAGAATTTTTCCGGATACAAAGTGGTAGAAATTTTAAATTAAAGCTTTTTTTGTTTTCCTTTTTTTTTTTTTTTTTTTGAATTTACGAGTATTCTTCTTCTAATTACAAAATGGCAACTTTTTACATGATTTTTTTTTCCAAATAACATTTAGCTCTAGGCATTTCTTTCTGCTCTTACTCTTTAGTCAACTCATTTTTTATTTTTATATTTGCTCGAAATCTTTCTCGATCTCTCATGCTGCTTCCAAAAAGGTTTACAATTTATAAAAAAAAAATTACAAAATTAGAAAAAAAAAATTCTTTTTTTATTTATAAAGTTTTTTAAACTTTTCAAATTCATTTAATTTATTTTTGTTCTTTTATACTTTTATTGTCATTTTCATTATGAAAGAAAATTAAAATGTGAGTATATATATATGAAAAACAATAAAAAAAAAAATAAAAAAAAAAACAAAACAAAAAAAAAGCAAAAACATATCCAAAACATTGAGTTAAGCGCGCTCCAAAGTACTCTAATGAATTTTATGATTCCATGCAAGAAAAAGCATTAAATTATGCTTTTTAACTTTTCTAATTTATTTGCGCTTTAATAAAACAAAAATAAAAAAAAATAAATAAAAAAAAAAAAACAAACCATATAGGGTGGTAAAAAAACAAAACTCAAACTGTTTTCTATTCTCCATTTTATTTTATTTTTATTATGTTTTTATTCCAGTTCTCCATTATGTATATTTTTTCTTTTTTTTTTTTTAGAACATCAGTCAAGGGAATGCTTGATACTTGTTTTATTTTAAATATATGCAATAATATTATTATATAGTACATATGTATTAGAAATATTGTTAAGGTAAAAACAGAATAGGTATATTATGTATGCGAAGAACAACATTACAGCCATTTAAATTTATATCTGTTGGGAGAATTTTTGAGATTTATTAATGTGGCAAACATTTGATAAAAAAAAAATAATATGAAAATATATAGTTGATCATATCATCTATAAGGTTGCTCAGCATAAAATATTTTTTTAATGTAGAATTTTTTCGTCTTTTAAAATTGATTGTTTGTTAGTTAGGTTAATACTGTGTTTTTGTAATATGTAATTACAGTAGAGCAGTACAAGAACATTAGTACTTTTAGAAGCTTACTGTTTTCGTCACATTTGAATGATAAATGAATTGATGCTAATTGAATTCATAAGTAATAAAAATATAATTTATGTTTTAGATTGAGTCGCTATCGCTAATCCATTACTCTCTATATTCTGTACTTATACCCATGACTGGATTTTAGCAGTATAATGAATTGTCTGTTATGTTATATACTGAAACAAATTAATACGTGTATTTGATCATCGACATCTGATAAGATTGCTTAGTTTTACAAACTCTGCAACAATGACAATTTAAAATTGATCGAAATAGTTATCTGGTTATGTAAATCAACCAATACATCAAGTAATGGATAATTTATTATATTTGTTCAATTTTTTAAAAATATAAGAATATAAGATACGTTATTAAATAACATACATTTTTAATACGTTTTTAAATAAATAAAAATAATAATAATGAAATAAATATCGGTGTTCTATATTGTAACCAAATTTTGTAAAATTTATTTTGTTTTCAATGTATTGCATAGATGTAAGAAATAATAATTAATTAACTATTTATAATTTGGTGTATTATTATTTAATCTATATCAAAGAGGCTCAAAATGGTATTAATGAAGTCCTGCAGAAGGCACATAAAGTCTGATCGTCTAACATAAAGTAAAATTGTTAAGTTCTGTATAAATATATAAATTGTAAGTCCTGTAATTGCTCTAAGAGTAAATAAAATAAATGAATAAATAAAAGATTAATGAAAGTGCTTCGGCTTAGTAGGTAGAAACTAAGAACGCTGATGAGTATGTTTATACGTCATTGTAAGTTAAAATGTATACCTATTGAATAATCGCAAGTCTGGAACTTGTCAGGGATAATAATAATTGTCTGTGAGCTAGAATATACTAATATACTAGAAGATGACATAGGCCTGACATAAAATACGCTCATATTATATAGTTGCGTGAATATAATATATTATATGTTTGATAGTCTATAGAAGATATATCGTAAATATTCTATTTTGAATTATTCTGAATAGTTTGCGTTGTAGAGTTAGTTTTGTTATATGTTCATATGGTTTTAGTTGTCATTAGTTGTCTTCCAACTAGCTTAATCTATAACTTTTTAGGTTTTCACTTTAATAACAAATTTTAACTCCTAAATAAGTCTATTCAATCTTATTTTTTATCCTTAATTTCTAATCGCACCATAAGTACTGATTTTTTCAATTCAATCTATCTATATACTTATATATACATATATCTGTCTATACTATGCAACTGTATATGATAAATTGTTAAATAATAGTATCCATCCAAATCAAAATAAAATATTTCATAAAAATTTTCAACTTCATAATACCCTACAAAACATAATAAAACAAGCAAAAAAAAAAAATATATAACAAAAAAATAAAGTTGTGAACTTTAAAATAACGAATAAAAAAAATAAAAAAAAAACAATTTACAGAATATATTAATGCCTAAAGTATCTACATAAAATACAAAAAAAAAAAAAACTTATTATGTATAAAGACGATATTTATTTTCATCTATCTACATCAGATGGCGCTCCAAAAAAAAAAGAAAACCTTCTGTTTTTAAGAACACCACTTGATAAAATACATTTTATAAAATGAGAACATTTTTGTAGATTAGAACGCTTACGGTTTTTTTTCCCTCTAACTTATATTTTTATTTCTATTTTTTTCTTACGAAAGAATTATTGCGATTGTACCTGTAGAACTGAAGATATGGGTGAAATAACTGATATAATTATATAAATTACATCATAATATTCCTGTTCATATTATATTTATATAAATTGAGTTTTATTATGAGAATATGCCTAACATTATCATTCTACACTTTAAAATATTTTTTTTTAAATTTATAATTTAAATTAAAAAATATTATATTTTGCTCATAATATACAGCAGGTTTCATAATAATTATTTAAATAATTTAGCTAATAAAAGAAAAAATATAAGTAAAATCAAAATAGCCAGCTTTGGAAGTTGTTCTCATATTGTATAGTAATATTTATACCAAAAAATTTTTATATTTGATGTTAAATAAAAAAAAAATTTCTAAAAAATAATAAAATACACTAGATGGCACAGTAAATAGAGCGCAAGGTCCCAGTTTTGATACCCAATGAAATAAAATACAATATTGATTTTCCGATCTGGTCTAGCCAGTAACCTTGTATCATTCGAATAAAATAAATGACATTAAAAAAATAATAGGCTCACATCCCGAAAGGGAAAGCACCTTACGAGTTTATTTGTATATTAATACTGATAAATAAATAAATAAAAGTATAAACTAGCTGTAATAGAAGTAGTGGGCGCATTGAAAATTTCATAATTGTTTAGAAAAATAGAGTCAAGCTTCAAAAACTAAATAAATTACATATTTGTACATTATTCGTTCACTCCGGTTAGTTGAAATAATTGTTTTGATCCATTAAGGTGTTAATTTCGTTATAATTTCAAATAATATAAATTTTTTGAGACTGCTTATATCAGAAAAAATGTTGTCTAGTCTAATATGTGTAAAACATTATAATATTATAACTTGATATGATTCAAATTGCATTTGAAAGGGTAGTCCAAAGATCAAATTTAAAAATTACATAGAATATAATAAACTAATTTCAACTTATATTCGTCTCATACATTCTACGTAATTTTTAAATTTGATCTGATCACGGTGGTACCATTCCAAATACAGTTTGTTACATATAAAATTCAGATATTTAATATTTGACGTATGTAAGGCTAGACAATATTTTGATTGACATCCACACTTGAACTGTTTGAAAAAAGCGTAAAGAGAAAAATATTGAAACATACCACCATTTCGTGTATATTCATTACTGACTACAAACATTTTGAAACCCAAGGACTGAAGTCCATTACTCATTTAATGTTATTGATTTAATAAAGTCTGTTTTTGGTTTTAATTTTTTTGATAATATCAGCATTAAAGCTTTTAACAGCTTATTAGGAAATATTTTTTTCTGATTTTAGTTTTATGGTAATAATAATATCAATAATGTCAGTATTTAAATAATGGTTAAAATATAATAAAACATGTGTATGTATGTAAAATTGTAAAATATTTTAGATTTTGATAAATCATTGCTTGAAATTAAAACTAATTAATTAAAATTAGATGTTCAGTAGATTAAAGTCTATTCTAAGTCTAAAAGTTGGTTATTCAACCCCATCAATGTCACTGTCATTGATGGGGTTGAATAACCAACTTTCGACAATGTCACTGTTACGAAATAAATAAATAAACGTTATTTATCATATAACATTTATTTATTTTATTTCGTAGCTATACATTAGACAAGTCAGTGGGTATTTATAAGAGTATAAATCTAGTCAATATTTTCACTGATATTTCAATCATTCCACTTTGTAAAATAATACCAAAAAGAAGCAATATTTGTATAGTTGTTATTGTGGTTATTATACAAGCATTTATTGTTAAATAATTACAAACTCCCGAACATAATTCAATTTCATTATAATTCAATTTAAACAGCAAACACTGTGCAATAATATAGCTGATGTCCAACCACTAACAGTTTTTGATTTTTGAATAAAATAATCCAATACTCCATCCATACCTGAAAAACCATAATTTCTTCTTATAGACCCATCTGCTCACCAAATTTCAAACACAATTCATATATTATATGGCGTACAATTACGTATATCTACCATGATGATAGATAATATCAATATAATTATATCAATTAAATTTTTAAATCTAATAAAATTTCCCATTTTCTAAATATAATCTAAAATACCTTTCAGTAACACCTTTAAATTCCCAATTCAAAAGTAATTTTCTTGAAAATAAATTTTTATTTATAAATTCCGTTTTCTGTTTTTTTTTTTTTTATACCGAAAACAATTTTATACCTTAATAACATAAAAAAAAAAAAAGTAAGATATAAACCACAACTGAAAATTCGGTTTGGACACCCAATTTATAAAGGACACTAACGAAATTAAAATAAAACAACACCATTACAAAGAAAATAGGGTTTTAAACAAAGAAAAACAAAATGAGTGAATTTTTATTTTTTTTTTTGTTGTTTGTTTTTTTTATTTATATTTTTAATATACACATAATTAATGAATAATCAGATTAACCACAACTGTCAAAGATATTAATTTAAAATATAATAAAAAAAAAAAAAAATTAAAACAAACACAAAAGGACGAGAAATAATTTTTTTTTTTGTTTTCGAATAAAATATTAGTGAGAGGATATTTTGTTACGGACAAACCCTGTTTTACATTTTTTTTTTTTCTTGTATAAAGGGTAAAATTTGTAGCAATCTGGGTCAAATCTTATGTTAATTTTTCCCTGGGTTTTATTTTGTACAGAATTTTTTTTTTATCATGGCGTGAGTTATTCTATTTTATTTTGATGAAAATCCCTAAAATGTGTATATAAATATATATATATATATATATATTATATATGTATAATATATCAACCCAAAAAATTGAAATATCTTTATATTTTTCGTCCCATCTTAGATTTATTTAAAAATTCATTTTAATAAATTTATGTTTTGAAAACAAACAACTTTTCAACATAGAAAAATCATTTTATAATACATTTTTAAGGACATACCTATGAAAAATATTAGTCCTGGCAAATTAAAGGTAAAAATTTTATATAAAATATATAAAATTCAGGTATGTATTAAAAATTGGAGTTTTTGAGTCGACAATAATTTTCTCGATCTTATATGAATTTCACTTTATATAATTAAAGAGTGGTTGTATAACAAGAAATTCGTCCAGTTATAGCTTTCTATTATAACTTGTGAAGAACATTTTTGGTTGTTGAAATAGGTGTGACCAGTTCAAATCAAATAAAAAATAAATGACATTGATTAAATAAAATAGTTATAACTATGATATTCTTATTATTTTTTTTTTGAACCTTACACACGAATAATCAAATTTAATAAAATCCTTCGACCCACTCACACTAAGATATTATTAAGAAAGTAAAAAAGGTGAGCTAACAATCAACATAAAAAATTCGATTATGACCATAAAGATATCAAAAAAAGGATATATAAATAAACAAAAAAAAATAAAAAACATATAAAACAAAAAAAAAAATAAATCCTTTTTCTATCGTCCTTTGTATATAATAATAATTACCAAAGGATTCAGAACGTAGCACTAATAATATTACAAAAAAAAAAAAGGAAGAGAACCAACAAGCATAGAGAGATTTTAATAAAATACAAAAAACAAAAAAAAAAAAATGTGAAATTGTGTTGAAAAAAAAGGAAATAAAAAATGAAAACAAAAAATGAAAATTAGTTGACTCTTAATAGAATTCGTGATGTTACGAACGACTTTTGTATCAAATCACGAAAGGATATAATATATGATATAATAATGTATAAAACCCATATTCAAATCTATATATTATATATATATATATAGTATGATTGAGCCTAAAAACCTGAATATAATAAAAATGAAATCATGCTGATTTTATTTTTTTAAATAAAATAAAAAACCAAGGTTATTGTACTTTACGATGAAATTTGATGAAAAGGATAATATTGTCCTTTTTTTTCTAGCACAAGTGTAAAAGAATTTTTTAAAATTGTATAATAGATTTGATCCTGGGTTTATCAACACCAAAATGTAAAGATTTTATAAAATTGAAATATGTAAATTGATGATTTTGTGAAAAGTGTGTGTAGGCTCTTAATAATATGACAACACCATATCAGATTTGTTCAAGGATGAAAAATTAACTTAAATTTATTTAAATTAGAAAATTGTTAATCCATTCATTTCAAATTCATTTCAGATTGTTGGTAAAGCTAAACTAAGAAAATATCACAATGTGCGTTTGATCAAAGAGTAGGTATATGTACTAGATATATTATGATCAAAATGAATTAGAGAGTATTAAGAACCGGAGAGAAAAGTATATGTAAATTGTGAATGTATCAAAGTGTTTTAAAACAGTATAGATTTATTTAAATTTAATAATGAAATTATTTTTTAAATAAAATGACAGTTTATACTTCCTTCACCAACACTCTATTCGATACGTACAATAATTTTTGACTATTTAGTTCTAATTTAATTCTGAATAGCTTCACGACTATAAATATTTTCAACATAAATTCGTGTGTGAGTTATAAAACCTAAACAAAATATTTTAAAATAAATTTATATGGGAGCTATAAAATATAAACCAATTTCCCAACTGAATTTTTATTTTGTTTATTTTAATAAATTTTGTGTATAATTGCAATAACTTAATACTATACAAGGGGGGGGTAGTGCATTCATAGAAATATAGTTACAAATTGTAAAATTTATTCCAAATTCTAGGTAGGTTTACTTAAAAGAGGTATTTTCAATATTCGAGTATGCGTCAGCTATATATAAATTTTTTAGGAGCTGACGGATAAATATGAAGTTATAAAATGATCAAATATGACTTTACCATGTCAGATTATTAAATAACCTGAAAAATTATTATTTCCCCTACCTCTGTTTTAGAGAGTACTAATGTAGACTTTAATATGTAAACATAATTTGAAGAGACATTTACTCATCTATGTATCACAATGGACCTTATTAGCCTAAGTGTTGTCGATGTATTGTCGTTTGTTAAAAGCCACTATATTACCCATCCATCTCTGACTTCAATATCGATACACTTTCACATAATTGTTTACATTAAATTTAATTCAAAACGAATTTTTTACCCCACTAAGTCTGGCATACATTCTATAATTTTTATATATCTATTTCAATTAAAACTGGAATATTGATTAAAAATATTAAAATGAACTTTTAAGTACCTAGTTTCTCTCAAAAATTAATTAGACTTGATTATGGTTAGTATGGTTGATTATGGTTAGTAATTAGACTTAATTATGGTTATTTAAAAAAAACTTCTTAACGACATAAATTTAAATTCAGAGTTAAAAATAAAAACCTTTTCATAAAAATACCATGGGCACACTTTTAAGCACATGTGAAGTAAATTAATAACAGCTCTAACATTTAAAATAATTATTTATAATAACAAAAATAATTTTATTATATTTCTTTTTTATTAGATTTTAAAACTCTTTTAAGTCCCATTAATCAAATTTGAAGAAAAAAAACGTCATGTTTTAATATCCAATCAATAATGATTGCCATCTACTCATGCAACTCATATTATTTTGAAGAGTATGAGTTAATTATATTATAAACTTAAATGTAAATTTGTTTAACTTCTAAGTGTGCTAACGAATATTCAATTTAATGATTGAGTACTTATAAAATTTTCTACAAATTTGGTAATTCGAAATGCAAATTTTAAGTTAAAACTAAATAAAATGTGGTTAGAAAAAAATGGTTGTACTGCACGAGTAAATATTAAAGACATTAAAATAACTATAAAAAAATATTTGATTTCTCTTCTAATGGGACATTATTTTTGATTTTACGATTATTTTAAATGACTTATACAAAACCAATGAATTTATAGTATGGTAATAAATTTAAGGACATGCACAAAAAAATATAAAGATATTTTATTTGGAAATTCATTACCTAAGTTAAAAATAAAATTGTTATAGCTTCTCGTTTATATTCAACAAGTTGGCAAAAAATTATTGATTCGAAAGAGTTGAAATTAATTTTGTTGTGAATATTAAAATCGTGGTTTTTATGTTTTGATCATTAGTTTAATGAAAATGTTATAAGTTCATTAGTCTAATATTTTGTTTTTTTTTTATATATTTATTTAAGTTTTTGTTAATTTTTGATAAATTTATTAATTATTTTTTTATTTATTTATTTATTTATTTATGATTTACATTTATTACATTTAAAATTACAATAAATTTATTTGTAGGCTGTCGCTACTTGGGCTATCGGCTTATATTCATTTTTAATTTAAAAATGATTTTCATTGGAGTACTAAAAATATCAGTTCACATTAAAATTAAAAACATTCATCGAGTGTTCAGGATTGACAATTTTTTCAGAGTTTACCATTCATTTTGTTTTTTTAACTAAATTAATGAATTAAAATTTATTAGATTAAAATTAAAAAAAAAAAAAAATAATAAAATATAGAAAATATATTACACATTGCATACTATGTATATTGTTAATCATACATAATTATATATAATTATAAAATATTATGAATGATTGTTATAGTATATTTGATAATATTGTACATTAATCAAATCAAATAGAAGTACCTACCTATAAATTAAATATATTTTACAATTTTAACACCATATTCCACAATAATAGAATACATAAAAACTGACCAGACTATATTCCATACTGTTGTCCGATAAAATCCTCGTAAATTTTTTATATATACTTTACCCTACTTTATTATTTCATTTGCAATTCGTGTATATTATATTATTTCACTATTAAAAATAATTTTAAAATTTTTATATTTTTAAATATAACAAATAAAATTGAATTGTAAATATATTGTAATAATAATATACTGAGTATGAGCATAATTAAAGGTAAAGTTAACCTATTTAAAATTGTTTGTGAATGTATAAAACAACATATTAATATGTACTCAGGGTAAATATATACATAGGTCTAGATACATCAGTTCGGTAATTTTCAATATTTTTAAATTGTGAATTTATTTGATTATTTTTGACATTTAACGTAATAATTTTAACATAATTTAATCATGGATTATTAATCATCAATTTCACTCAATTTAAATCATCTTAATTCTTTAATAGTGAATTTAATCATCAATTTCACTCAAAACTTAATCTAGACTCGTAAAATTTCACTTATCATTCAAGAAATCTGGATTGTAGAATTGAGCCAAACCTATCAAAAGAAGAAAAAAAGAATAGCAATTGCGTTCACTCAATTGTTGAGCTAATTCATCAGAATTGAACTACAAAGTTAAATTTATGAGGGTGTTCCGATTATGAGATAATTTTTGCTTGAAATAGCTTAGAAGCTACAGAATTTAAATGAACTCAAAGCTTAACACAATAATTTTGAGCTGCAGAAAACAACAAAAATGAAAATTTTTTGAATCTCCAAGCTCAATTCAAATTTTGAGCTAGTTCATCACAATAGATGTAAACACTATAAGCTATATTTATGAGGTTGCTCAAAATGTGAGATAATTTTTGCTTAAGATAGCTTGGAAGTTATATGAGTTGAGTCTATTACCTAGGTTAAATTTCGAATAAATTCAAAGCTAAAATCAAATTTTGAGTTAAGCACTATAAGCTATATCTATGAGGTTGCTCAAAATGCACGATTATTTTTGTTTGAGATAGCTTTTGGATGTTTCAGAAGCTAAGTTAACTCAGTCTATAAGCTATAACTCAAATTTTGATTCAACTTAAAGATCAACTCAAATTTTGAGCTGGTTCATCTGAATTGAGCTAAACACTAATAGCTCTATTTATGAGGTACCTCAAAATGTGAGATAATGTTTTGCTTTAAATAGCTTGGAGGCTACATAATTTGAATTAAATCGAGGTCTAGAAGTTGGCTCTAATTTTGATTCAACTCAAAGATCAACTTATAATTTGAGCAAAGTTCATAGACTGAATTAGAGTTGAACTTTGAGTTGAATCGAAAATTTTGAATTTCAGACTTTAGACTAATTCTATATTATTTAATTATATATTCTTAGTTTTGTATTTGTATTGTACAGTTACATTTCATAATTTGTCATTATCATTACTCTTAATCTGTTACACTGTACAGTTTTAGTATACAAATTGTAAGGTAGCACCGTTTAAAGATTATAAATGTATGAAAATCCTTAAAGGACATTTTTTTTATTTTCTTGTTATTCCTGCATGGAATATTAAACATAATTCATCACTGTCCTGTATGAATGGATTCGTGGAACATAGGACGGAATTAGTCATAATTCATAAACTAAAATATATTATTTTCGTTAAATAAATAATATAAATTATTAATTTTTTAGAACTTCAAACGAAATTAAGTTAAATATTAACAAGTAATTAATCAAATAAAACAAAAATTTCACTTCTCTCACTAAATTTTCACATATATTTCAATACATCTTTCAACAACAGATTTTTATATTATACTTAATATTCAAAAGAAAATTAATTCACAATCAATTCACCACCACAAAGATATCAAAAATCTAAGCACTTTAAAATTTTGTTATTTAATAACATGAAAAGTTTTCTAATTTACCTCAGATTTCTGGGATAAAATTTTATTTGTCAATTAATTGAAAATATTCCACTCCTTTTATTTATTGATAAATAAATATTTATTAACTTTCGACACCACCCACAATCACTACTACTACCTACCGATTTTTTAATCGAAAATTTTGAGGTAAATATTTACAACCCCTTTTTTTTTGGATTCATCTTCAAAACGAATATTTAAATAACTTCTTGATACATACATAATATTATTTATTTTAGTATTTAACAATTATATATATATAGAGAAATAAACAAACCACAAATAACCAAAATTACATTATTTACAATATTATTTACCACCCTTATACATTTGCTCCCACTTCTTACATTCATCTTTTTCAAATAGAATCAAAACCAATCATTAATTATGAATGATTTATTCATAACTGTGATATAAATCAACAACAATATTAAACAATCAAAAAAATGAAGAAGAAGTGAATGGGCAAAGAAATTGGAATTTAGATATTTTTAATATACACAAGGACAATGGTATTATTGCAAACGAATAAATAAATGAATTATGATTAAAGAATAAAGAGATTGTAGGGGGAGGGTGGTGCAGGGGGGTGTTTTAGATTTTAAAACTTTTCAATTTATTATTTACATAACTTTTCAACTGATTTATTAACCCTACAGTGCTACCAATGACATTTTAAGTTGTGTTATTATTTAACAAGGGTTTAATCAAAATCAATCTACAATTTAAAATTAAGGTGACTACGTATATTAAACACATATCTAATATAGACTACCATATTGACTTTTATACATACTAATCTAATATGTACTATTATATATTTAATGTCAAAAAATATCTAATATCAAACTATATTATCTAATGTTATATTATATATCTAATGTCAAAAATATTCTATTATTTATTTATACATATTTATATTATTTTATTACAATTAAAATTACAATAAATTTAATTGTATAAGCTCTATAGCTATTTCGACTATCCGTTTAACATTTACATATTATAGTAGTAAAGGGTCCTGCAAATTTTTATTTTTTTTTTTGTATAGCAATTGCCAAGACAATGCTTACGAAAATACACAAACAGTTTTCATTAGAATAAACTGGATAATATGGACGTCTTATAATAAAACTATTGTATCCAATTGTGTATGCCAAATCTATGTGTAAAAGCACTTAGGGTGTCATCGCATATAGATCTGGAATTATATGTAAAAAATAATAATAAGAACGAATCAAAAAATTTTTACGTATATTAACAAAGTCAAATTTGATATTTCTATGTTTCCTTTTTTTATTTATTAATCGAATTTTCATTTTTAGTGATATTTTATATTAAATTATTTAATTTTAAAGTACTGTTAAGACCAATTTCATCCCATTAATAGTTCTATTCGTATAGTTTAGTGTTAAATAAGTAGATATAAGAGATATGTAATAGAGAGATGGTCCACATCCTACCTGTAGGTGATTCTAAATTTTGACTATACATTTATGTGCAGGTGAAATAATAAAATAAAATTAAATTGAATTAATAGTTCTATTCTATTTTTTTCTAATTTTGATAAAACTAATTACGAGGTATAATAAATTAAAAATATCAGTAAAATTAAAAGAAAAATGTTCGAATATTTTCACTATTATACCAAAATTTTACTCTAACGCTGGAAAACAAGTTTTTACCAAAACTAATTACGAGGGTAAAATGAGGGTTAATAGATATTTCTAAAATAAAATATTAAAACAAAATCAATTTGAAATGTTAAAAAAATATATATATATATATAAACTGGATCGTTTTTCAAATAAATTTTCTTTTTTTCAAATTTTTCTAAAAAAAAATTTCCTACAATTAGAGCAATACGAACGAAGGGATATGAATCTGTTGAAAAAAAAAATCAAATCATTGAAGAGAGGTGGGGAAATTATTCTTCAATTTTTTTTTTTTTTTATATTTTATTTTTGAATATTTTGTATAGATACATAATATTTAAGATACACTATATATACATCCATTAGGTTGATCTGAATAATTAAATTGAATAATTAGTTATTTGGATATCGTATAGATTACGGTAGGATAATCAAATAATAAAATTTTAAATCAATTTTTGGTATTGGTATTATGGTTTGTTTTTTATTTTTGTAATTTTATAAAAAATTTTAAATATTTAATGAAGTAAATTAATATTGAAATGTAATTATATAAATATAATATACATATATATTATATAATATAATATGTTTGTTTATATATTTTATATTTGATGAATTACTTTGATTTTAATTAAAAATGATAATTACTGTGAACAGAGTTTTGTAAAATTAAAAAAAAATACCTGTTATCAGTTAAATTTTAAAAGTAATTTTTTTTATAAAAAAAATATTTATAAATTAATCAAGGTAAATAATGATTATTAAAAAATAAATGGCTAAACTGTTTTAGTATTATAAAGCAATTTATTATAAAATTACATTAAAAATAATCAATATATTGTGTATAAATTGAATTAGTTTAAATTGTGTTGTTCTTATTCCTGTTATTCATTTTTTATAATATCAAGCTTTAGTCAAAAACTGTTGTAATATTTTTAACAACTATCTGACACTTTTCAATTAGTTGTATTTGTAAAATAACCTCGCATTAACATAACTGATATTATGTTATATTTAGGATTTTGAATCTATATTAAGATAGTTAGCAATTTCAACTATACTTTATGATTAATATCAGTAGTGGTTACGGAGGCATCTCATCTTAATATGACAAGATTTTTTTATTTAATCTCTTTCCAATTCATTTATTTTATTTATTTATTCCTTACACAGCTTTGTTTTCACATTTATAATATTGTCTTTTGCGTTGCAGATTATTTTGACTTTATTACTAATTAATGTGGTATATTGTCTTGCATTAACAATTATATCCGTTAATTATTTGGTTGGATAGTAGAGTATGACTCTTACTATTTCACTGATTCCATTTTGTACCGATGCTTTGGTTATGATATCATCAGAAAATCATTGATTATTTATTTATTCAATAATATTAACAACTTGAGCTTAAATAAATTTTTTAGAATATAATATTCATAACATCAATCACTAAGAATTAAAAAAGACTAATCACATTCCCATAGTCTTAAAAATCATTAAATTTAAATACCAAATTGCAAACTTTTTATATACTATATATTCTCTCTCTCGAGTACCAAATTACGATTGTATCATAATTAAATCAGAAGTATCAAAATTAAACTTTAATTTATTTTTTGAAAAAACGAAATCTCTGTAGTTTAACAAATGACACCACGTCATAAGGGAATATAGTAATTTATAATAAATTTTGTAATTCAAATCTCGAACCATGAAACAAACACAATTAATTTCCCTTAATACCGTTATTTTTTTTATATTATTTTTTATTAATCATGTATTTCGAATTAAATTAAATCTGTGTGAAAAATCTATGTTTTTTATTCTAAACTCTAAGGATTAATTTTTCTTTATAATAATTTTATTTTTATTAATTTTTCCCAAATGCATTTTATTTAAATTTAAGAATAATGTGTGAAATGTGTTTAAAACTGAATAAAATACCTAAATAGTATATATATATATAACAAATAATAGTGTATATATATAACAACTTTATATAACAACTATATATATATATATATATACACAACAATACTATTTGTATATATATACATTACATATATATATATGTACAACATTTGAGATATACTATATAACTCTTTTTCTCCTGCCTTGTTTTTTAATAATTTAATATTCGAATGAATTAAAATCTGCTGAAAAATTTGTTTTTGTTTGTTAATCGAAAAAAAAACAAATATGGAAAAAAAAGAATAATAACAAAAAAAAAATTAATATTTTTAATAATAATATTAGCTATACTTTCCATTTTATCATATGAATTTTCCAATGACGAATATTCTATGGAAAATCTATCAACACACATCCATAATATTTTTAATTGGGGAATTATTATAAAGATGAGATTTTTTTTTATTTTATTGACGCAAAACAGATATATTTTTGTTTTCCATTATATACATAACTGAAAAATCTATATCTTCTATAATCAAAAGGAAAGAATATTTATATTGTTTGACTCTCAAGGACACACATCTGTACAGAACATTGACTATGATTAGTTGATATTTTTATTAAAATCACATTTTATGAGATGACTCACTCACTAAAACATGGTACATATGTCTTCATAATCACCATGTAATTTCACCAGTGGGCATAGAGCGGAGAGATATCTTGGACTTATTTATTTTGTAAGTGATTTAAAATAGGTGAAAATTGTCATTTAAAATTTGTAAGTAGACTTATGTAAGCTCCTAGTAAGCTGAATACTACTTTTTTTTACTCTTTATTTGTACTTCAAATACAATTCTATTTGGTTGATAATATTAGAACATAAGTAAATTATAATACTGATAATTGTAATTAAATATTGTTTTATATGCGACCATAGGCTGTCTGGTCTTATAACTTTTAAAATGTAATAAGACCAGTAATTTTTAATTTTATGTTTGTGTAATTTGTAATTTTATTGTTTGACATGTTTATCAATCATGTTCATTTTTCCTATCTAAAAAATCTATCTAAAAAATTACAATTCACTAAAAATTATTTTCAAATTATTGAAAGGTATACACATAAATGTAATATTTGTTGGAATATTATTATAGGTCTAGGACATGCGATGACATTGAAATTAGATACTCAACCCTTAAGCTAAAAATCGCATATCTTATAGTATACTAAAATTTTGAGCCACGCTTCTATAAAAAATTACGATTATTAAATTCTAATTTAACATTTTCCTTTTCTTTTTTAGATGATAAAATCTTCTAAAAGCCGCAATGAGCCAGGTATGAGTTTCTTATAACATAAATAGTATCTAATGACAACCTAGATGATGAACTTCAAATCAAAAAAAATTTAATAAAAAAAAGAATAAAAAAAAGAAATATCACTAACGTGATCTAATTAAATACAAAAATAACTCCATATAGCCAGTAGTGTAGAACTATAAGAATTCTGTTGCAATAGGCAAAACCAAAACCAAATGACCGATTTTTAATTTGGTTTAATTATTTAATCACGAATCAAACAACAGATCCGTAACCTGATATATTTAAATACAAAAATAGCTCTTTGCAAGCAGTTAAGTAGAGCTATACCAAATAACGGACGGAATACAAAAACCAAATAACGGATTGTTTTAATACACTATTTTCCAACATAGATGTTGTTGCTCGGTCAAAATATACGATATTGAACTATTTTTGAAATGATTATACCTATAAAATGTTTCATACAAATGATAGTTTCACCATTTTTAAATTTTTAATCTCATTGCAGAAAAATTTACTCAATACTGAAAAATAATAAGAAAATTTCATAAAATCTATTTAATTAATTGGAGTATTAATCTACTGAGATCAAAACAAATTAATCTCAAATTCATTTGTGACATAATAAAACTTTATAAAACTTCAAAAAATTATCCTTACATTGTCTAAACAAGATTTAAGTTTTACCAAAAAAATCTACAAAACAAAAAAAAATAATAGCTAATCTGGCTATTTTATTTTCTTCATCAATAATTTATATAAAGTTCAAATAAACAACAACAAGAAAACGAAAACAAAGAGCAGGAAAAACAAAAAAAAAGATATAAAAAATTCAGGAGCCTAGCTAACCAACCTAATAACCATTGAATCAGCCCATTATGAACCTTTTATACAATCTATCTAACTGTTTATTTATTATTTTTTTATCCTACCCTCCTAACCTCACTACTATACAGAATATAATCTAAGTATTATGTAAGTACATGTGCGTGTATTAAAAAATAAAAAATTTACATAGATATTACCTATTATAATATTCTAACACTACCAAGCGATACAAAAAATCTACTGTTGCCATTCACTTACCAACCATCAACTTGATACTATGAAAATAAAAAATAACAAAGATTTTTTTTAATTCCCAAACCTGTGAAAAGTTATACAACCCCTCCACATAAAGTGAATTTCATTTTGTTTTTAAAACAAAAAGAAACAAAAATAAAGGATTTTTATCTTATTTTCTTTTCTCTCCTAACCTTATCATCATCATCATCATCCCGTTTCTCTTTTCAAACCCCTATCAGAGTGTATTAAAGGTATTTATTTATTCTTAAGAGAGTATTGGAATATCCGAAACTAGAGTAAAAATAACAATAACAAAAATTTACGGTTTCATTGATACTTTGACGTTTTCCATAGGGAAATTTACATTGTATATATACATAAAATATATATATATATATATATATATATATATATATATATATATATATATATATATATATATATATATATATATATATATATATATATATATTGTTACAACATATCTACTTAAAAAAACCAAAAAAAAAAAAAAATTTTTGTTTTTCTAAAAGTCCCTAAGAACTTTAGTCTATAAAATAAGAATGATGAAAATAATAACAACGGCAACACCGTATCATTGAAATTATACTTTGAATCTTTGAAGTTGTTCTAATCATAAAAAAGAATAACAAACAAAAAAAAAAAATTGAAAAACAGAACCGTTAAAATGATACGCAACCAAAAATGAAAAATTACATTTTTATTTGATTATTCGTAGCTCATCGGAGCATATTTTATACGCACTTTGGCAATTTATTGTCAAGCAAAAAAAAATAAAAAATAAAGCAAAGGTAATAAAACAAAAAAAGAATAATAATAATAATAAAAGAAAAAGAAGAAAAAAATTGGAACAACATTGAAATATTAAAAAATGTTCCAAAGAATGTTAAATTCTACGTGAAGAGTTTTTAAATAAAAAATTAATCACTGTCTATGATTTTAGATTTTTAGAATGTAAAAAATTTTACCATTTTTATGGTTTGATATTAACCCAAAATGAAAAACCACATAAAATGGTGTCTTATGAAAAATTTAAATGTATATAATAAAATAATGTCAATATATATAATAATTTAAATTTCCAGCAATTTTTTAATCCAAGCCTTGTACTCTGCTTTAGTGAAAATTCATTGCAAATGAGAATGTACTTGTTATGATCGAGACGGAACATTTTTTGTCCGGTGTCCGGATCCTGTATTGCTACTACACCTTGAATCCAATACACGAAAGAGAAATTAGATATGGTTCTGTAAATGACGATGGGGTCTAAGATATGTTTCCGAAGTCTATAGGCTGCATAATAAAATAATATTGTAAGGCCATGAAAATTTAAATTAATAGACTTGAATGGCTCCAAAGAAAATGTAAAAAATATAAAAATTGGTTTAAAAAGTGTGAAACTAATAGTTGGTTTTAATTTCTAATCATACGTACTTATTTTCAAATTGCCATAAAGTTTCTAAAATTGCATTATGCCTGTTTGTTTACTTGAAACATAATGTGATCAAAACTTTATATTATTAAATAATTTTTCTGGACAAATGTAACTATTTTAAATCAAACTATATATAGAAAATTTATATTTGAACAGCAACCTATAATATTTAGGATATAACTACTTCAGTTGTTGTGGTAATAAAAATACAAAATCAATCGTAAGGCAATAAATTTTCAAATTAATTTTCTTAGAAATGTAAAAATACACAGAGCAGGTAGATACTGTCAAAATTCCAACAAATCAAAACATTTTTTTCACCAGAATTTTTAAAAATGAATTAGGCATCCAGTGTATTCTGCAGATAGAAAGTTGTCAAATTTTGATAAGTTGAATTTTAGACAGATGCAAATTTTATTCTGAAGAAAACAAATTTGAAAATTCATCTGCACCAGTATATCCATAATATATAGATGATCAAAAAGTAACAACAAAAGATGTATTACGAATCCCATTGGATTATAATAGATTGCTCAAAAAAGATATAGCAAGCTTTCGTCTACTATCAAACATGTTTATAGACGTCTGATATGGTTCCAGGATCAGAACTTATTTTTGCTTTTATCTGGTCCACTAGGCCTTAGGCCAAATGTATCATTTTGTCGACAAATAAACAAACTTCATATCATGATACAAATATTGGTCAAAACATCACTAAATATCGAAGTATTCTGAAAATGAACCTGTCTTTTGAAATACAGAAATCTACAAAGGACATTAATTTAGAAGATCGATAAAAATAGTTATGTTATTTTATTATATATCAGACCAATGCTTTGTTGCAGAGACGAAATACCATTAAATGGAAAACAATTCTGGATCCGCAAATAAAAAGAAACAACCTATAACCAGCAAAAGGTACTTGAATCATAGGTAATAAGTTATAAGTTAAACCAAACACTTGTACTTTATAAATATGTACAGATTTAATTAAATTTACATATTGGTTTAAGCATATAAGCATATTATCAAATTGGTTTATATGTAAGTAAAATTATTAGTTTTAAATAATCGGATTAGTGGTTTGAAAAGTATTGGAATCCACATAAAAAAATCAAGAGTAGAATTAAAATGGCAAAATCGACATTTTCGAAATATAAAACAAATATTCTGCAATCCTGGTATAAGCATTAACCACCGCTGGTATTGTTCAAAATATTAAATAAATTATAACCACTTAAAATGTGACGCTACCGGCGTTTATCGAAAACATCTTACGGAGACGTCTCAGAATGATAGAAAATGATAGAAAACCACTCCAAGTCATCAAACGCAGAAAGACAAACCATTTTGGTCATATAATGAAAAATGAAAAATACAAAATTGCTTCAATTAATAATCGCAGGAAGAATCAAAGGCAAAAGAAAAATTGGCAGATGTCTTGGATGAAAAACCAAGCAAACTATACTGGACTAAAAACAAATGGTGATTTGATCTACACACCTAAATGCCGTGAGTAAGTTTTCCACAATAGTCCACAATTTATTACGTGTTTAAAAAACAAATTCAAATGACCGCTAAGCTTCTAGAACTGGAAGTAGCAGTAGATTGATTTGGGTATTGACATTTGTACTAAAAACCTTAAACTCATTTTTCAATGTTCGCACCTAAACAAATTGCTTTTATTCTTCATAATTTTTAGCAAAATATTTCAATTGAAGCTATGAATATTTCTGCAAATTAATTTTTGATTTCAATGGATGTAAAGTATATCATCATGACTCATAACACATTATAACGAGTATGTCCTAAATTTTCCTTTCAAAGAATTATTGTTTTTTTTGTTATAACTGTTATAAATTTAACTTTCTCATAGATTTGTCCAATCTAAAAACTTTTTTCCCATTTTATATGAATTTAGAAAATGTTACAAGCTTTTATGTTTTGAATTAATTTAGAATCATTCGAATAGAAAGCCAGACTGATGCTTGGTTTCAATCAGATATGTTTTGTTTTTTAATTCAAAAATATTACAAAAGGACTCGCTTTTTATTTTCATTTTTTTTTTTTAATTTTCTTTGAGCTCTTTCATGTTAGTCTAATATTCTTTCCTCTACTTTAATCACTAGTTTATAGTTAAAAAATTTGTTTATGGTATGAGTATATATCTTTGTAATTATATGTTATGTAAAAATGTATGTATATATGGATTTTCTTTTTTCATGTGGCTTGACTTTTCGTGAAAATTATTCGCTTCAGATATTTTACTACCTCCGTTTGAAATATTGATGATGAAAGAAATCATCATCAGATGGATGGTCTATTTGTTTTGAGGTTTTGATTCGTCGGTTTATTTTCTTCTTCTATTTTTATCTTCATTTGATTTGTGCTCTCGGTTGGTGGTAGTTTTGTTGTTTTCTTTTTTCTTTTTGTAATAAGCAAATTGTATTAGGAAATTTTCTAGTTCGTGTGATTGAATTTTCTTCTTTTTTTTTTTATCCTATTCGTATCTTGATCCATATTTATTAGTTTAAAAGTTAAAGGAAAATAAATTTCAGCACCTGGATTTATCTACTAATTTTAGTTTCTGTTTTTAGGTATAGATAAAACTGAAATAAAATTTTTTATAAGGAAATTAATTTATGGTGAAAGGACTTGACAATTAAAAGTCGAATAAATATTTTTGAATCACTTTATTTGATTAGTTTTTTTGTTTTGTGACGATAAGAGATAATCCGCAAACAAAATCAAGGACTCGAATAGCTTAATGTTATTAATTCATTAAGGCCCATCCATATTCTACTATAGTTATTAATTTACAATAAATCGCTTAATGACATATATTTTTGTCAAACTATGTTCGTCGAATGTGTAGAAAGTATAATGTGGCGGTTTCCATGGACGAAGGCTATTACCGTCATCATCATCATTATCCTGTAATCCCATCAATAAGGTCTAGTTAAGAAAATAAGCTGTTGATCTAATAATTTCAGTGGAGGAATATTAGAACTATAATATTTTCCGTAGAAGAAAGTTATCATAGAAATTTCACGTATGGAAGATTACGTTCATTCCCAAATCATAATTTTAGTCCAGTCCAAATCACCATTGTAAAAATTTTCAATTAAATTAAATGACCAGCTTATTTTGCATTTCATTTTCATGATTTCACTGACATCAAGAATTATTACTATTTCCAGACCTAATGACTTCGAGAATTCATGTACTTCAAGAGACGAAGAATTAATATTTGATATATTTGGAATTCGAAATTGGTTCAAAATTATGATTGTGTTTCGCAGCCTTGTGAACACCGACTACCATGATAACTGTTGAAAAGATGAATTCAACGTTGTGTTTGCCAATCCCTAGAATGTCCATCTCAAGTTCAAATGAGTACATATTTTAGACTTATCATGTAAAACAGTCAGATCTTATCCTAAAACATGAAAAAGTAAGTACATCAGGACATTTTTGTTATAATTATGTAATTCATCTTTGAAATTTTTGTTTTTGTTTTTTATATGTAGGCTGGTGAGTTTCGTAGCTTGATATTGTATGTAGATTTCTTACCCACTAAATAACACCCTTCCTATATTCTTTAAAAATAATATAAATTTAATTAATCTAATTTTGCATAACAAAATATTTTATGCTAAAATTTTTTGATTAATTTTTATAATTCACAGATGTTATTTACATCATCTTTTATATAAATTAAAAAAATCAATCAAAGTTCAAAACCAAAAGTTGTATAAGCAATCTAACACTTCAATACATTACTCACATCAGACGAGTTCCAGTATATAGTGTTAGATGAACAAAACATGAATTAATTTTTCATAAATGAAATCATTTTAATATTAGATTATTAAGAATAACAATAATACAAATTATGGCAATGGTCATGTCCTTGTTTATAGTAATCAAATCAAATTTATATATCTTAACTAAACCAACTGATTTAGGAAACAATCTGAAAACAATCATCAATACTAACAACAGAGTTGATTTTATTGTAAATTATTATACTATATATACAAAATATATTATTAGGTTTATTTTTATACATAATATTAATACAATCCTTAACCTCTCTCCCTAATATTACGAAGGAAAATGAATTAGGAAAAAAAAAAACAAAAAAAAAAAAAACGTCACATTTCATATCAATAAATATATTTCATTTATGATTTGTAAAGGGTGTTTTAAAAATGTACCTATATTATTTTTATTTTGTATTTTTAATACATATATGTATGTATGTATCCAACCCATACATTTTATTGGATATTAATTTATTTTCTATAATAGATTAATTATTATTTTTTGTTGTTATGAGGAAAAAAAATAAACATACATGCTATGATCGAATTTGAACTCGGTATATTCTGATTATGCAGTCAGATGATATTATCACTATAACATCAAATAGTTCGGTATTTTATTCAATTATTTATTACCATCATTCTGTGGATAGGTTTATTTCATAGCATAGTTGGAGTCAGAGTGGAATGAGATACAGACAAATGAAAATACAGGTAAATGGAAATACAAGCAAATGAAATACAGTTATGGAATAATAACCTAAATTATTCTTCTCCTTCAATTTACCCTATTAAGATAGTGATAGTTACAACGATTAGGCTAGTTAAAAAATTTTTTTTTAATTCATTTATTAGTAATTAATACTATTTTAAAGCCCTAAACCTATTTACCTTCAAATTACATAAAATAAAATTCAATATTTTTAATTACACATTATTAAAAAATTAATAAACAATAATTTACCAAAATAATTCATAAAAAATTTAAACTAGTACAAAATAACACTGACTAGCTAAAAATAGGCCGGGTTATGATATTACATAACAAATAATTGGCATTACAGATATATATATACTGCAAACACAATACATAAAATTCAACATACTTCACATAACACCAAATATATATATTAGCTAACTAATAACTATTTAATAAATAAAATAAAAACCAATTCCGAATTAACCTGATCGTTTTACAATTTAAAAATGAAAAATAATTTTGTCCCATCCTATTTTATTAATATAATATATTCTAACATTCACCCATAATACACACAAAACTAATATTATTTGAAATATATATTTTAAATATATGTATATATCCTTTAAGAATAAAAATTTATTTTCTATAATTACTTTAATATACCCAAATGGTAAATTACATAACGTAATAAATTGTAATATCCTTGGATTTAGTGCCTTGTAAAAATCTAACTTACATCTGACCGATGACCAATATGAATAAAACTGAAAAAAAACTATATATATATATATATATATATATATATAATGGAAAATAAAGTAGCAAGCTGATGGTGCTATATGATTAATCGTTCTCCTCAACAATATCAACTCATCAAGTTTTTATTCCCAAATTTATTTATAATGTGTTGTACACTATACACATAATCATTTACACAAATATATACAATTTACACATGGTGTATAATATTATATACAATAAATTATTTTATTTGATTTTATTTTTATATCTTTATTGGTCCGGTTTTTGGATATATTTTTTTTTTTTTTTTGTTTTCATTTTTGTAATAAATAAAAATGTTTTCTCTAAATCATTAGTTTTCTTTTAATCTTAAAAAATAAAAAAAAAAAAAGTTTTTTGTGTAACTTATCTTAAGTTGCAAAAACTTTGGTTTTTATTTTTTTTTTTTTTTTGTTTTAAATTTAAAAGGACACACAAAATTTCTATTTTCATTATTTTATTTTTTATTTCTTCTTTTTTGTTTTTCTTTCGTATTATTAAAAGTTTTCCTATTTTATTAAATCATCCCATTTATTAAACTCTGATTGAATAGATTGGAGTGGTTTATACAAAATACAAATAATAAAAAAATTATTTAAAAAAATTATACCAGAAAATTCCAACTGAGTTCTTTATTTCTGACAGTTTTATTGTATTTTTAGGGAGTGAATAATTTTTCACATATAATATTTTACCTACACATTTTCTCCTTCCCATTATTTATTCTCAATCACACAATTATTATTAATGTTGGTTATTGGCTATTCACAAGAAAATAAAAAAACCAAAAAAAAAAACAAAACAAACCAACAAAAAACAAATATAATAAAAAATAACAATTTGATAAAGAAGAAAATAAAAAAAAAAAAAAAAAAAAGCACCGGACATCCTTAAGTAAGGATAATGAAATATTTTAGATGAAAATAAATTGAACTCAATTTTCTTATGTATTGAGAGAATTTTTGAAAAATTACTACTTGTTTTTCGCAAGTACCTCACTACAATAACAAATCGAAAAAAAACAACAACAACAAAAAAAACAAAACAAAAAAATAAAATTTTATATATATATATAAGAAAGAAAGACCAATAATATAAAAACAAGGAGAATATGTCAAGAAATTTTCTTAAAATGTCAACATAAAAATTTGTAGCTTTCATTCCAATGATAGAATATAAAATAAACAAACAAAAATAATAAACAAAGAACAAAAACAAAAATATCAGAAAAAATAATAAAAAGTATATGAAGAAAAAAAATATTGTAAAATTTAATTGAAAATTTTCCTTTTTCCTTGTTAATCCCAAGAATTTTCTCATTAAAAATTGTAACAATTTTTTTTTTTTTTTTTCTTGAAATTGAATGAATAAGGGAAAATTTTTCTTGTCTTAGAATTTAATTAAGAAAAATCAGGAATACAGAATTGGATTAAATAAAAAAAAAAAATTATAAAAAAAAAAAAAAAACCAATGTTGGAAGAACGCGAAAAAAATAATACATTGCCATACCGACTACTTTAGGGATATTAAAAAAAAAAAAAAATAGTGTTAGAATCAGGGTGATAAATACGGTTACGTAGAGCCTTGCATATACTCCCTGTCATTAGCAATAAGTTTTCTTTTGAAGTTTCAATATGTCAACCAATTTAATCCAAATGTGGAAAACGGTATGTAAACTGTAGAGTAACTACATAATAGCTATTTTCATTTTAATTTTAATGATCTGTTCTACTCTGTGTCACTTCTTCTTACATTATTAAATATAATTATTATCGATAACCAAATTGTGTACTTAATTGTATACCTTGACTTCCATAGTGTAAAAACGACGTATTGTAAAATGCAACATACTTCATATTTTGATATAGAAAAAATTTTGTTTACATTGTAGTCAATTCCATATTGTTTAATATAAGTTTCAAATGCGCAGAGAAAAGCAGAGCCACGCATCTAAAAAATTTATGATGTTTTTATAAATTTTTTGTACCTATTGTAAATTGCAAAAATATATTTATTGAAAGTTTTATTGGCTTTTTAGTTATATTTCCAATATTTTTGACATTTTTCTGACACATGGAACACAATTTTTGGTGATTTCTGACATTTTTGGTAAACTTTTTCTGCTAAAGTTTTCATAACTTACCAATAACAAAATATGACAACAAATTAATGTCAAAAGTTTAAAATTGTGTTCCATAATGTAAAAATATTACAAAAAATTTTTTACTATGTAGAAAGTAATTTTCAAAAATTAATTTTAAATACTAAAATTTAAATACTATCTTTAAATTTAAAATAAAAACGATTTATAGGCATTTTAAGAAAGTGTTAAGTATTAAAATAAGTGTTTTTTACAAGATGGAAGTCCCGGTTATTACAATATCTAATTTAAAATAACTGTTTACAACATCTACATTGTGAGCGAATTTAAAATTCGGTATTTTCTAATTAACATTTCATTCGAAATAACCACTGCACCATCATGTCTGATCGGCAAAGTATATATGTATGTCCATCAAATATGATCTGCTTTAGTTTAATGATTTGAAAAAAAAAGCCTGTGTCTCAGAGAGTGGAATTCACAACATAATCATCATCATTATATAATTAATTATATATATACTTATTTACTTATACGCAATCAACAGACCATACAGGTCCTGATGGGTCATACTCATCAGCGTATTTAATTTTTCTATAATATTTACCAGCATAAAAATGTACTTTATTTAAACCAACCGATTATTTATTCACTCTCTCTCTCACACTAATACTATTTTGATTATTCCCTTCAAAACGATAATTCCAGTTTACAATACCATTGGAATTTTTTTTTATAATGTAAGTGTCAACCATAATTAAAAGAATTTCCAATTTTTTGTCAGATTATATGGATTATATATTTTTATGGAATTTTTATATCTCAAAAACAACGGTAGGTACATTTTATTTGATTTTTTTATTTTTTTCTGGATTAAGATGAGTTTTCTTGGTTTGACAATTATGACAAATTAAATTTTCAATTTTAAAGACATGTAAATTTTTATTGATTTTTAGAATTTAATAAGGAAAAAGATATTTTGTTTTTGTTTTTTTTTTTTAAATAATATAATAAAAAGCTACATAGTCAAAAAATGTTTAAATTCTTAAAGATTGCATAGGAGAAATTGATGAAAAAAGTTAGATATTTTATTATTTTATTTTATACATATTTGAATAGGGCCCAGCTCAATATGGTGTTTGTTTGAATTAATAATGCTTTTGATAGGTTTTATATTAGTATAAAATAATTAATTAAAGGTTTTTACTTGCCATTTTGTTCTTTGCAAATTAAATTTATTCTAAATATTTAAGTCAGGTTAGTGTAAATAATTTCAAATCAAAGGTGTAAATATTCTAGTAATAAATTAAAATATATGAAAATAACATATTGTACAAATACATTAAGGCAATAAAAAAAAAAAAAAAAAATGTTTTTGATAATATGTCGTTTATGTTAGTTTTGAAATATTTACAGGTTGTAGTCTCCCTAACTAAACGTAAATATCTTATAAAATTTTGATATGAATATTTTTGGTTTAACTGTTAACTGATAACACTGTCATACAATATAATTGAGTTGGGTCATAAAAAACAATATTAGTTTAGTGAGATCTAGTAAAAAAACCTTATAGTCATTTATGACAAATTATTGATACCCCACAGTTCCTAAAACCATCATAAATATTTTAAAACAAAAACACATACAATCCGTAACTGTTTAATTGATTTAAGCTTGTAATAAAATTAAAAAATAAAATTAAAATGAATTAATATTATAAATTTAGTACCATTTGTGCTTTTTACCATTCAAACAAATTATTGGTGCAATTCAATGCAAATTCACCACACTATCAATTATTCTTGGCAAAGTTTTCTTCTGATTTCCATGCTTTCAGTAGTACTCATATGAACGTAGCCACAAATTTTTTCAAATTTCAACTTATTTTAAATTTTTTAAACAAATTTTCATTCTCATTTGATTATTTGATATATTTTACTAGCTTTGTAACCCGCCATAAATGACGGAAGCAAAATAAATTCTAGCATTTCTTCCTTCATTAGAGTTTTCATTTCAAGTTTAAAAAAAATACGTATTTGCTGACAAATTTGTCATACCTCTATTTTTGTATTATAACGCTTTTAATTACCATATAAACAGAATATTAGCGACATCCTTTTTGCCTACATTAAAAATTTATCGTATAATTCAGAATCAAGTTAATCCTGTTAACATTCAATAACATTCGTTGCGTAAATTTCGTCAAAGTTTATAGCGAACAAATTTTATAATGAGCCACAATTTTGAACGAAAACAATTTTAAAAACAAAAATAAATAAAATTGTAAATATAAAAAAACATTAATATTGTAGGTACACATAATATTTATTTTGATGAATAAAATTAAATAAAAAAACTCGTGCTGGAGAAAAAATTAAAATAAAAAAATTTACTGCAAATAAATAGGTATTTACAAAACTGTTCATAACTTGTGAACCATTGATCGGTTATAAATTTCATTTCATTTCAAAAAATTCATTATCGAACTGTTCATGTTAAAATTCATACATAATTATTATTTATAACATACATTAAAAAGAAGAACAACAATCAATATGGGTTAGCCGATACCTATATATACCAACCTACTATATTAAAAAAAAATCATCACTCTCTAAAACATATATTTCTACACACTTGAAGAAAACAAATATACCTAAAAATTACAAATTTACAAAGATAAGAAATAAAAAATAATAGTACAAAATTTCATTTAATTTCTTTAAAAATATATAGGTTGTAATTGTTTTTATGTGTAAATCAGCAGAACTAAAACCTAACCCCATAATACATACTAAATATTATATAAGATCATAAATTTATATATCATATAGATATATGTATATATATATATATATATATATATATATATATTAAAAAAAAAACAATTAAAAAAAAAAATAAAAATACATAACAATTTTAACTCTACATCGCATCACATTTCTGGCTAGAGTATATATCTATACCTATAGTACTATACAGGCTATGCATATGGTATGGAAAAACTATGATGCTATGATCATTATCATAACAACAACAAAAAACCAAAAACCAAAAACAAAAAAAAATAAAAATAAATAACAATTTTAACTCTTTATCGCATCACAATATCACATTTTTGGCTAGAGTATATATACCTATAGTACTATACAGACTATGCATACGGTAGCAAAACTATGATGCTATGATCATTATCATAACAACAAAAAAAAAACAAAAAAAAAAAAAATATAAGTACATATGCATATTGTGTATAATTTTAAGTAATAAGAATAACCTTTAAGTGCATTATGTTTTTTTTTGTGTTAAATGCAGTTTGCTTTTTGGCTATTATACCATATTAAACTATTGATAAAATTTCTATTAGTCCTAATTATTATAAATCAAAAAAATTGTTTGTTTTATTTATATTAATATTATTATTTTTTATGTTTCCCTGTTATTTGCGAAGAAGATTAACATTAAATTAAAAAAATATATTTCATGCAATGGTATTTTTTCCTGCAAAGGTTCAGCATGGTAGACAGGGGTTAAAAAAAGATCACCAAAGCAATTTATACACATATTGCAATTTGTATATGGGTTGGAGTATTCCGTCGGACTTACAAACATCCAGATAAATGCAGAAAATTGTATATATAATTACCTATCGAAATCACAAAATTATATTAAAATGTTTTGTTCTTTGACATTCTAATTTTTATGAGATAACTATCGAAGTTTACACCAATATCTTACAAACCAAATATTTATTTACAATCAAAATTATAAAAATTCAAAAACTTCAATTTATTTCAAAAACTATTTTGAATGAAATTTAAAAAA
The DNA here is from genome assembly GCA_963942445.1 of Argyra leucocephala. Taxonomy (NCBI): domain Eukaryota; kingdom Metazoa; phylum Arthropoda; class Insecta; order Diptera; family Dolichopodidae; genus Argyra; species Argyra leucocephala. Next base: position 140,229,465 of record OZ012680.1, read on the forward strand.
GAAAACAATAAAGAAAACAAAATAATCTCTGAAATAAGTCACATTCTATTAATCTGGATGAAAAATACCATAACATAAAGTTTGTTTGTCCCCAAAACGAAGAGTTAAAATTTTTTTTAAAATAAAAATTTAAATTTATCCAAACAATTATTTACTATACCTTAGTCTAAAAAAATTTCAATTTTAATTTCAAAATAAAATAAGGATATTATATGTAAGTATAAAACTGTACACATACACAACTACATGCCCACAATTAAATAAAAATACAAATTTATTATGAAAAATACAAATTTTGTTGTAAATAAAATTCTTGACATTTTAATTTTAACGCTTCACCAATTTATTATTATTATTTTATTTTCTCCAAAAAAAAAAAACATTAAATTTATCCTTGATACCTAGGTTAAACCATATACAATTGAATTCTGTTCTAATTCAAACAATTAAACTTTTGACCAAAAATATAGGAATTGAAATCTTTTTATATTTCTCTCTAGATTGATAAAGGAAAAAAATTCATTTAAAAAAAAAAAAACCAAACTATTGGTATAGAACAAGATACATGTGTACCCTTTTTTTTATTTTTTCTTTTTATCTGTTTTATTTTCAAGTCCTTTTTTTCAATTCTTACAATTGATTACGAAAATTTTGTAACTTTTTATTCGTGTATTTTTAAATTTCAATTCCATTGAATTCAAAATAGAAATAAAAAATTATAATCATTGGTGAAATGATGGAAAAAATTTATGATATCTGATAAGAAAATTCATCCTTCGTTTGCAACATTAGATATAATGTCCTTTGACATGAAAATTTTATTTAAAATCAGGAAAATTTTTTTGATATAAAATTAAGACGTGAGTGGAGTATTAGGTAGAGTTTTATAAGCTCAGATGAATTTACAAGTATATTTTCTAGTTTTAAATTTTTTTTTTATTTATTATGGAATTTGGGAAATCTGAATTAATTCAGAATCGCCAGTTTTTCAACAGATTACAAGAAATTTTGTTTAAATTACATTTTTGTACATAATTTCATAATTTCATAAACCTGCTATCTACTAGTTTTAAATGTAAAAAACTTACTACATCCTTGTAGAGTAACTTCGCATTCATAATAGCTTAGTTCGACTTTAGTTTTAGTGATAACAAGAACTATCAACTATTTTTTATCATTTATTTTATCCCAATGACAAACAAAGCTGGACCAGGTCGAAAAATCCATAATGCATTTTTTTTGTCTTCGAAACAAACCTGGGATTTTTTTGTTGAAAAGCGGGATCTTCTACCTACTAAGCCAACCAGCGTATAACTCTAACATCAACTGTAAGGGTGTGCCTATAATTTCCTGTGATTGCTGTACTATTTCCTGTAGAATGTATTATAATACCAGAATAAAAGCCTTAATAATGACTTTTGACATATCCTGAACTTTAATTAAATATGATAGAATATGTCGACCAATATGGTGTAGTGGTTATTTTTTGTGGTTTTATTTTCGTGTAAATTTTTGCTCAAAGTTTGCTCAAAGATCAAATATTGAAGTAGTGAAATTTGAAAGCTATAATTTGGGTCTGTTTATTTGTTAAAAAAAATAAATAGAAATGAAGCTGAAAGTTAAAAAATATGCAGAAAAACAGAGATGTTGCGCCATTCAGAACAGCACAATAAACCTAAGGCATTTAAGACTCACCATAAGTACTTGGTGCAATGTAAGTAAATGGTTCTATACTCAAAAATAATATTTTGATTCAAAAAGCCCAAAAGCATTGATCCATTACTTTTCATAGCCATATTTATGTTATCTAGATCCTTGGTTCGAATTTCGCTCAGTACATTGATGTTTAATTGCACTTTTTTTTCATTATTCATGAAATAGTAACATTTTGTAACATCGGTGTTAACTTAAATTTAGTAGGATTATGTTATTTAATTTTTTTTTATATTATTAGCCAAAATTTAAGTCAGAGAAACCTTTATACTTTCATACCCGTTGACTTTGGAAGCAAAAAGAAAGATAATAATTAGAGAGAAGAAAAAGGGAAAGAAGTAGGAGAAAGGTTCGGCGCAGAGTTGCAAACTATGTTATCGATGTTTATTTTGAATTTTTGTAAATAAAACAAATAAAAACTACCCCTTCTGTAATGGTATGCGATTCTACATTCTAGAAGCTTTGACGATAAACAAATTTCCATAACCAGTCTTGAACCATCCATGGTATTTCCACGGTGTAGGATTTAGTATTTGCAGCCTCCCGCGTTCTGATATAATGTGACATCTCAACATGATATTTTCAGCTGTCAGTTTTAATTTTATTCTATTTTTTGGGATAATAAGCAGTCCTTGTTACCAAGTTTTCGTTATCATATTTCTGTGCGATGCGATTCATTAATAAGCTTGCATTAATGAGCTTGCGCTTAATACACTTATGTTAACAAGTTTCCGATTACAAACCCCAGTTATTAAAATATGGTTAATAAACTTACGCTGATAAGTTTAGGTTAACAAACCTGCGTTAAGAAGCTAGCGTTAACACACTTACGTTACCAAATTTACGTTTACAAAACCTGTCTTAACAAACTAGTATTAATAAAATTACGCTGATAAGCTTAGGTTAACCAAACGGCCTTAACAAATTAGGGTTAAGAAATCTACGCTGATAAGTTTAGGTTAACAAACCTATTGTAAACAAACTAGCATTAACAGGCTCTACATTAATAAACAACTAACATTGCTAAATTTTTGCATATTGAATTGGACAGTCCGTATCTTGATGAAGTATTCTACACTGGATATCACATAAATTAATGACATCCTGTAATTGTACAATTCAAAATATTTCTAGAAATTGGCTTCATATCACAAAATTTTCATCAAATTGCTGCTTACATGTGTATATTTGGATTTAAAGTTATAATTTCATTTGTATTGTATTTATTGTGTGTATGTGTGTGTTTGTAAAATATTCTTAAACACTATCAAAAAAGATTTTCAGTCCTAAGAAAATAAAAAAAAATTAAATTAAATTCGAAAAGATTTAATAAGCTCCATATTTTTTTTTTTATTTCTTATTCTATTGGAAAACAAAAAATAACCCAAAGTTTTATTTAAAAAAAAGCAAAAAAAAAAAATAATATCTGAGGACCTGATTTACACATAATCTTTTCATTTACTTTCACTATCCTTAAAATATGAGTGTGTGTCCTCGTAAAATTTTATATTTACAAAGAACGAAAAAAAAAATTTTCTTTATTTCATTTTCTTTTTTCGGTAACAAACATAAAATTTATCGTCCTGAATTTAGAGTTTGATTTATTTGATCCTTATTGGGTCACAAAAGAAAAAATAAAATCCTTTTTATATCCTTTCAGTTTTTCTGGCCCACTGATATAATGAAGATGTTTTTTTTTGCTAAATTTTTTTTTTGTCAGAGATTTTTCCACATAAGGATGAGAAATGAATACATGGTGGTGATTTTGAAAATTTGAAAGAATCAATGATTAGTTGATATCAAGCACAATAAAGAAGTAAGCAATGAAAGAGTAGAGAGAATCAAAAAAAAAAAAAAATGATACCAAAAAAACCCATGTATTAAAGAAAACATGAATTTTTTGTTTGTTATGTTTTTATTGTTCTGCTTTTTTTTTCTTTTTGTATTTTTGCAATACCCAAAGATAAATAGAATTTTTAAAAAGAAAAATCATTGAAGTGTCAACCAATTTTGTAAATTGGTATGAAAATTCGTTTTTTTTTTTTTCGTTCCTATTGAACAGAATCTCTTACACACGTTTTTTTTTTTTTTTTTTTTTTTTTTCGTTTGTTTTGTATTTTGTATGTTATAATCATACAAGAATTCAATATTATTAAAAAGACATAATAAATACATACGTATTCTATGGAAAGAAAAAGGAAAAAGGACATGATTTGGACATAAATTTTTTTTTCTGTTTTTATTTAGATAGAATTTTACAGATATGAAAATAATAATATTATATACTTCATATAATTCTTATAGTTTTTGTATATAGTGTATATAGATACATTTTTTATTTGTATACAAGAAGTCGGATTTTTTAAACGAGATTGAAAACGCATTGACTTTGTATAAATCTATTTACATAATAATTATTATATTTTGATCCCAGATAGCCATTGTCATTTTAAAAAAAAAGAAATTTGAATGGGTTGATTGTATTCGATTAAATTTTCTATAAATTTATGTTTGTCTTTAATATTGTTTGTTATATTCTTTTTGTAAATTTGGTATATAAGATTAAGTGTGGTGGTCTCACAGTAGATCTTTCAATAGATCTACTTGAAAATATCCTTTGCTAAGATATTAAATCTAAGCCAAAAAGCTTTAAATATTTTATAAAAAACAAAACTTTTTGTATTATAACTGCTACGAATTCTGGAGTACAAGGATTAAATTGTCCAAATAACTCAAGATGAAGATAGAGAAATGAGAAATAATGGACATTAAAAGGAATTTGTATATTATAATAACAGTGTTATTTTTCAAGTTAACTGACTTTAAATTATTATTTTTTTCATAACAAATTAATAATACACAATATTCAAACCTATTAAGCTTTGCGAGGGACGACGATAAGGGGTCTCAAATAAGCTTTATTTATTTATTATTTATAACTTTTTATTTTATTTTATTTATTTTTATAATCAGCCAAAGCATTAGAATATTACCTTTAGTCCATATACCGCTTGCTTGGAACAGTATATAAATTACAGTTTGTACGAGCCATAATTGAACTTATTTGAGATGAATAAATTAAATTAAAAATTAAGAATTAAATTAAATTAACTAATTTTTGAAATTAAAAAAAAAAAAAAAATTATGCCTGATTTCTAAAGAATTGCAAATAGCTCCCTCCCACCTTTTTCGGTACAATTTTTTACTCTAACTATCAATTAGCACATGATTGATAACTTACTGACTTGGTCAGATTTTAAATAATAATTACATAACATAGAAACTAGTCTGTGAATACTATACTAAACTATCGAATTATAAGTTCAGGGGCTCCATATATTCAAAAGAACTCCATATTGGAGTAATATTCAAACGTTTAGTAAATATTCAAAGTAAAGTATTGCAATATATAGCTAGCATCCCCTAGTATGTATGTGTATTTTTATATATTTCCAGAGGTCTTAACATCTCTTATATAATAAATTAAATCAAATGAAGCTCTGCCTGATATAAGATTTGTCTTTTTTAATAAGTCAAATATTGAAGCATTAGAGTTGATAATATTAAGGCATTATAAGACATCTAAAATTGGTAAAATTGTGGCTTCTAATTTATTCATGAAGATATTATTTTCAATGGCTTTTAGCTTACAAGTAATTTGGATAATATCAAAATTTATTATTACCATACCGAGTATGCCATTTACAGGTTTCTACACATATGTTTGCAATGTAAGAAAAATTAATTGCAAACTACCCAACGTTGATCTTTTGAACTGTAGTAAATATAAGTATATATATATATATTAAATAATAATAATTAATTTAAAACTAATTTTTTTTAACATAAATCAAGTCATAATTATTGTCAGGACAAAAAAAAAAAATTTTTTACAAGCTGGATGACGTGTTAAATACATGTTATAACAACATCAAATGAAACAACCGTGTCGTTTTGTTGAGCAAACACAATTGAATGATCACACTTTATTTTACAATTTATTTGACATTCATTTAAAGTTTTTTCAGTTGTTTATAGTGTCCTGTTCTTATACTTAATTTGGGTCGGTCGGTTTTGATCACTCTTGGTGCATTAGAGCGCCTGTCTTTCAACCGAAATATCCCAGGTTCGATTCCTAATTCAAGCAAAATGCACTATGGAGTTTTCGACCTGGGTCAGTACTTGTTGTCTAATCTAATTGACAATAAAAATTTAATACTTCCACATCCCGAAGGGAAAGTGTTTGAAAGCTTACCTTTATATTAACATGCAGTTAAACTGATATTAAATAAATAAATAAATAAACAAAAATTGTGTTTTCTTTAAATAATTTTATTCATATTAATTTTTTGCTTACTTGCACAATAATAGGATATTTTTCCATATTTTTTTTCCAAATAGTTGACATTTAGTAGGCGTATATTTTAAATATATCTAGCTATCACTCAGATTCATATCGTTAGTTTTATTTAATTTTATTTCATGTTTTTTTTTTTTCTTTTCTTTGAAAATTTTTAAATTGCCATACTGCTGCAAAGAAAAAGTATAAAACAAAAAAAAAACAAAATTTTATTTTGGCCTTAAGGGGTGGATATACACAGACAAATATATTAAAAATTATTGTTTTATAAAGTTGTTTATTACCTTTTCATGTTGTATATGTATGAATTTTTGAAATTATCCTAAAATTCAATTTAGTAAATTGAAAATTCTTTAAAGTAGAAAATTAAAATAATAAAATAACAAGTATCCTTAAAAGGAAATTATATATATATATATATTTTATTATATATGTATATAATAATCGGTTCTGCAGTATGTAAAATAATTTCTGAGCATTACCTACTCTCTAATGCCTATTCTCAATTATAGGTATGTGAATGAATAAATATATACATATGTATATACATACATACCTATGGAAATAGAAATTTTAAGTTTATATTATGTTACTGGTAAATGCACATTTCAGGCACAAAACTTGATATAGTTTAACTTTAGCATCTTATTGATAGAAAGATTACATTACCTAAATTTGAATGTGGAAAAGTACTACTCGGCTTTTAGATATGTTATCGTATCAAAATATAATGATAAGTCTTAAATCATAAATAATTTATGTTTGTTGTTGTTTTCTGAATAATATCACTTAAATCGAGAACTAATCTCTGTATTATAACCAAATAAATCTTTATATTCATATTTTACATTTATTTACTTAGTGACAGTACTTACAAAGTCCCCAGTATATACATTTAAAAAAAAAAATTAATAATTTTAGGTAGAACTCATTCAGTATAATAGTATTAGAAAATTTTGTTATAATATTTTTGTTCAAATTAATTTAGGCTTCTACCGGTAACACAATATTTTTATTAGATAGATGAGATTTTATTATAAATATTTATTTTGAAATGTAACCAAGAATACCAAATTCAATTTCTAAATTAAAATTAAATTTTTAAAATGTTTTTTTGTTGTTTTTGTGATAATATAGAAAAAATATTTTACATTTGTGAATGTTTAATGATTTGAACTTATACATTTAAAAGAAACTCATTAAAATTTATTTCCTTAAATTAGATAGACGTTACTATACCAATAAAATTTCAAAAAGGTAAAAAATTTTATTATTGGTTGGAAAAATAAAAAAAAAACCATCCCTCCAACCCTTTCAAATGAAATTAGATTTTTATAAATTATGTACATATACATTATATAATTAATTGTATTTATAAAAAATTATTAAGTATACTAAATTTTGAACTATAGAGTTAGAAATGAAATACAATTAATTGGCGAGGACAATAATAGTGGACAAAATAATGAATAAGATATACAAATATGAAATTGTGCTAATACATTTCAGCCATAAAATTTTAGTTGGTTTTTTATAACTCACAGTTGTATTTTTGGATTCATTACAAGACTTTTGATTTACAATAAAATAATTGAGCCAACCTTTGTATAAAGTATACAAATATGAAATTGTGTTTAAAAATACTCCTTATATTTAAACCATCCAATTTTAGTTTGTTTTTTATAACTCACAGATGTATTTTTGGACTCAATCTATAACAATAGTTTTGATTTATAATAATGAAACCAGTCTTGGTACAAAATATACAAATATGAAATTGTGCTAAAAAATACTTCTTATATTCAACCAAACATTTCAATTGGTTTGTTATAACTCACAGATGTATTTATAACATCTTCAAATAAATTATAAAATCAATTAAAGTGAATACTAGTATTTGGTATAGGTAATACTATAAATACCTAACTACTCATTAGTTTAAGTAGTATTATTATGAACAAAACCTCTCCATTAATACACAAATTTTCCAAAAGAAAGATTTGTGAATCATTATTGTTAATACTATCCTAGTTTGCTCACAATTTCGATATTTATAGAGATCTCAAAATTTGAATCATAAATGACAAAATAAGTTTTCTTATACGACTGTACAACACAAAGATAGTTTTCCCAACATGTGGAAATGTGTTCATGTGAAAATTTTTCATTTAAGGATTAAAATTTTGACGAATTCAGACGAAGAAATGTCTAGACGACGAATAAACATTAACTAAACGGTTTAAACGAATGAAATCGCTTAAAGTGTTTTTAAGGGATTTTTTTTTTTACTAAAGAGCAAATAATGGAATCTTGTTTGATCAAAAATATCTGAAGCTATAGAGCTAGAATTGTTTTAATAATGAACAATATTTTGTGTACTTCGTGACTCTTGATATTGATTCAACGATTGCTGTGAAACATCATGTTGTTCTTTGTTAATAGTGAACGCATCTTTTGTATTAAGTGAGTATTGGACTGTTGTATAATTTGGATTTTAAATAAAAGCTATAGAGATTTTTAGATAACCGGCACAGTCCTTCCCTTTTCTTCCCCGGAAAGTCGAATGACCGTTGAAGACTATTTTGATTCTTTTCTATTATCTAATTTTTGTGTTATAAAACAAAATCAAAATTCATAACAAATTCTAATAAAATTTCGTCTCGTTCAATCTCACATGTCCATCACTTTTCTGAAATTTAAACTTTCAAATCGAAAAATCAGCGACCATTTTTGTTTAATTAGCCGTTGACTCGCCTCCAAATATTTAATTACGTAAACAACTTAAAGCATATCGCGCTGAGCCATACGCCAATAAACAAACGTCAATTAAAATGCAGTCATATTTTTTTAAATAAAAAAATAAATTTTAATTAGACTGCAATTTTATTCGAGATTTTCATTTTTTTTTTTCAATAATTTTTTGTTTTTTTTTTTTTTGCTTCGCATCAGTTTTTCAAAATAAATTATGCAAACAGGATATCCTTTTAAGAATAATTTCTTCGAAAAATTTATTATTATATTTCCTTTATTATAAGAATAATAAAAATTATAATGATCAGAAAAAAAAAAAAAAAATTAAAATAATAAAAAATGAAAAAAAAAAAATAATAAAAAAAACTTTTTTTTTTCTATTATGTTTATTTGAAAAATTCATTCTGTCAGAACTTTAAGAAAATTTCCACTTTAGTTGTGTTGCCTTATGATGATGACTTTTGAATTAGTTTCATGTCTACGTTGCTATTTTTATTTTATATACCATTTTATAGTTATATTTGTCTTTTCTGATTTGCTTTTGATAAGGATCCCATGTGCATTAGACTGAAGACAATTTTTTTTTTGTTTTTTATAAAAGAAAAATAGACAAATGAAGAACTAAAATCTTTGTATTAGATCCGTTGTGTTTCAGTACATTAAAAAAAAAAATATTTATACAAAAACTATGTTTCATTAAACAGAGCTATGCAAACGTTATGTAATATTTTTCTAATCTAAATGATAATTGATGTTGTAGTTGAAAATGATACTGAAGTTGTAGAACAATAATAGGATGTGTGTCACATGTTGGTCAGATGCTGTTCATTTGTTTGTTTGCAAACAAATGAACAATATATACATACACCATGTAGAATATAATTATTAGACAATAGCTTAGTTGGGTCACTGATTCTGGGTCAAGGGTTGAAAAAAATTATCGATATTTGATATGGATCTCATATTGTATATTTAAGGTTTTATACACTTTCAAATGCTGCGAAATTGATTTTATTAACTGTTTATAACTAAAATGTGTAGCCAGACCTGCGAAATCGATTTATTTACTTATTATAATTTATTTTCAATTTATTTCAAAACATAATAATATCGTTAGGTGTCATGTTAGATTTATTTTTATCGTTTTATTTCTTTCAATTTATGTTAAACAAAGTTAAATTAAAGTATAAACCGATAACCCAAGCAGCCTAGAGCTATAATTTAAATTGAAAAACTGAGATTTTTAAAACCAATCAAAAAATATTTTTTAATAACATCACTCTTGTACACTTATACGTACAATATTAATTCAACAGAAGTTCTTTTATTGAAATATTCAATTTAAAGTCACAAAAGATATAAATCTAAGTTTTCTTTGGAACAAATTTTTTCAAAGTTTAATTTTATTTTCGGTACAAATTAATATCAATTTCTGGTGCTACCATTTATTCGTATTCATATTCAATCAAACATGAAATATTTTTCTTTTTAACTTAAAAAAATATTTTCAATTAAATTTTCTTTGTTCTTATATCGAATGACCATACCTACTTGAGAATCACTGATCTCTCATACATACACCAATACCCACGTAAATTAAAAACTCTTTTTTTATTATTTTTTTTTATCTATATATACCCATATAGATTTGAAACCGTATAAAATAGGTTTTGAATGACTTCAAAAAATTTATTATTATTGTTGATGTTCCTGCTGGGTTTTATATTTCCAAAGGAATATAATATAGTAGGTTGGTCGACTTAACCAACTTGTATATTTCAGGACAAAACAAAAATAGATTGAAAACAAATACGATACAGATTATAGATATTGTTTTTACTATTATTTTTACATGTTGTGCATTAGATTTTAAATAGAAAATGAGAAATAGAAAATGCAAAAGAATAAAATAGAAAAATACAACAGAGTCATATGGTTAATCTTACTAACAGGATGAAAAAAAAAATAAAAATGGTTTAAATATAGAATTTTTTTCTTTTTTGTTTGCAAAACAACAACACTAAAATGAAATCTTTTACCTTCTTTATGCATAATATCTCTCTCGTATTGGTTTTCATTTTTATTCAATTGAATACGATTTTTTTTCCCTGATATTTCTATTTAAAAAAAAAACTAAAAGCAAATTACAGATACAAATTAAATAGAACAGCATGAATTGCCAACAAATAATTTTTGAATTATGCAGATGCTCAAATTCAGTTTTAAAATAATCTAACACAAAAACTTTAAATTTTTATTAAAGAGTTGTTGGGTAAGGACATCACAAACCCCGTCGAAATTTGCTTCTATCTCTTTTTCCTACAATCTATATCTTATTTATATAGATATAAATTATTACACAATCTATATCATTTTATCCTAGATAACGATAACAGTAAACATAAAGGTTTCTCATAAAAAAATATTTAAATAAATTATGTCGAATCTGGAGCATTAAAGTTGAAGGTGGATAAATAAATTTGAATATTTCTCATTATTAACTGAAGTTTCCCAAACTGGAATACAATTTTCCAGATTACAAAACTCCGTTAGTGTAAAATAATTTTCAGGTAATTTTTGATATTTATCTTAGACAACCACCATACCCCATACCACCATACCACCATACCACTATACCACCATACCTACCACCATACCACCATACATAATAATTTTCATTCATTAGCTTCCAGATTACAAAACTCCATTAGTGTAAAATAATTTTCAGATAAGTTTTGTTATTTATCTTAGACAACCACCGCATACATAATAATTTTCATTCATTAGCTTCCAGATTACAAAACTCTATTAGTGTAAAATAATTTTCAGATAAGCTTTGTTATTTATCTTAGACAACAACCGTATACGTAATAATTTATTAAAAAAAAAATATGTAATTTCAATTTAATTCTCGCGTGAAGAAGAAAAAACTCTGTACTTCGGTGCGTTGTGGAAATTTTATAAATTAATTTTTTTATATATTAAAATGGATGTCAAAATGTATGTTAAAATATAATTATATATGGGTGAAATTTTAAATTGAAATTTCGAATGAAAATTAAAACATTTTACAAAAAAATATTTAGTTTCGCTACGTCTCTTTTTAACTGTCATTTAAAAGAATAATAATGAAAATCAGATTTTTCTTTATTTTATACACAAATTTTTATTTATTTATTAATGGCTTGTAGATAAATCTGCAGGTCCAACTTCAAGCGGCCTTTTTGTTTTAATTAACTTTTAATCAATTATTAATTATTATTATTGATTAAATACCCTATATATTTATTTTATATTTAAGAATATTTATTTTTATATTTTTTGAGAATATTAAATTTTATTCCCATTTTTATTCTTAAATTTGGCAGATAATCAATAATGTGCTCATTATCTTTATTACTGTCTTTGTTAGTGGTATAATTTTTCATCATTCTAATTTTCAGGATAATAAATGATAATTAATTTAATTCTTAACTCACTTTTTACTGATTCAGGATAATTAATATGGTATTATTTTCATAATTAATATAATCATCCGATATAAAATTTTCTTTAGGAAAAAGTCCTGCAAAAAACAATACCACCAAAATTGGTGGTTCATATAGTATCTCTAACATTCTCAAGGCCAAATTTCAAAAATGAATAATTTAATCTTTTTCTAATATCAAATAAAATATTTCAATCTTGTCACACCAACCAAGTATCTATAGTGTTTTGAATATGTCTTGAATATATGTATATCTGCTACACAATACTGTCAGCACAAGTCTAATTTTCATTAAAAAAATTAATTCTTATTTTTTATTTCGATATTATTCATATATTAGATAACAACCTTCTAAAATATACCATATCAAATTTTATTAAACTTTATTAAAAGGTAAAAAATTCTAGAATTTTAGTTAAAATTTAATTCAAAAGTAAATGCCTACTAAATATTTGATTTATGTAAACTTGATCTGATCGAATTTATCGTACAGCTTAGTTAAACTTTAAGGACATCGTATTACAATAATTTGGCTGTATAAATTTAACGATTAAACTTTAGTTAACAAATAAATATTGCAAAAATTAATATTCCTACATGTTTCTTCAACCAATTTATCGTCAGTAAAGAAACTGTTGTACCCCACTGATAAGGTTCTAGAGGGCAATAATGATGTTAATATACACTGTTACGAATATTCCACTGTAATTAAAAACTGTCATATTGTAAGTGTTTCATACAATTAATTAGTTTAAAATATATTAATAAATAATTAAACTGTTATACAAATGTTAAGCTTATGTAATCTTATCTGTTAAATGTAATGTTATTTTATTTTTTTTGAGGCATTTAAGTGTTAAATTAATATAATCCTTCATCTGTTATGTTAAATGTAGTGTTATATTTATTTAAGGCATTTAAGTGTTACACTAATGTAATCTTATCTGTTATGTTAAGTGAAATGTTATATTTATTTAAGGCATTTAAGTGTTAAATTAATATAATCTTATCTGTTATGTTGAATGTAATGTTATTTTTTATTATAGGCTTTTACGTGTTAAATTAATATAATTTTTTCTGTTATATTAAATGTAATGTTATTTTTATTTAAGACATTTACGTGTTAAACTAATATAACCTTATCTGTTATGTTAAATGTAATGTTATTTTCATTTAAGGCAAATCAAATAAGATTTGGTAATTATTTCATAGCTTATTATAGTTACAATATTCTAAGAAATCTTTCTGGAATAGATCTCTATGAATATAGTAATTTTCTATATTAGAGGCATGTAAGATTTGTTGAAATAGGATCAATGTTGAATAGTTATAGTCAATAAAGAGAATACAAAGTAAATAATACCATTATAAGTATTCCTCGTATGACAAATACAGCATAAGTTAAGCTACAATTTATTGAGTATTATTAAACAGATTACACTCATCAGCACATTTAACATTATTATTATCTTCTCATCCTCTTATTCTAAACTTGGCACAATATTCTAGTACAAAACAGTTATATTTTTAAATTAACTTTATAGAAGAATTGAAATGCTTTCTAAATATTAATTTACTTTGTTCAGTATTAAACTGTTTAGAAAAATATATTGAATTCAACACCAACAGTTAGACAATCGAAATGCGATCCAAAGCAAACAATTTTTTTCAGTACGAATCACGAAAAACCGTAAATACCATGATTACAAATTTTAAAGTTTTTCATATTATTATATTTTGTATCTCATATATAAAAGGATGTTTTATTTTTCTTCATGGTTATGTTTTTGGTTCTGTTGTCCTATATTTTTTTTTGCTTTATTTTTACTTGTTTTTGGTTTTCTTTTATATTTCTTAGAATTGTTGTAAAAAAAAAATGAGTGCAGAATTTTTTTTTTTTCAAATATTGTATAAAAAAAAAACAAAAGAAAATAAAATAAAAATTATATACATTTATATATGTATATGGTACCTACTTCTAAATATAGATAGCTATATTTGTTTTTGTTGTATATTTTCGAAAAACAACAGGTGCATGTTTAACAAAACAGTACATAACAATTTTTTATTAAGTTACAACTGTAAAAAAGTTTAATTTGAAATTGGAAGCTTAATATAAAAATACGAAATAAAAATATAAAAATACAAAAAAATAAATAAATAATGAAATGAAATAAGAACATTAATTAAGCAAATTATTATTTAATACATATTAAAATGTATATATAAATAGATATAAAATATAATAATGAATTTATATATATAAACAATTTCATTGTTAAATACATTAAGATATTAAAAATTTAAACAAAAAAACTACAGAATTTTTTTTTAAGCTAAAAAACTAAAGCTTTTTACTAAAATTTAGGTCATTTAGAATACAAATCTCATATAATTTTCAATACACAGTGATATACAAATGAATTGAAATTCAATAAGTACAGTTGGTTATAAAAATCTTCTTGAACACTAATTAGTTTTAATGTACAGAGTGTTTCTGCATCAGACAATATTAATTAAATATCATTTCCCCCCCCCCCCCCCCCCTCCCAACGAAAAATGTAGAATCACGTTTTAATTGATTTAATGGAGCAAAAAGGACATATTATTAATTGTCTGGCTGATTTTCTCTAAGCGTTTGGATTTAATAATTTCTTTAATAAAAGTTTATTTTAACCAAAGCAAATACCAAACAGACAACATGACCAAAACCGAAGAAGCTATTCGAATATACGAGACAACTGAATAAATTTGTTTCCGCCCGGTGGGGTTTCAGAATGGGATGTCAGGTAAATTGTAATTACAATTGGTTGATACAATGGTTCAATTTAATTTTATTAATTAGGTTTTGAAGTTTTAGTAGCAGTTACATTGTCAACTACCATGTAGAAGCAACCGTATTAATAATAGATCTTAAATATTTACTTTACTTGTTGCTATTTTGAACTATTAACAACTGTACTATTTAGAAAGATCGATATTAAAGCATTCCCATTGTGAGATACATCCAAATATAATACACTAGATGTTTAGTGAATAACCTATGATAGCTTGGGATGTAATTCAACACATCGTATTAAATAAAAAAATGTATAAAGAGGGAAAATATATTTCCTAATTATTTAGGAATTATTGGGCCTGATATATCTTTTACGTGTAGAATAATATTTCAATATTTTTGCAAATTGTGAATATTCTTTTTCAAAATAATTGACTTGTTTATATTAGATAGTTAGTAACAGTTTAAAGCTATAATTCTATTATTGATATACTATTATAATTTGATTTTGACAACTTTGACCAATTCCAAGACTTTTTACATAATTTAGCAATATTTCAGATCTCTATGATGTATCTATACTCTTACGAAACAATTATGAAAGGAATATGAATACGATGATGGTAATGTGGTGAAACCAAGTATCCCATGAACGAATTATGCAGTCATTTATTATTTCTGAACTTAAGTTAATGACATAAAATTAGATTTATTTATTTAAATAATAGTAAATGTTCTTTTAATGGTGGTAATTTTTAAAATATGGTTAGCCATTATGGCTAACAAAAATTAATCGATATGATTTTTTGTGTTTTGTTTTCGATTGTATCTTGCTTAATAAAAGTAACACTTTGAGTGGTATTTCATATTTTATATTTGATTGGTGTTTGGCATGTACATAATGTAATTTTTTTCCTTTTAATCTACAACTTGTAGAGGTGATGGGCATTTAATGTAATAATTTTCAAACATTTTACTTGTTCAAGTATTTTTGAGCAGCACTGTATGTAAAAATAAATATCTTTAAAATTAAAAGTTTATAGATTTTATATATGTACACACACATACACGTATATATATATATATATATATATATGTATTCATGCGATAGTATATTATAGTGGGTTTTCTTCCATGTAAAATTCGTTGCAGGTTGTGGTTTTTTATATTTTGTTTTTAATTTTACATTTTTTTGTTTTTAACATAAAACTAACATGGAACAGATGCATTTAATGTTTTGAAATTGTTATTTTGTTTTGGTTTTACTTTTGTTTCTTGGTTTTTTTTTTTTTTAAATAAATTTTTAAAGATTTTAAAGATTATAATTTCTTGAAATTTAATGAAATGAATTTTTAGGATATAGGCAAATTTTTTTGTTTATATTTAAAATAATGAAGATAATACCAATTCTTTTGATTTGTGTTGATTGGATTGTTGAATTTTACTAATAGTCTACTTTTTGAAGTTTTTATATTGAATAACTAAGATTTTATGCTCCGCTTATGTTCGAATGAACGGTTTGTTCTATGAATATTTTCATTTTGCCATCCATACACGTAAAAATGCTCGATCGAACATTTGGTGTAATTTTTCATTCAAAAATCGATGTATGGCAATCATATAGCACTACTATTTTGACAAAAAAAACTAAACTACTAGAAACAAAACCAACAAAATGTTGAAGAAAGAAAAATATAAAATCAAAAGCAACAAAAAAAAATTTCATTATACCTTTTTTTTCTTGCGTTTTATTTTTCACTCATCAAAATTTTCTTTATAAATTCAAATATTAATCAAAATTTGAAATAACCGCGAAGCCAAATACTGATACAGAAGCACGAACATGCTCCGCAAACACAAACGTTGTTGGAAGTATTAAAACAGTTTAAATTTTTTTACAAACATTGTTAGGGCGGACATAAAAACACCACCATAGACGGGCGAGTGTGTTAGACGAACAAAATGTCTGATCGAACATGTTCGTAAGTCAAGTATAGCCTATATAAGTTTTTTTATTAATTCTTACTATTATTATTTTGTTTTTTGGAGCTAACTTAAAATATTATTTTATATAAATATAGATATATTCTGTACGATCGATTATACTAATTTTATTGGGTTGCGATGTATTGCCTTTTAAAGGTTTCACATAAGTGTAATTGTATATTGTATATCTACTAAGTTTGAAAAACAAATGAAAATAATAATAATAAGATAAATGAACAAATCCTGACCAATTGTAAATTAAAAAAAATTTTATGAACTTACGAAGATCAACAATACAAATTCGTGATATATTTCAATCTAGTTCAATAATAATTGAAAATATAAATTTAATACAAAATCAATAAGAATGTTTAGGTATCAAAACAGGGCCTGATAAAGCCTAAAATGTGTTCAAAGGCATATACAACCAAAATTCATAAGAAAATTTAAAAAAATATTTAGATGTTTTCTTGGAACTTTGAACTGAAAATAAAAATGTCTACTTACAAAAATCAAATATATTATACTAAGTAATAACTGCTACTGTATGAATTTTGATGTTATCCGATCACAGACGATTTTTAAATTAATATTAAGTGGCATATACTGATACTGAATTTATCATATAATATCTCAGGTGGATCAACTTAAAAATTTACATATACAATTTTATCACTTCTTCACAAGGACACTTCATAAATATATTTTTTATAGAAATTGAAATTTTTTTTTTTTTTTGTATCCTTGATAAAATAAAAATAAATATCTGAAGGTCTTTTACATCATTTAATCAATATACAAATGTCAATAATGTCTATTATTTCATATGCCCCCAACTAATGGAGTTTCAGTTGACAATGATGACGATGATGAATAATGTCGATAATATTTAAATAACTCAAAAGTTAAGAAAAATAATTGATCACTTAATACATTTTACTGTCATTGAAAAAATAAATTTAAAATAAAAAATATTTTTTTTTTCTTTTTAAGCGACATTATTGAGTTCATTGCACGACGAACTACAAAATGAATTTAAAAAAAAAAAATTATTCAAATATGGGTGGGGAAATAAAGTTAGTATATTCTAAATACCGGATAGGTAGGATATCAGTTGATTTGAATAAATTTGATTATTTCAAAAAATAGACTTAAAATTCATAATGCCAGGCCAAATACTCTCGAAAATGGAAGGTAAAGGATAACAAAACTATTGAAAGTAGTTTTATTGTAATTAAATTTTGTTCTTTTAATTTGAATTTTTGTATACAATTCCAATCCTAAATTTTGTTTTTGTTAAATTTCATTCTCTTAATTTGATTTTTTGTACACAATTCCAAACGAATAAAATTGTTTTAAAAATTAATTAATTACTATTAATTTATTCCATTTCAAAAACATAAAAAAAAACAACAAAAAATTAAAGCAATTTGAAAATCCTACTTTTAATGATTTGTTATTAATCAAATATGTATACCAACCCTAAGTATGGGTAATCAGAAAACACTTTTAATTAAAAAATAATAAATTCTAAATAATCTTAATTTTTATTATAGGATCGCCTAAATACTCATTAAATTGCAAAGAAAAAATTAATTGGCTATGTTAGTCAATAATACATAAACAAATATACAAAAGACAACAAAAAAAAAAAAAATCAAAAAAAAAAAACAACATTTCATTGCAAACAAACAAATACAAAAAAATTCTTTACCAATACAAAAAAAAAAAAATCTTTCAAGGTGAATAAATGAGAATTAAGCTAATAATATGATAAAAAAAAAAACAAAAAAAAACAATAATAAAAAAAATTAAAACTAAATTAATGGGGATGGAAAATTTATTTTTATTTTCTTTGAGCTTAGAAAAAAATAACAGTGCGTAACAAATGAGCAGCAATGAAATGTTATACAGGATGCTTCTGCATGACAGGATAATTTTTAACAGGTGTCTTCGTGTTGGGCAATGTTTGTATTAACATTAAAGTTTAAAATGGTTTAGGTGTTGAGATTAATTTTCGGCACGATTTGTGGCAGTCACATAAATCAGACCATACTGAATAATATTTTATTTTTAGTATTTATGTTCTAACTATGCTGGGTGGTTAGATTAGTTATTTGTATTTGTTTGTTGCTATAAAGTTAATTCAATCTAATTATAATAGATTGGGTCCGAAATTCTGAAACCAGATCCATCCTGAATGGTACATTGGAACATTTTGTTTTTAGAATTTAATTCTTTGGATATGTTTGTTCCTTTAAAGTTAATTGAATATAATTTTAAATGGTTTGGTTATGAAATGCTGAAGCCAAAGCTCATTCTACATATATTGTAGCAGATTTAGTTTTCTGGGATGTTGTGGTTGCGGATTTTGTAAAAATGTTGTTCAGAATGACATAACATCGTTCAAAAGCAACCTGTACATATTTATACAGATGGTATATATTCATTTTATATTATTATTATAATACTTAAGGCAATTTTTAACAAAGCAGAGGATAATGATGATGATGATAATGAAATATCAAGCAAAGAATAATTATTATAAGAACGAAAAAAAAAGCACAACAAAAAATTCACTCACCTATACATATTTACTAATAATAATATACAGTTATAATTATGTCAATATTTTATCATGATAAAACTGAATAAATTATGCAAATTTGAGCTGCTTGTGAAAACTTTTCGCAAACATCAGTAATTTTTCTAGGACAATAATAACACAGTAAAGGAAGAGCAATATTCAGTGTTTGTTTTTTTTTTTTTTTTTTTTTTTTTTATTTTTTTTTTTTTTTATTTTTTTTTTGTAAGAATGGTGGAATATGTTGAAAAACTTTTTTTTCGTTTTTCTTTTAATTTGAATTTGTTCTGTTAATTTTTTTGTTTTTTTTTTCTTTCAACAAAAAAAAATAAAAGTATGATAATTAAGAATAGAAAAGAAAATATTTTTTAAGGACTAATTTTTTTTTCCTTAACAAACTTTTATTTTTATTTTATATTAATATTAATAATTTTTTTTTTTTTCTTGATCGAAATTTTTTTTAAATATTCAGACTATAAAATAAAAAATTAATTATGAAAAAAAAAAATTACATTTGTTATTTTCAGATTTTTTAATGTTTTTTTTTTAATAAGTTTGTTAAGTTTTTCATTATTAATTGTCAATAAATCATATTAAAGTACCTTTACTCTCAAAACGGGTGGCAATATACATTTAATAGCATGTGTACATGAGGTAGTGCCAAATTAAAAATGTATCAAATATCTGGATTTAAATCTTGACATTAGGTTTACATGATTACTGAAAGCAGAAACAAAATGTTCAAAAACTCTCCAAAAAGGACTAAAAAAGGACTAAAATGGCTAATTGGCAACAACCTACCAATAATATCATTAAAAATATACTGTTATGCAAAAATATGATTTATAACTACTATTTTGACTTACAATAATTCGCCGTATTAGTTTTAATAGCAAACTATTAGTATATAAAATCATAATCAAATCAATATTGAGGTAATGGGATGTAATTTGTTAGTGCAGTAATTCTATAGAATAAATCATAATTAAATTATTTGATTTACTGTTACAAGTTCTTTCATATACAAAAGTACTTGAAACTGTCACAAATCATCTGAAAATATTTTTAATTTTGAAATTAATTATTATTCATGTACCTATTTGTGATTTTCACGAACAACTTAAGACCAATTTCAAAATTCATATTAAATGTAATTTATTTTATAAGATTTTTGTATTTTGTTTTTGTTTTTTTCTCTTAATGATATCAAAAAAAAAAAAAAAAAAGGAAGAAAAATTTCTTTTTTTAATTAAAATAATTTTCAGTCATTTCCATTTTTAAGATGAATGACCATTTAAACAATTTAAATTGGTCCTTTTGGTATCATTTCTTTTATGATCAGTGATTGCGCGTATATTGTAAACAAACTGAATATAATTAAAATTTGTGAAATAAATATCATAATTTAAGGAATAACGCGTATTTCCCTGATAATTGTTATTAGAATTTTTATCAAAATGAATTTTTAATTATGTGAATTACAGTATGTTACAAAAATGTCATACTGAATAAAATAAAATGTTATTTTATTTAAAAAATAAATATATAAATTGTCTGTTCGTACGATTATCTTTCTTCGCATAGTTTTTTTTTTGCGTTCTAGGGTTGGCATCCCTGGTCCTTTTTGTGTCCCGGCTTTGATTGGTTTTAAAATACTTGCAGTGTAATCTAAAATACTTAAATTATTTCGAAATTCTTCTTTTGTCTCTCTTAGCCTATCTAGAGTTGGCATTCTTGGTATTTAATTGTCAGGACTGGGTTCGTTCTAAAAATGGTAAATTGGTTGTAAAATTAAAATTTTTTGTGTACTTACTTTTTTCCCCGAATACGGTTTCCATCCCTGACACAAACCTTTCAGTTCTATTGTACACTGTAGTTTTTAATTTTCAGTTTTGAGTTGATTCTAAAATTCTCTAGTTTTATTTAACATTTTCCTCGTTTACGATTACTATGCCTGAAACGACCTTTTCAAATCTGTTGTACATCTCCAGTCTTAAATTTTCAAGATTGAAATGATTCTAAAAATGTTAAATTTATTCTAAAACTTTCTGTTTTTGTTTAACCATTTCCCCGCATTTAACTGTCATCCCAGACGCGATTTTTTTAAATATGTGGTACACCCCCAGTCTTTAATTTTAAAGATTGGTATGATTCTAAATTGCTGAAATTGATTGTAAAATGTTCTGGTTTTCTTTAGTCTGTTCCCCATATACAGTTGCCATCCATAACGCAACCATTACAGTTCTATTATACTTCTCTGTTTGATCATTTTCAGGTTCAAGCCTCTGGCTATTACTATACATTAATGTTAATTTCTGAATCTGGTAATGTCTACACTTAGAACAACTTATAATCTTTGCGAGCTTTTGCATCCCATTGACATAAAAGATGAAAGGAGTATTTATTTTCCTGTAAGCAGAATCTGCACCCACTTGTGTAGCTCTTACCAAATCAACTTTCTTTTTTTACTCATTTAATTTCGTAATATGTGAATACACGTTAATATATAAGAAATGTAGTAACGAAATCAGAGTCGCATGCTACATTCAAGATATTATCCGTTGGAGTCGGAAAAGAAGAAGAATGGCACTATGTAAATAGAATGCCAGAATGTCAACTGGCGAAGATAGTAATCAATATCAAACGACTACTAGGAATGGTATGAATGGTGGATGGCGTCATCACAAAATTGACGATAAAAAATATTGAAAAAAATGCCTTAATTAAAGCTTCTGCTAAAAAAATAGATTCGTAATATTTAATAGACAGTGATCGCAATATTTCTTATCCTTATAAAATCAAATAAAAAATATGACGTTAATTTAAAAATTAATTTTCCTTTTTATAAAAATAACAAAAATTATTTTATTATTTATTAAAGAATTAAAGATATTTTCCCTACTTCCTGTACAACATCAAAATAAAAAAAAAAAAAAAAAAAATAATAAAATTTTTTTTTTATGTTAAACGACAACAGAAGAAAAATTAAGAAAATTTATCCTGAATACACAGATAAAATTTGAATAAAAATGAAAATTCTTATAATAAAAGTCATAATTTTGTTTTTTGTTTTTTTTCTTTTAATGTTCAATATTTATATTTTAAATTTTGTTATTTTTTTTTTGTTTTATGAATTTAATTAAATGACTTTTAGTAGGAAGTTTGGGGTATAACTTCTCTTATGATTTTGTCATTTACTCTTATTTTAAATTTGTATTTTTCTGTTCTTTCTATACCGGTTAGTTTAAAAAATTTTGCATAAAAATCACTTCAGGTTGCTTTTTTTTTATTTATTTTTTTTTTTTTTATTAAAATTAAAAGGACTCAAAAGCGTTAAATTCATCGTTTTTATAAGTAAAATACTAGTATATAGAATATATAAATATTAAAAATTTGCCCAGGATATAAAGAGAAACAAACAAAATGAATAACCATTGAATGAAATGTACTGAAATGAGAATATAACAAACTTAAATGAAAAATAGTAGATGGAGAGTTGGGGAAGAGAAATAAATTATGAAGGCGTCTGACGATCAATTTATTGTAACGAAATGAACTATTAAGAAAGATAAAGTGTACAGAAGAGAGCTCTTAAAATGGATTATGATTTTTTTTTTTTTGTACTTTTTTTTTAGTTGTTGTACAGTTTTTTTTATATCGTATTTTTTTTTTTAATGTGTTATACTTCATATTCCAAAGTACACAATATTTAAGTGGGAGAAAATCTTGTTGAATTTCAGTTTTTTGTTTTTTTTTTTTTTTTTTTTTTTTTTGGTTAATTATGGACACAGTATTTATAAGTAAAAAGATTTATAGTTATATTGGTTAAACTAATAATTTTTTTTTTTGTATAAATTAATGATCAGATAAAAGTGTAAGTTTAGTTTGTACAGACAATTTTTGGATACATAATGCTTACACAAGACAAAAATAATATAATTTAAAAATTTAAAATGAAATATTAATAATATTAAAGACTTAAAAATATAACTGTATTATCTATTAAATTTTTTAATCCAATTTCTTCTTCTAAAATATAAAGAATAAAATCAGATAATTTTTATTGAATATGCTTCGAGCTTCAGGCTTAATTTATTTATTTATTTATTTATTTATTCACCACCTACAAAAGCCTCGGAGATGAAATTTTATTTTAAGGCTATACATAATATCAACAATGAAATATTTTTAGAATAGTACCTATATAAGTTAAATTTGTGACTGGGTTGAAACAAAAAAGTAAAATAAATTAAAATCAATTAAAAGCTGAAAGCCTCTGATGATTCTAATAGTGGTTATAAATATTGGCAATAATTTAAAATGTGGTCAATTAATAATGATAAATTAGTAAGTAAATAAAATCAATTAAAAATTGGGTAAAATAATTCAATTAATAATTATTAAGAGAAGCAATAAAAGAAAAAAAAAACTGAAAAATTGGGGGGGCTGTACAATAATAGAATGAAATTAGTTATTTAAGTGCTTAAATAGGATGATTATATAAAATTGGCGACAACGAATTGATTTGACTATTATTCTTGCAGATATTTTTGTTTTATTTTGCATTAAATTTTTGAATATTTAATGTATTCATATTAACAATTGTTAGAATTATCAGCCAAATTTGTTCAAAATGACTTCTAAAGCGGTAGAAAATGCACTGTAAGCTCTACAACAGAATAATTTCTATAATAGAAAAAAAAAATTTTGGTCGATTTTTATAACTCACAGATGTACTATTGACATCTTCTAATAAGTTATAAAATCAATCAAAATGAAAATAGGAGTTGTATAACACTAAAGTCGTACTCTAAGGTAGCCTAACACTAAAAATACCTACTGATGAGTTCTAATAGTGTTATGATGAACGAAACAATTTCCTAAACATATTTTGTTTGTTAATTCAAATTATAATAATAATATTTATAGATACAATGGTGACATAAAACGTCTATGTATCAATATTAATTAATAAATCGAACTTGTTCTTTTTATTAAAAGTAAAATGACATGGAAATTTTCACATAAAAATTTATTTTATAGAATAATTAGTTCTATAGAGCTAAAAGTTGGAGCTAATAGCTCTAAATTTAGCTCTAGTGCAGCCCAAGAGCTTTTATACAGCTAAAATTGTTACTTGGGAAGTTTTATCAGGACTGACCAAATTATTGGTATGTCTAAGACTTACCGTATGAGACTATATCAGCAAAGTTTATTAAGTTACTGTAGAAATAGCAAATTTTTGTTATTTATTTTTTCATATAATGAAAATTATTATATTTTCAGAATGAGATCATTTGATCAAATTGTAGTACATTCATGTCATGTGACTATCAGTCAAAAGATTAAAGGAAATCTAGAAAATTGTTTTTTAATTGCTTTAATATCAAGTTAAATTTACACGCTGGGTGGCGCAGTAAGTAGAGCGCCTACCTTTAAACCGAAGAGTTTCAGGTTCGATTCCCAATGAAGCAAAAAAAATGATTTATCGATTTTTCGACCTGGTCCAGTACCTTTTGTCATTGGGATAAAATAAATGACAAAAAATAATTGAGATTATAATCTGGTAACAAATTAAATAAATGAAACTATTCTATTTAAGAAGGCTTAGTGCCTGACAATAGTAGTAGTTTTCCACATTTAATGAGTTGATAAGCCAGTAATTTGTTAAATAAATACTCGAAATATTGTAGATATTGTAGTGTAAAATACAGTACCGTACTTAATTAAGCACGAAAAGGTGATTCCACCTAAGTTACTATCAAGAACATAAAAAACAAAAAAAATCAATAAAAATATCATTTCATTTTAAAATGTTTTAATCATAATAGTTAATACTTTTGTAGAATGATTACCTCCTAAAGCAAAGAGTAACCTGCAAGGATATCCATTATTATTCTTTTCTTTTTCAGCTCGATAAACGGTACAAAAAATTTCTAATTGTAAACATTTTAAAATGAAATGATATTTTTATTGGATTCAAATTAAACTTCAAATTAAAAGCAATTAAAATTATTAAAAATAAATTTTCTAAATTTCCTTTAATCGATTTTCCATCATAACTGCCTGGTTGTAAAGAGAATAATAAAATATATTTGAATAAAAAAAAAATTTCCCAGTACCTTATATTATGGCAATCAAACTTAATACGCCTTCTAATAGCTATATCATTATCCCTACAAGCTTATATAATGAAAATATGAATATGATTGCATCAACTGAATCACCTGAGCTGAAGTCGATATCGATATTTATTTGTATCTATATGATCAGAAATTGAGCTCAGTTATATTCAATACATTCTATAGACTAAGTCCTTAATGTAATATATCTATTTTTTACCTACCAATATACTTTGTATAAAATGACATTCCGAATATATAATCTATTCGGAATATACAACCAAAAATATCTGTATTATATCTGTATTATATCAGCATGGACTATTTTCAGTAATTTCGTTCTGCAAATACTACTAAAATTTACCTATCTAATTGATTTCCTTATATTCTGTCATTTACTGAAATCTCCTAAATTAATGCAGACATCCATTTTTGAATCATTCATGTAATTAGTACTAACCCGTAGTTATTAAATATAAAATTGAAATCAACCAAATAGAATTTCTAATACATTTTCCCATAGCTACACCTCTTTTACATAATTTATTATTTCATTGCATGCAATCAAAATTTACTTACTTTCACCAAAAATTAAATAAAATAAATTCACTTTTTTATACAAAATTAAATTAACCTAATTTTATTATACATTTAAAAATTTCATATTTCCTAAAATAGTTTAAAAAAAAAATTACCCCGTCTTTTCTTTTTTAATACATAATAAATATGCACATATATATATATATCTAGTTATACTATGTATATCTCAATTTTAATAATTCAAAATTAATTCAAAAATTCTTTTGATAAAAAAAAAAAACAAAAAAAACAAAATTTCTAATTGAGAACATTTCAAAATGAAATGATATTCATTGCATTCAAATTAAACTTCAAATTAAAGCAATTAAATTTCATATAAAAAAATTTGAAACCGGAAATAGAAACAAAAAAACACAAATTATATGAAAAGCATTTCCTCATTAAAATCAAACAAAATTCTGCTTAAAAATGCCAAGAGAAACACTTAAACATTTTTTTTTTTTTTTTTTTTTGTTTTTGGAATACTTTCTTTGTTGCTGTTTTTTTTTTTTTTGAAGAAATTTATTTTGCGCAATAAAATATCATTTTAACATTGCTTTGCAAATTTTGAATTACACTAATGCAAAATAAGAGCCAAAAAAAATAAAATAAAAACAAAAATAAAGTAACTTTTCAACTTAGAAAAGTCATTATTCTTTAGAATGTTAAATTTTTGTTTTTTTTTTTTTGGATTGGTTGTTGCTAGGATTACCATCATGAAAAAATAACACTAAAAAATTATATGAAATGCATCAATGTGTACATACATACCTATTCATAGTAAAATATTTAACAAAAAAATTTTTTTTGAAATTTTTATGCATATAATTTGTTGCAAAAAATTCCATTTCCTGTTCATTTTCGGTAGTCACTCATATTATCAAGTTTTTATTCAACTGTATTTCCTTTTTTTATTTTTCTAATTTATTCATATGCGAAATGGTAAAACGATATGACCGAAATGCGAATGGTAAAACGAGATGTAGAATGTGCGGTATATGTTATTGCGAATTCGGTAAATTTGTGCATTATGGGTTCACTAGTGAATACGCATAAATCGCTAACAATGACTGGTAAAATGTTCAATATTATAAATGTCCATATATAATGACATAAATACTATCTGAATTAAAAAAATTGAAATATATTTTTGTTTCTAACAGCGGTGACTATGAAAAATATTAATGCAAAATTCTGGAGTAAGTCCGGAATCGAATCCAATGTTGGTGTCATATTGAAAATCATCGTCATAGAATTTGTGCCAATATTGCCGTATGGTATTATAATCAACGTTCCCTCTAATTTTTTTTTTAGCTGAGCAAAAGAAAAATAAATTGCGCTATGTTTAATAAATTTAAGATATTTTAGATATTTTATTAAAAAAAAAAGTTTTTGATAGCAGTTTTTTTAAGTTTTTTATTATTTTTGAATTTTTTTATTAATTACATATTACATTATTATTTTTTTTTCTCTAAGTCTTTGTTTTTCTTCCAGTCAATAATATTTTCCGCCATTCATTTAGACTTTATTCTTATTAAGTTACCCAAGTGATTTACTTCCAACCTATTTCTAAGTTTTAATCAAATTCATCAGTCTAAATCCTCTTTCACAATCAGCACTCGACGCTTGAAAGGTTCCACAAATATCAAACAAAATTCTTATATTTTGAAACTTATCTTCAAATTTCGACTATTGTTTTTGAATTTTTTCGTAAATAATTATTTTAAATCTTTATACTCTGCCATTATTATTTTATTATTCATGTTTGGGATGAGATTCCCATATTTCAAAATTAATTTTTTTAAGTTTTTATTGCCATAATTAAAATCATGTTGATAATAGCGTTTTGATCAAAAGCATTCCAAATGTCCAGGTCAGCATGAGGAAATCATTTATCCAAATGGTAGCAGAAATTTTCAACAAATAAAAATAAATCCCAGATGACATTTTCATATTATTCTTACTTTCATCTTCAAGAATTTCAATAAATTATATCACCAAGATACTGACTTCTTTTAATTTTGTGATAATCGATTTAGAATATTGATGCGCTTCTATAGGTGACAGTAAATATTTTGATGATTTCGTTAATTCGATAAAAACATCATTTAATGCTGATTGCATCGATGTTATACGATTTGCATTATTTTCTAAAACTGTTAAGCAATATTTTGCGATTGGATCAACTGAATTGGAACTATAAATTTTTTCTTTATAAAATTCTATTAACACATCATAATTCCAAATAAATGGAATAACTGCAAAATGACGAGAAAGCCAGAGTATTTCATTAAGAGGCCGGAACATCAATACTTCTAATTGGTAAAACATCAAAACTTGGTATATACTTTTCGCAATAATGTTACTACTTGGGAAATAAGAGCTATACCCTTTCAACCATCATCGATTCCCAAATCCTCTTCATGTGCCACATAATGCGTGATAAGTTGCGAAATTAAGTGACAAATTTCTTATGTTAATGTGCTGTAAATCCATTATATTCTCTCAGCATCTCTATCAGATGTTAACATTACCATCTTTTGCATATCCAGATTAATAGTTTTATAAAAACATTTTATGGACTCCACAATGGATTTTTCGTCCCATGCGTTTATTTATTACCAACAAAAACAGTTTTCTAATTAAAATTAAAGCGGTATTTTATATAAATAATTAATATGTTGTGATCGGAAATATCAGTGCTTTCATCCACTATTAAGCAATGGAATTATGCCATTCTTATTTCATTTAATATTTCTTGTTGGATAACGTGGTTGATGTACTCAACAAATTCTAAAGCATAATTTTTACTCCTCCAATTTTCTGAAATCTCTACATACTTCGCAAAATTATTGTTTATTTCTTCGACTAAGTGAAAAATTCATTTTAATGGCAAGAACAATATTATCTATTAAAATTCCTAAAATTATCCATTATAATTAACCAGCTTTTGTTCTAGAAATTGTTTCTGTACGATTTTCTCTTGCTGCGATTTTGCTGATTAATTTGGGTATATACTATTTAAATTCATAACAATTTGCACACTAAGGCAGTATTTGTTTACATTTTTGAATTTTTTATTAAAAAAAATTTTCCATGGGACCTTTTTTTAAATATTAAATATTTACAAGCAAACTTCTATGCGCAATTCAAAAAAAAATTAGTGCGCAGCTTAGAGGGAACGTTGATTTTAATGAATTTATATCTTTGATTAGACATTATTACAGGGTTAAGGTAATTAAAAAGTTATCTTTATTTCCTTTTTTTTTTGCTATACAATTTATTGATTAGTATTATTAGTTCCTAGCAGAATTATTTTAATTTTAGTTTTAAACAACTTGATAACTAGTATTAATTTAAATTCTTGTGACAAATCATTAAATGGTTTTGTAGAAATTATATAGACAATTATTGATTAAATGACTCGTTCTAAATAGAGACAGATAAAATCTAATTTTATTGCTAGTATTATGATTATGAGCTATCTACACTTCTATTTAATAGGAAACTGTGCTTAATTGTTTATAATTTTGAATGCAGTTGTATTATGTAATTTGGAATCTTGTATTTGGGAACTTGTAGAGAGGTCGAACAAGATTGGCACATTTGTAAATCCAATTTCATAGTGGAACATTCTCTATTGAAATTGAAATTATAAATATTATGAAAAGTTCAGAAATTTCGTTTTTACAGGATACAAAAAAACTCATATCCCACTTTGATGGTTTCAAAACCCTTTTACAAATAAAAATAGAATGTGATTTTCTACACAAAAACTAGATTAAAATTGATTTGTCATAATTTATAATTTTTATCAATATTATTAAAAATAACATATATATTCACAATCATCAGTATCAGCATAGTATTTATCGAATTGTCCGTAACATTACTGCTATCCACCTACACAAAATAATAGATAAAATACTTATATATTATTGAAAACCACACATACACAAACTTAAATCGTTTCCACATTAAAGTGGCATATAGCTGAAATTTTCTAAAGGAGTATAATTTGAGTTGCATCTATATACTCACTTCGCCTTGGAATGACGTTACTACTATTTACCTTTATACTAAAACTGTTTTATTTTTATCTTAATTTTTATTTTTTCATTTTGCACCATTTTTTCTGTATTTTTTTTTTTTATTTATTTATTTTTATCTACGTTCATATATCAACAGTGTAATAAGTAAAATATTAAAAGCTGCAATTTATCCTTTTCACAAAAAAAAAAAAAAAACAAAAACAATAATAAAAAAAAACCAAACTAAAAAGAATAATTTAAAGTTTTTCAAAGGAATAAGATATAAAAAAAAAAATTAACAAAAAACCAACATATCCTTTTGTCTTTTCTTTTTATTTCAAGTACGTGTATGCATATGAATCTATATATATGTATATATATATTTGTATTAGGATTTAAATAAATATGAGACTATCTGGAGGATATAAATTTCCTCAGAGAAATATATTAAAGATTTTTTAATTCCAATTTCTTCGTGCTTTGTTATTTTTTTTTGTTTTTTTTTTGTATATTCTGCATTCCTTTATACTAGTAAATTCTTTAAATGGTATTATTAAAAAATATATTATTTTGAGTTGATATCATAATAAATATAGGCACATTAATTAATTATAAAGACCTTGTGAAAATCATTAAATAATTTTTTTTTTTTTTTGAAACAATTCAAATCACTGCCGTTCGACTATAATTTATGAAAAGAAGATCGTGCAAATATTAATTATTATTATGTACTAGTGTTCCAAGATCCTGTTGATAGGTTCACTGCAAAATATGCCCAAATATAATGTATGTATTTTATTAGTTAATGTTGAACACCAATAATACTATAATTATTAAAACTTTTAAGAATATCGAAAAGAATTACTTGAATCTAATTAAAATCAAAATAATTTCATACAAAAATTTTCCAATTAGATTTTTTTTAATAAATTTCTAGATGAAAAACTGAACACAATTTTCAGTGTAAAAAGAGTTGAAAACAAATTTTTTTCTATAGTTATTTCCTTTTACTTAGCAATAAAATATTTTTAATTAATAAATTATTTTTTATGAACCAATTATAAAAATTGGAAATAATTTTTTTTTTTTTTTTATAGTACAATTCCAAATAAATGTCCTGATCTATCAATTTGGTCATATCCCTTAAGTTGTCATAAAAAATATCTAACTATTTTTCTATTTCTCATTGTTTTAACTTTTTTGCAACATTAATCATAATAGGGTAAAAAAAATAAGGCTAAAAAACAAATCAACAAAAAAAAAATAAAGCATAAAAACGGATTTACAAACAACTAAAACACAACCAGAAGAAAATAATAACAAAAACAAAAACCTCAATATAACAACAGAAAAAAAAACCGGGTAACATTAAAAATAAAAAAGGAAATTTTGCACAAAATTATTTTACGTGCTTTATTCAGGCTAACAGCTTAGTACACTTTCTGAATACATTTTTCTGCAATTTTCTTCATTTTACATGAAAAATCACAAGTCATGTGCCAAAGTTTTTCTATTTCTATTTTTTTTTTGTTTTACTTTACTTTTTTTCTTTTTATTGTTTTTTTATTGTTTCAACTTTTTATTTCGTTCCAATTGAGAAAAATTGTGTTCCAAATAATAAATTCAAACGATGAAAAAGAATTACAGTTCCAACAATAATAAATAAATAAATAAAAACAATGCAACAAAAACAAAAAAAAAAAAAAACGAAAATAAATAAAAAAATAAAAGAAAAAATTAAAACGGTAAAAAGAATAACAAAAATAACTGAAATATTTTCGTAGATAGTTTGCCAGAAAATTTTATTTATATTTATTTTATTTTCTTTGTTTTTTTTTTTTATTCTATTTTTATATACCTTTAGCTTTGCTCCGTGTTGGAAAACCAAAAACAACAATTTACTATTTTTTTTTTTTTTTTGCATAAAATTATCACAGAGATGAAATACAAATTTTCTAAATAAAAACGAAAAATAGTTAGTCATGCTAACTTTAAGGTATTAAGGATAACAAATAATGTTTTAAATATGTTTTAGTTGGTTTTGAATTCCAATTGAATCCATATTGTATTGTGTATCAGATGGATGTGACGTGATATTTGAAAAAATGTTTTATAACTTTCATTTCGTTTGCAATTCATGTTTGTGTTAGTGAATTAGGGCTTCAAAAATGTTATAACATATAACATGTTTTCAGAAATAAATTAGGAATTTACTTCAAAATTACGTGCTGCTCTAGAAGTTGATTGTAATATTCTATTGGTGAGATAAGAGTTTGAAAAATGTTCAATTTTAGATGATAGTTTTAACTTTAGAAATATATTTGGGGCTAAAAATAAAAAATTAGGATATTCAAAAATTTAAATTAAGGATAATTTTTGTTTTTCCTATATATGATTAGAATGTAATGGACTGTAAATAAAGGGTTGTTATTGTTTTAGTGAATAGTTATATATGAAATAATAGCTATGTATGCTCTATGTCCGATTCAAAAATTCAAAATAATATTATTGCAAATTATTGGTAATACTTAGTATTCGCTGGATCCTCGAAATCGAATAAGTTTAATAAAAAAATCCTATACAAATGCAATTTCATTATCAATTGTTTTCCATCATTTCAATTTATTCTTGGCACTATATAATATTGATTTATTGATTTATCCTAGACAAAAACCATATACGCAATAATTTATTTAAAAACAAAAAATAAATTTAAATTTCATTCTGGCAATGGATGAGTTGCGGTAATTTAATAAATTAAAATTTTTGTGTTTTAAACTAACTTATACATGTGATGAAATTTTAAACACAATATCACTAATGCTATTTACTTTTATTTTGCAATCTAAATTGTACAAATAACAATTTCATAAATACATTTATTTTTTGTTATATTTTGTTTACGTAATTAACTAAATAAAATTAGTTCTTAAGTATAACAAGTTTAAATAGCTAAGTAATTATTTTTAATTTGTACTTGTAAGTTACATTGAATTATTCATTAGCTTATAAGGTTGAAATAAAGTAAAAAAAAAAATTAAAATTACTAATTGAAAATTAAATATTTTAAAAATCATATTTAGTATCGCTACGTCTCCTTTTAAATATTTGTCATATAAAACAATAATAATGAAAATCGATTGTGAAATGTGTATCGTACTTTTTTCAATTTACAGAGTAAATATAAATAATCATGATTTGTTAAGTAAACTTATACACCTAAATCAGTCTTCGTCCACCGGTACAATTTGCAACGCCTAAAAGCGGTATAAATACAATTATTAAACATTTTATATTTAATATGAAAAAATCACTGTCGAAATAATTTTTGTATGATAAATGGATAGTTATTTGGTATCTACATATTGTCTAAATCATGTTTTGTACGTACTTAATGTTGTAAATAAGCGAATTATTCCAGCTAAGTACTTGTTTCCCTTTAAAAGTCACACATGCGATATATGACGAAGCAAATTATTGTACCAGTAGCGAATATTCTAATTGAAAAAAGGTTAGATATTGAAAAATAAATAGTTTAACCAGTTAGTTTAATATAAAAACGAATACAACTCAGACAAAAATGTTTATTATAAACCTGACAAAACCGCAAAGTTGGACTGACATTTCAAGTGCTAAAGATAAAGGTTAGTTGTGTAGCGATTCATTGCAAATTGATGAAACAAAATCTCATTATAAACTAGTACAAAATGTGGTTAACTGGAAATCAGAAACATGTATAGCTGTGAAGGTGATTTATAGTAGTCACTAAACGTGACTGTACGTATAAGAGCTGCCCATCGACATTCCAAATATCATATACAAATTCATTTGGTTGATTTATTCATTGAACAAACTAACGGTTTTAATGAAGCTAGTCAACTTTTATAAAGGCTTCGATGGAAATGTTGCTATCAATAATTATCGTCACTTGTTTAGTATCCTACACACTACTACAAGAGAGAAATAAAGGGCGAAAATGCATAGCAAATGATCAAGGACGAAAATTCTTAAAATATGATTTTCTCATTAAAATATATTATACATATTTTCCTATAAATTAAAAATATTAAAAATTATTAATTTTAAATTTTTCTTTTGTTTCAGCTTTTTTTTGCAAAATACGATATACTGCGTCCGGCCAAAAAAAAAGTAAGTATATATTTCTCTAATTTTGTAGCAATGTGTAAAATCTACCAGTAATATTTTACCCAATACCATTTGTAATTTTAAATTGATATGTAAAAATACACTGCACATTTAAAATATTAAATTTTTTCAATTTATACGCTCTGAATAAATCGCATTAAGCAAAAACAAAAGCAATATGTGCATATACAACTGTATATCAATAACAATCTGGGCATCATATGTGATGCAAAGAACAGGCTTTTGACCATGCTTTTTTCAATATTATTTCTTATGTTTAATTTTGTGATGACGATTTCCAGCATTTATACCATAGATACTTTTGGAGATATTTCAGGTTGTTTGGAGAACCTTCGCCAGTCGACTTTCTACCTCTCTGTATATTTACTACCATTTTCTTCGTCTATTTCGATTCCAACGGATAATTAAGAACAGTCAAATGGTTAAAATGTTACTATATATTGGATAAAATGTGAAATATCTTACTTCAATCACTGGATATCATGTCAGATTGTACAAAAGTCAATATTAAAATTTAAAATTTGGATCAAGATTCAATAAAATTTTCTGACAGTAGATTTTAACTTTAATATTAATTTTTTTCACTGAATCTTAATAAATATTCAAATATTTTTTGGACATTATTAAACAAATCTTTGCATCTCTATTTCTTCACCAGATTATTATTATATAATTTATTGTAAAAAGTTAAAAAAGCATTTGAATAAACTGAAGAAAAATGAATGAATATAAATACCAAATTTGTTTACTGTAATTTATTCATATTACTTCGATACTAGTGGCATGCCACTATTACGTATATGAAAATATAAATTTATTTGTTAATTTCATTATTAATAAGAAAATAAAATTAATTAATTAAAACTCTTATAAATAAATATAAAAATTAAAATATATTGAATAAAAAATAGATAAATAAATAAATAAATATTTAAAGATGAAATTTAGAAAATAATTCCTAATTTAGAAAATAATTAAATCAACATAAATAATGAAAATTTGAATAGTCATCATTTTTAAACTAAATATAAATATTATTTAAAATATTTAAATAATCATGATTGTATTCTAGTCTTTTTATAAATTTTCATTAAAAATATTTCTAAAATGAAAATAAATATTATCTACAATAATATAAAATAATTTTCCTCCTATTCATAAAAACAAAACAAAAAAATAAAATAAAAACCAAACTCTTGGTGGTCTTTTATTAAAATTAATTTACATTTTTTAACAATAACTTATATAATTTATTATCATTTCAATTGTTTATTTTCATATACATAAATGTATATTATATTTTGAAATTACTTACTCTTTCCCGTTATATTAATATAGTATAATATAGATACTATTAGATAAAATTGGGCTTGGTTGTCTCTTTCTCTGTTAATGTTTAGTCATGGGAATATCTTCAGTATAAAAAATTATTGTTTTAAAAGATGGTACAGCAATAATTTCCTAGATTTAATTTTATTTTCCAAATATTACATTATATAATATATATATATATATATATATATATATATATATATAATATACATTAGACATAATATAGCTAATATCCTTACACAACAATATTATATTTTTAATGTTCACATTTATATACAAGTAGAGTATAGCTAGTATAGAGTTGTAGTTAGAACTTAGTATAGAATTTTCGAAATTAATTTCGATTTAATAATATAAAATTGAAAAAGTTTTTTGGTCATAAATCAAGAGCCAAAAAATACGGAAACTAAACTGAAAGTAGAAAAATTACATGAAAAATAAAAACAACAAAAAGAAAAAAAGTTAAACGAAAATAGTCAAAAGTTAGAAAGAGATAAATAGAAATTCCAATGACAAATACAGAAAAAAAAAATTGTTTTCATCTTTTGTTGGCTTACTAAAATTGCTTTTCGTTTTCCAATTTTTTTTTTTTTTTGTTCTATCAAGGAAATTGTCTGGCACAGTCAGTGGATTTTTTTTTTTTGTTTGATTTTTCTTGAACAAACAATCAAATAAATAAAATCAAAAGAAAAACTTTTAAAATTAAAGATGTAAAGATGTAACCGTATATTTGTTTTTTTTTATTATAATATACATGTACATACATATATATATAGAATCCTTTGAGATAAACATACATATTTTCTTGGCGGTACTTTGTCTGTAAAATAATACATGGAAATCTATTTTGTGAGATCAGAAAAAGAATAGAAAAATTAAAACAAATTTTATTTTATTGCATTTAAAATTAATTCTGAAATGAAAAAGAAAAATGCATAGGTGAGGTAAATAAATGCATATATATATGTAGTATGATTCAAAGTTTTGAAGGATTTTAATAAAAAAAAAAAAAAATTTTGTATCTTTGACAAGTAAAAAAAAAATGTTTAGATTTATTTTCAAAGAAAAAGCAAAGGAAATATAAACAAACAATTTTTTAAAAATTTTTTCTATGAGGCAGACGAAAAATGCTATGTGAGCGTGTGATTGAACTTTTACAATTAACTAGAAGATAGTATTAACACTTTTGTCACACAATAATTGTAATTGTAAAGTTTTTAAGTTTAATACTGGATCGTAAAATTCAATCCAGAGTTGGGTAGTAGAGTAAATGCATTTATAATATTTTTTTCGAGTAAAGTAGTTGGGATTACTAACCCTAAGCCTGGATTTAATTTGCATGTGTTTATATGAATAACAAAATACCATAATCCCAAAATTCGTAAGCTCGAATAATAATTAATTTAGTGTTTGTGAATCCAATCATTTTGTTTTTATCATACAAGAAATGTTTTAGGTTTTGATTCTGGATAAAGAAGATATTTCCAATTTTGTATCCAGCAGCGGCTACGAAAATAAAACATTTAACATCATCCCTCTATATAAAAGATATATTTTTGGATACTTTTGTATCCAAAAAAGGCTATGCATAATATTGCCGCCCCAAGCCTCCGCACCGTGATCCCAAAACAAAAGTTCAAAAGCTATACCTTTCCAATGATAATCCACATAATGATCTAGATGAAATTTAGTCAAATGAAATATACAGACAAATTAACCCACATAACAATTTATTGTTATAAAAACAAAATTAGTGTTATAAGACCCCTATATGACTTCCGATAAACACTAAATGTGCTATAATAATGTTTCTATGGGAATAATGAGATTATAATATCGCTATAAGAATGTTTGTATAACAATTGCGTGATTTGTTATAATGGGATTTTTAGCAAGTGCTACAGCAATGATTTAAAAATCGTATAACAAGAGTTAAATTGAAGAATTGAAGAATTGAATTGTTATAAGAATAGAACTGCTAGAATATCAGTAGTAGTGTCATTACTCTATTCCTATAATGCTACTAATAAACTTACTGTAGCTTTTCTATAACAAAACATATACACTAATATATAATATGTATGTATACTAATCCTATATACAATATTACAGCAATTGCTCCGGTGCCGGTGTATTTATAAAATCTCACAACAATTGCGGAGCACACAAATTAAAACTAATACTTCCATAAGAGTGTTTATATTAGTTTTATATATCCTATATTAGTTATAATAGTGTTATAAGAGTGCGCAAGAGCCTTATAACAATAAAATTGTAACGGGGGATATTAATAATTATAATAATTCCCATAGGCTTGGAATTATGTAAAAAAAAAAATACTATCTACAGATTGCTTTCATTAAAACATTAATTAGATAACTATTTACATACTTTTATCTTTCTTAGCTTTTTTTTTTTTTTAGCTTTTTTTGTGTTTTTTTAAAATTCTTTATTCTTAAAATTTACAAATATAGACCGATTTTTATATAAAGAAATATACATAATATTCCACATTAACTAAGAATATCGATGTTAATTATTATGCTGGCTGCTACTAGATAATGTTCAAAATAGATAGTCCCAATAGATATACTGTTCAAAAGAATTCACAAAGGTTAGGCCTATTAATAGACGTGTCTGATATCCTTTCTTTAATTCATAAGCCTAACAGTATATTTTAACAAAATAAAAAAAATATCTTATCTTCAATTTTAGGTAAAAATTTACATTAAACAAAATTTACGGTATGCTTAATATTTTTTTCTTTATAAATGAATTTATCCTTTTAATATTGTAACATTTTTTTCCATACATGCCTAAAAAAATGTTCTCACTCATATTAAATATTTATAACTATATAACATAATGTCAAGATATCTTATTTACCCGTCTGTGAACTTCTACCGAATTTTATTTTTCTTCAAAGATTATCCAACACAAACTGTTTTTCTTTATATATTCTTCACTTTATGTAACATTATAATTCTAATCGAATATATATATATACATACGTATATATTTGTATATATACATATATTCTATATATATATATTTGTATAATATATATATATATTTGCATATATATAATATATATATATACAAATATAATGTACGTATTTGTATATATACATATATTATATACATATATATATATATATTTGTATAATATATACATATATTTGCATATATATAATATATATATATACAAATATATACGTATACGTTTAACCTATATGAAATAAGTTTGCAAATAATATTCTACTTATATTCATTCTCAAATGTCAGTGCTATACGTATAATTTATGTATGTATATATAGGCATTGTCAACAAAAGCGAGGACAAATAAAACAAACAAACATTTACATGCTCTATGCGCTACTAAACATTAATTGAATGAAGATTTCTACTAACATATAATCACTAAAACAAAAAGCAAAAACTTAAAACAATAATAAAAATGAAAGAAAATAAAATGAAAATTGCACAAAACATTCACACATAAAACTGTAAGGTAACATCGTACACAGATAGTAAACAAAAACAAAAAAAGAAAAAAAAAAAAACAAAAAAAAAGGAAAATAATTCAAGATTTTCAAATGTCACACGTTTGCCAAACAAAAGTTTTTCTACTGCATTCCGTCTTAGACAATATTATTATTTTCTTAGGATACAAAACAAAAACAAAAAACAACAACAATCAAAACAACAAAGAAAATTTTTGGAAAGAAAAACTGAATAAAATGAATTGTTTTTTTTTTGTTTTTTGTGTTGGACTTGTGTCAAAAGTAAAATTTAATTTTTGGTATTACTTATCTCACCATTCTTAGAAGGCATTAAATAATGAACGTTCTCAAAACCAAAAAACAAAAAACAAAAAAAAACAAAGAAACTCGACTGAAAAAATTTATTATTAAAGGCAAATGTAAAAAAAAAAAAAAAAAAAACATTTCCCATTACTTTTCTTTCCAACTTTTTTTTTCTTCTACATTTTCTATCTTACTCTCTCCAATTTACTCTATTAAAACTAAGCTTTTGAAAATTATTATGAAACAAGAAAATTTGTATAAGAGATCCTTTTAGTTTTAATTGCTTTTAAGCTGAACAATTTTTTTTATTTTAAGTTTTTTAGTTTTTATTCTTGAAATGGTAAAACGTTGGAAAATTTTCCAAGGATATTTAAGCGGAAAAAAAGTATAAGAAGCAAAAAAAAAAAATGGTATACCTTAATAACTCTAGAAATAACATGAAAACTTTAGATAAACCTTTAACTGAGTTTTAGTTCTTAATTTAAATTTTTTTTTTTTTTTGCTTATATTTCATTGGTAGTTAAATTAAAATTGAATACAAGTCCATGTTTTTATTGTGTTCAACGAATTTTCAGCCTCTAGAAAATAAAAGTTAGGTGTTGCAAAATAATTGTTGAAATTCAAAACTCTTTAATTTAATTGTCATTTCGAGAAATTATTTGAAATTATTTGTAAAGTTTTTCATAAAATTAAATTGGTTTATTTTTAGTTTAATTTTTTTTTTTTGTAATATGGCTGTAATAGAATAGATTTTTTTAGAATTTTATTTCAGCGATTAAAATTAATTATAATTGCAGATCTGTGAGAAAGCGATGAATACAAAAAAATAAAATTTAAAAACTTGCATTTTTGAAGGCTATGACGGATTTTGGTATCAAAAATGAAAAGCCAACCAAACTCTCATAACTTGTCAAATGTTCGGGTTATATCAATAAATGCAGTAGAACAGTTTTATTTATTTTTTTCATTTGATTCGCAGTTCAATGAACTTGTTTTATAGTGTAATTTTTGATTTTAAAACCAAACTAACTGTATTTTGTTAAAATACCTGTTCACAGTCGCTTGAAATTTTTTTGATATTAGACTGATCTGCCTGTAAGATGATGTTTTTCTTCTGTAGTTTTCCGGCTTTGTGGGTCCCAACTTTTATGATACTTTCCATTGTAGTGAATAGAATATTTTCTTTAGTATTGCAACAATATATAAATTTATCTAAATATCTCACTTTTACTGACCTA
This sequence comes from Argyra leucocephala, assembly GCA_963942445.1. NCBI lineage: Eukaryota > Metazoa > Arthropoda > Insecta > Diptera > Dolichopodidae > Argyra > Argyra leucocephala. The sequence goes on from OZ012680.1 coordinate 140,270,401, forward strand.
CGGTTTATTACCGTAGGTTTCTTCAATTGATTACATCCATAAAGCCTAAAAACTTTTTGAGTTGATTACATTCATAAAAAGCATTACAATTTCATGTAATTTTATTTTTTACAAGTCCATTTAGTAAGAAGCATTCATGATGTTGTCTATTTCAATCCACATGAGCTGTGCTGGTTTGCTCAATCCATGGATTAAATACATTACATAAATATTTAGCATAAATATTAGTATTTTTCCTTTTATACTGCTGATGCCCAACTACCAAATCAGTCTTTTTATTTTTATACTACTGATGCCCAACTACCAAATCAGTTTTTTTTATATTTAAAAATATAAAAATAAATAAATAATTATAATAAAATAAAATAATTTTATATACATTCACAAAAGTTCAAAAGCTATACCTTACCAATGATAATCCACATAATGATCCAGATGAAATTCAGTCAAATGAAATACAGGGCTAATAAAGCAACATAACATATTATTGTTATAAAAACAAAATTAGTGTTATAAGACCCCTATATGACTCCCGATAAACACTAAATGTGTTATAATAATGTTTTTATGGGAATAATGGGATTATAATATTGATATAAGAATGTTCGTATAGCAATTGCGGGATTTGTTATAATGGGATTTTCAGCAATTGCTACAGCATTGATTTTATGGATCTAAAAATCGTAGAACAAGAGTTAAAATGTTGTTATAAGAATAGAATTGGTAGAATAGCAGTACTAGTGTTATTATTTTACTGTATTCCTATAATGTTACTAATAAACTTACTGTAGCTTTTGAATAATAAAAACATATACACTAATTTATAAAATGTATACTAATCCTACACAATATTACAGCAATTGCTCCAGTGGTGTATTTGTAACATTTCGTAACAATTGAAGATTAATACAATTCAAATTAATATTAATACTTCTATAAAAGTGTTTATAATAATGTTATAAGAGTGCGCAAGAGCCCTATATCAATAAAATTGTTGCGTGAGATATTAAAAATTATGATAATTCTCATAGACTTAGAATTATGTACAAAAAAAAGAATACCAATTGATTATTTTCATTAAAACATTAATTTAATAAATATTGACATACTTTTATCTTTCTTAGTTTATTTTTTTTTAAGTTTTTTTAGTGTTTTAGTAAATATGCCCAACTACCAAATCAGTTCTTTTCTTTTTATACTACTGATGCCCAACTAATAAATCAATTTTTCTTATATTTAAAAATATAAAAATAAATAATTAATTATAATAAAATATTGTATAATTTTGTATACATTTTTTGTTTCGAAAAAAAAAACCTAGAATAGGTATAGTAACTGGCTTATAGATCATATTAGAAAAAGCCAGAATTTTCAAAAAATAATTTGAATAAAAAATGTACTACTACTTAAACACAAAAGTCTTATTAACAAAATACTTTTTAGTCATCGTGTACTTAAATTGAATACTTTATTGTCGGTCCAAACATGCACGTCGATTGGAATGAAATTTTAACATGTACATTCAAAACCTATAACCTATTAGCATTTTCAAACCTTTTAAAAACAAATGAGTTGAGTTGACCTCCACTCCTCCACCCCATATATGCCGCAATTATACCTTTTAAAAATGTGTGCAAAATTTCCAGAAAATTGGCTGTGGGAGTTAAATTGCCCTATATTTGCCAATATCAGTCTTATTAAAACCAAAATATCTTATTGGACCCACCACTTGTTTAAACACTGCTCGACTATAATTTTACTACTAAAAATATTTGGTATTATATGAAAACATCATTAAATAATTTTTTCCAATATTAACCTCTCCATACATGGAATTGGAAAACAAATAATACTACTTTAATTAATCCTTAAAGGATTTACTTCCGCTTTATAGTTAAGGCTTAAAAGATTATTTTATTTTTTCTTCCTTTTCAATTATTTATTTGAAATCTATATAAATATTAAATAATTCGATATACTTGAACTTATTAAAACTAATTATACCAATTCATTTAGATCTACACTATTAATATAATATTATCAAAATAAAATAAAAATATTTTGAAAAAATATTTTACTATCATTAATCTAAGTTTCAGTTTACAAAAAAAAAAAAAAAAAAAAAAACAACCCATTATCCAGATTCTTTTCTTCTAAATTTTAGTAATTTAAAGCAACAATATTATACTTGACACTAGTTAAGAATAAAAATGCATTCAACATTTCAAAATGTTCATCCATTCAAAATCATCATAGTGAGTATCACCCAAATGGATGATAAAATACAAAAAAAAAAACAAAATAGAATTTTCAATAACTGTTCTCATATGTTTTTCTACTATATAAGACGTATAAAAAAAAAAAAAAAAAAATGAAAAAAAAAATGTTGAATCTGGACAAGAGCACAACTAAAATACACAAAACAAAACAAATTGTTGCAACTACACTTGTGTGACTATTTGACAGAATAACACTGTAAAAACTCAACATTTCATTGTTGTAAAAGTAACCTAAGTGACATGAACAAGAACTTTTCTCATTTTTTTTTCTATTATTTTTGTTTTTTGTTTTTTTATTTCTCTTTCACTTTAATTTTCAAGTTGCATTTTTTGTGTTCTGTAACCGTAGAAAAGATAGGAGTAAAATATCGAAGGAAAGTTATTAAACTGATTTTTTGTTTGTAATGTACAGAATTTTTTAAATAATTTTTTAAGTATATAATAACCGTTATAAAAATTAGTTCGTGAGTCGACTCATACAATATGTTAAGCTTTTTTCAATTTATTTATACTTAAATTATTGCTGAATAAGGATAAAAATTATAATAGATCTTTAAGCCATACACATTTGGGGGCACACCGTAGTATAGATTTATGAAAATATTCCTGTGCGAAATAATCGAAATTGTTAGCACCAGCCAATTATACTGCATTAATCTAAGGTCTTATTTCAATTGTCTTCAGAATATCATTTTATTTTTTATACTTATTTGCTTGTCTCAGAAGCTTAGCATTTCTTTGAAGCAGCACAAATAAATTTTAGTATCTGAAAATACCGGTTGAATCATTTTTTGTGTATTTATATACATTCAAATTTAAACGTTACCGTTTTCGACAACTTATTAATGATTAAATTTACTTACTGATCATTGATTTATATCTGAACATCTGATCAACTCCGATTGTATACTTGAAATTAATGTCAGTTCTATACTTCTTTACTTAACTATGCTTTTATGCATACAATTTTTCTAAACCGCATATATTGTAATTTTTTGAAAATATTTATGTTATGTTGGTTTTTAATATCGTATGGGGCTTATAAAATCGTCATAAAATATTTAATATGTTTGTTACTTAGAAGTGTAAGCTTGCAGCATGTTCAGATTATGCAAGCAAATAATATAATGTTGAGTAATAGCAGCACGTAATTTTAATTAATTTTAAATCATTAAACAAGATATTTGATATTCACCGGATTTCAAGATAATAATGATATATTATAATAACAGTAATTTAGTTTTACTACACTTACCATATATGACACATTATAACCTTTTTACAGACTATAACCTTTAACCTATTAACGACTATAACCTTTTTAATCAAATTTTTATCTAAATATGTACTACATATCATTAAAGCTTAGCTATTCTTCTGTTTTTGCCTAGTAATACTAGGCACACTATAGTCACACTATATTAGTCACATTATATAGTCACAGTATATTAAATTTAGTTCAAATACAGAACTATATCATTTTTAATTTGCAGTTTTCGACTTTTCCGTAGTCGCTATACCATAAAATTTAGTTTTTTCCAATTTTAATACCAGTGTTTTCAAGATCACCCAGCGAGTCCAGAAAGAAGGGTCCCAAATGGGTTTTCCTTTTATGGTAGAGACCAGGGCAGAAACAGAGTAGATGTTGAACAGTTTCATCCTCCTCCACCTCTCTGCAAGTTCTGCAGAAGTCGTTTGAGGGGAGTCCCAGTCTTCTGGCATGTTTACCAATCAGACAATGACCCGTAATGACCCCTACCATAGTGCTAATGTCACACCTTTTCATGGTTAGTAGGTTAAGGGATCGCTTCAGGTTCAACATAGACCAGATTTGCTTGGTGATGTTGCAGTCTGGTCTAACTGACCATCTGAAGTATGAAGCTTAGATTGCATCATTTCGAACCAATAAATTACAGGTGGCAAGAGGTGCACCCAGATTGCTCCTTTCCGGAAGGAGTTCTAATATAGTACTCTCTCTAGCAAGTAGATCTGCCATGCAGTTACCCGTAATATCACTGTGTCCTGGCACCCATCGTAATAATATGTTGAACATATCCGCTAGTTTGTCCAAAGAACTGCGACAGGTCAACACGGTTTTTGAGTTGATGGCTACCGACTCCAGTGCTTTAATTGCGGCCTGACTGTCTGTGAGTATCCAGATATTTGCAAAATTTCCAAAATGTAAAACTCTACAAAATTTGCTTTGATTTAACAAATTCTATTTAAGCAGCTTTGCAAACCAAAATTATTTTTATAACTCTATATTCAATTTACTTTTTTATTTACAAAGCCTCTTGGTTAGTTTTTTTTGTAATGGTCTCGTCATTATAGTTCGGACAGACTTTAATTTTTAGATACAAATTGATTTTATTATATTGTGCTCAGGAAAATTTTTATTTACTAAAAACACTGTACTAACCTTTTACTGTTATTCACATAACTCTTTATTGGCACCTTTTATACTGTTTTTACTTTAAAAAGTCTGCAAGTTGAAATAGAAGAATGCCAATATGTTATATTGATTCTAAAAATTATATTTTTTATTATTTATCAATGTAAATTAATTCATGGATGACGTAAACGTTGAAACATGTATTGTATAGTGATAACCGTTCAAAATTTTGGTACTTTTAGGAACTTGATTGAAATTGCATACTTTACGGATGAAATTTTAAATTTATCAATTATACTATGTATTAATTGATTAATTGATAATTTTGTCAGCTTAATGATTTAAGCAAACACATCAGAAGTCTGCTACTAAACGAAAACTTGTCAAATTGATTGTGCAATATATCATCATCCACTATGATTAGTAAGAAAAAGACCACAAACGAAATTGTTGTTTGATAAAATTTAATTAAAATAGAATGAAATTATGAAATTTAATTAAAATACTTTAATAACCTGGGTCGAGCTACTAAATTAAAACCAAAAAATTAGATACTATAAAATAAGTAGTACACAAGTAGTACATACTTATTGGCTTACCTGGAAGTGAAATTTGAACCATTAGAAGCGACCACAAATTCTAATTCAAAAATAATCTTCATTTTTTAGTAACCTATAGTGGCAAATAATTTCTGCTCAATGTTATTAAATTGACTTAAGTTAAATTTTGAAAAATCTACATTTGCTTTATAACAGTGTCCTAGCATATCTCTATATCTAAAGCAAGTACATACTCTTTTATTTCTAGTGTTTTTAGGTATAATAACATTTTTGCAATTCAAGACAAACAGATTTATCACTATAGTTTTTCCAAAGAATTAATTTTTAAATATACATACTCGTATGTTATCGTTAACTAAAGTGAATTAAAAAGAATATATTAAAGATAGAAAGATATTCTGAAATATATATCTAAAAATAAATCGAACAAAAAACGAGAATAGAAACGAAGCAAAAGAAAAATGTGCATTGAAAAATGTTATTGAATTTTTCTTATGTCAAAGGATTCACAATTGACGTTTGAAGAGAATTTTATTATTATTCAACCATTCATTCAATTTGTTGTTTTTTTTTTCTCATAATGTTTTTTTTTTTTTTTCTTGATTTGGTATTTCTGTAATTTGTGAGATATTTGAGTTTATTTAATCGGTTGACAGTTTGAAACTTTAAACGATTCGTAAAGAAAATTGTTTCAAGATTTTCTTCCAAAGTACTTCAATTTTTCTCATTTATTTTGTTTTTTTTTTTTTTTTTTACAATGAAAATTCTGATTGCAAAAAATCAACTTGTCGCATTTCAGTTTTTAAGATTTTTTTATTTTGTTTTTATTATTTATTCTTTTTGTGCTACGCTCATTGAATTGAGTTCAAGGACATAAATAAAAGATAATTTCAATCATTTTTTGTTATACAGAGAAGATTCTGGATCGGGTCGAGATTTTGCTTGAAAAAAGAGAAAAGTCAAGTACTAAAAATTTGATTCTATATAAAATGATTATATAAAATATAATGTCAAATACAAATATTAAAAATTGAAGATTAAATCAAAAAAATTTAATTTTCAAAAAGAGAAAATTTACAAAATTATTTAATTTAGTTTCAAAATGACACTTTCATATTATTATAAGTGATTTATATTATCTTTTTGAAAATTTTTGTTGTCCTTAAGGACTATTGAAGCACCAATTTGAAATTAAAATAATTATTAACGGTTATAATGTTATTTTTTTAATTTTGTTTTATTCATTCTAACGAAATGTATTTTGAAGTCAGTCTAGGCATCAGTGTAACTGCATGAATCCATTTATATTGTGAATACTTATGAATATACTTACATTTGACAATATACAAACAATACAACACAAATAAAAAATAAGTGAGAATATCAATTATACTCATTCTGTATTTATATTTATATTGTATTATATTCTTTACTAAAAGTCCCGACTTCTGGACCGTCCGACCTATACAAAAAAATTTTTAAAATTATTTATAATAATTATTAATAACATTTTGTTACATAAGTACAATTTAAACACGTGATATAGAGTTTCGGCCTCAATTCCTGGGACCCCGAACCTATTGTCTTCATTACATTTAAGGGCCATTGTACTGATGACAAACAAAAAAAAAATTCAAGGTTTTCGGTCCCGACACTTGGGATGCCGGACCTCTTGCTTGCATCGTGCTTAAGAGCCATGGAACTAAAGACAAGTTTAAAAAAAAAATGGTAAAAATGTTTCATACTAAAAAAAATTTTGAGACGCTTGTGTTTACACTATACATTATAATTCCAATCAATGTATTGAATATATTATTGTAAAACCGTCAATATATTCACTATAAATATAACTTACTCAATAAGTGAATCATATTCAATTCATATTAAGTATGTGTTGATTTTTCATAAATCTAAGTAAGTGTAAATTGTTGATTTGTATGAAACAAATCCAAATAATTCATACAAAATATTTTATATTGTATTGCATTGTATTATGATTTAATGAATGAGCTATTTTTGTTTTCAAGTGGTATTATGCAGTTCTGCTAAGCATACGATATTGAAAATATGGTGATGTGCTAAACAAACCAATAATCAAAACATCTAAACGTACCAAAATAAGGTACTGCGCAACATAATCAATGGTCCATGGTATGTTCACAATGCTGATATTCGTCGAAATCTTAAGATCTCATTTGTGAAAAACATGTTAAGAAATGAAGATTAATTGTTGTTTTTTTTTTTTCAGTTGTACTTCAGACGTTTTGGATTTATCTGAATGATTAATTGTCTCTTTCTAATTAATTGATATATTTTATACTTATTGTATATGTATTTTACACGAATTTTTAGCTGGTTAAATTTCTTACAGTTCTTCAAATTGCTCTCCTCGGTTCCTGCACTTCCTGCAGTCCCTGAAAGTTTTTCTATGATTTACTGCTATCTGGAAAAAAAACATCAAATTTTCAAAGCTCTTATCTAGCATTTTATACATTCACTCGTTGTATGAGTGTGGCCATTAGTCATTTATACTATAATCAGCAAGCATGTATTAATTAGCATAATGGTAAGTAAAGACTGTATATTCGTTAATGAGGTATACAGAAATATAAGTGAAAATAGTACATATTCATTAAGGATGTTTACATAATATACTATGATTTGTACAATATATTATTATATATATATTAATATTTTAAAAGCTTATATTAAACTAGAATATTTACTCCTTTGATATGTATACTTATTCAGACTAACCTGACATTCATCAATAATGTATTGATTAATTAGGTGATATTGAAACCAAAATATATATTTTGTGTAAATATTGCTCTATTGTAGAATTTACGGTTAATATACGATTAACATAACATTTACATTTTAATAATAAACGAAACAAATAAAAGTAACTGAAAACTATGAACTAAATACAATATGTTATTATATGATATAAGTTAAGTTTTAAATAAAAAACACTCTATTTCTAAATCAACTTTAACCAAGAGGTATGAACAAGAATGCTTTTATTTTTCAAATTTAGTTAATTTTCTAAATTAATTTTTACAGTTAAACTTATTTCTAGTATTTTTGATCGTATGATCTTGTCAATCTTTTATTTCATTTTTTTCATACATTTTAATTAGAAATTATTAAATTACAATTTTATATTCTTCTTTTTCTTCTTTAATTTGTATTTTAACAAACAATTAAATTTATTATTAAACTAATTTATAAAATAGTAAAAGTATCAGTAGCGGCGCGTGTATCAGGGGCGTATGCTACAATTTAGAATTCTTAATCGGTGTTAACTTATATCTTTTATCAAAATAGTTGTTTTGCAAACCTTACAATATATTATATAAAGAGGTTGTTATGAACGAAGAAAAATTTTAATTTCTTCATTAACTGATGACTGAACAAAAAGTTGTAATCATCAACATCATAATGTCAACATCAAACTGTGACATTATACACGAACCCCTCAAAGAATAAATTTTATACACGCAAACAATCAATTATACCTATACGTATTAGTGCAAAAATGAACTAACAAAATGTAATGTCAATACGATGGATCAGATCTTGCTTTACAGTTTATAAAATCTAAACAAATCTTCATGGTAAAAATTGCAAACCTCTAAATGATTTTTTTTTTATACAAAAAAGATTCACAGGGCAATATTTTCCACTGATATTGTTTTATTAATCTCTATACAACGTTAAAAGCACAATGCATAGCATTTTAAATTCAATACACAGTAATTAATAATTAGTAAAATATTAAATTATTGAAAAACTAGAAAAAAAACAATGTCAAATTTTTTTTTTTTTTTATTTAATTTATTATATTTTATTAAATATTTTAATTAAATGCACATAATAATTAAAATGTTAGGCCTAGCTTAAAATTAACGTGTTTTGTTAGAAATTATTTAGATATCAGACAATTTTTATACAAAAATCAAAATAAATGGTTTTCGAATAGGTATGATAATAATTTAAAAATTAAAAATACCACATAAATTATTCAGTGAGACACAAAAATTTTTTTTGTTAGTAAGGTTAACATTTTACCGATTTATGTATGGAAAATAACATCATTCAAATTAACAACACAACTTTTCCGTATACTGTATTCTATCAACCTAATTTTCCATCACTTTTTCACATAAATTTGGCTATATTTCATCAATAGCACGTTCAATTTTGATTTTTAAGTGCTCAACAACAATTGGATTATAAGCATCAATTTGTAACTTAGCTTATGCCCAAAAAAAGAAAAAATGGGAGGATAATTAACTGGACAATTTCTTGAGTTAATTTCATCACCAAATTTGGTTTTCAACAAATCAATTGTTAATGTGACTGTGTGGCAGGTGGTACCGTCTTGTTGAAATAATACGCAGTGTTGCCAGTTTAACCATTCTAAATTGTATCATTCACTACTGGCTTAAATCCTGTATTACCATTCAGTTTGGGTTTTTGCATAGACAATTTTCGGTATACTAAATTCTTAATGATTGACTATACTCAAAACATAATATAACACAATATTATTATAAACGGACAACAATATTTTATAATACATATTATTATATTAAAAAGCAAAAATTCAATTTGACATTAATTAACAAAAATGACAAATCAACAAAATGTCCTAAAGTGAACTTCTAATTTTTTTTTAAAATTATTCTTTTAAAATTCAAAAAGTATATTTCAATTTAATCTCTTCCCTATAGAAATACAGAAAAAAAAAATTTAAATTCCACTGAAGTATCAACTCGTTACATTAATTTAAACCCAATATAAACTACAGTGACAAAATATAGTAGTTAAGTGCAGTGCAGTGGGATATAACATTAAGAACTGTAATAATATATGAAGGTATTCTCTATTTTCGAATTGAATTTTAAAATTCACAAAAAAATTTTTCACTTTCAAAATAGATAAAATATTTGACGGCATACGACTTGAATTCATAATTGTTTCAGTTCAAATCCTTAAAATAATATAATAAAAAAAATGTTCATCTAATGTAGTTAAAACACGAAGAAAACTTCAATTCAATTTTAAGAATGTCCTCTCTAACAAAATACAAAACACAAAACAAAAAAAAAAAAACAAAACAAAAAAAAACAAAAACAGAAGAAAAGAAATTATTATAATCACGTAAATTCAAAATAATATTTTATTTCCGCAAAATAGTTTTAAAAGCACCGCACAACCTAAAAAAATAGACAGAATTTTCTAAAGACAAAAGAAAATAAGCAAAAAAAAAAATTAAAAACAAAAGAAAAAGAAAGTTGTCTTTTCTATACACTAAAAAGGATAAAAGATGAAAACCAGAATGTTACCAAACTTTGTTTCATTTTTTGTTTGTTTTCATTTTGTTTTTAAGTTATGCTATTTTGTTCATTTCGGGGTCTTGAAATTTTTGGTATTTTTAACTCATAGAAGAAAAAAAAATATTACAAACTTTTTAAAAAATGTTATGCATCTCACATAATTTTTTTTGGCTATTTTTTTTTGTTCAAGGAAATTTCAAAAAATAACAAGGAGGAACTGTTATGTATATAGGTTAGGTATATATTAGTGATATTTATGCGAATTAACAGTGAATGTGAAAATTATGTGCAAACCAGCCTTGTTGTGACTTTCTGCTTCTTCTCATTCCATTTACTGTATGTTAGGGCGTAGTGAATATACAATTTTTGGTCCATAATGTAAGGTTTTCCACATGCTGTTTTTAAGTTAATCCTTAGTGGAAAATATTTTAACTCTATGGTCTTTCTTCCCGTTATCAGATGTACTTATAAGATGTATTTGTCTGGCAATAATAAAAAATATAATAATTTAAATTCATTTATTTCAAAGGCTCATTTACATAATTTTAGATAATATTTTATAATAATTAATAATTGCTTACTTTTAACTTCAACTATACCAGCTTGTGTCCGCCTAACTTCAACTACCAGCTTTAATTATTTCTCCCGACCGATTGGGATTATTCTCAAAATATCCCAAATACAACTGACAAATATTTTTTATCGGTATTCATTTCAAATTCAGATCGTTTAAAACGGAAATGTTCATATGGGTTCACGAAACTATTATTATTATACCCGTAGCTGGAATCTTTCTATTTTTGTATACTCAGTCTCTGTTTTATTCTCTAAGTTCAAGTTATCTGCAGTACAACATAGTATAGCCCTAGAGTATTGCTAACATAAGCGTACTCATAATTTCGTAATTTAGATTCGAGTTCAATTTACACCCCATCTCCAGCACAGAGATCACACACTTCCACTTCAGATGACTCTTTGTGACCCATTCCATCACATCTTAATTCCAATGTTTATTTTCACAAATAAAAATTTAAATCCTGTGTCGGCTGTAATAATTTCAGGCTTCGAAATGTAACCGTTTTTTGTTTTATTTTTGGTTTTAACCCCCCTTAAAATCATTTTAATGGTCTACTAATCCACGGAAAATTGTAAATCAAAGACTTATATCCATTTTTGATTACATACTTGCTTCTGTACCACAAATCAAAATACGAGCGATATGAGATTTTTCATCATTACTAGTGTGTCAGCCCAAATTAGATTTTGGTGTTCTGTGTTCATCATCTCTCTAATATTATCTGTTCAAAGGCCAAGAACTTTATTGTCCAAATTTTATTAGCAAGCTGCATATTAGATTTGATAATCTCACTGATCGTTTCTATCTTCCAACTAGTGCACGTCTTGGTGCTCAGGAATTTTTTTTTTGCTTTGGATTGAGCCTTTTATACCGGTTGATACTTTTGGCTAGGTAGGGAAAGGAAATTTAGATCAGAAAGAGGGTAAAATGGATGGAAAATTTTGATTTTGTCATTTTACCACCATCCAAATTTTTTACTTGGCATTGTTTGGCCCGTTTTTGCTTACTTATAATAGCTTCCACTTCTTAAATGTCTAGAAAATTACAGTGTTTTTGATTTTTTTCTATCGAATTTAACACATTTTCATTTATGTTTGTTAAATCTATCAGAGTCATGATATTCTTAAATAGTTTTATTTTTGGAAAATTTTGACAAAGAACGGAAGCGGCATAACATTTCCTTCCATTGAAACTAAATTTGGATGCTGACTGTATTTTATAATATGAAAGCAAGAAAAAAAAACTAATTTAATTCAGTTAAGAAACTTCCACGAAAGAAAATAAAATAGAAAACTATATATTATACTCAAATGTAAATATATATATATATATATATATACATGTATATATACACATATGTACTCGTATATGAGAGAAATATTTTTCTTTTACTAATGCAAACTTCACTTTTTAACCTCTTTAATTTAAAATGGCAAAATAGCAAGGATAACAAACGTATACAAAAAAATATAATAATAATAATAAAAAAAATTAAAAGTTTCCTTTTATAAGTTGTTGTTGTTGTTGTTTTTTTTTTTTTTTTAGTAGACCTCACCAAGAACATCGCCATCAGCAGAACACAAAACTGAACATAAATAAAATTTAAACAAAAACTTTTATATATGTACAAATTCTACAAATAAGTTTATTTCTCTTTCTATAAAATAAAATAGTATTCGTATTCAGTTCCTAGGACATTAGGGAAATGTCCAAAAAAACAAAAATAAAAAACAGAAAAAATTTAAAGTCATGAAAATGAATTTTTGTTAGTTTGTATTTGTTAAGATTGTAAATTATAATGTCTACACAATAATAAGTACAATACCACCTACTAAATCTACTGGTACATATATATACATTATATATACAAATATCTTGAAAGAGTATCTTAAAAAACGCGACCGAGGATATGCTTTTAAGTACATCACGAAATAAATTAAGTTTTTTTTTTCTTTTTCTACATAAAAAACGTAAATTTTTGCTTGGTAAAATTTATGACTTTTTTTTTTGTTTTTTTTTTTTTGTTCCAGCTCAGAAAACTGTAAATTAAAAAGTGCAAAAAGTTTCTTAAAAGGATTATGGAAAATTTATTTTCTTGAATTACATTTAATTTTATAGTTAAAATTAATATTATTTTTTACACTTTAAAATTAAATAGAAAAATATTTTAAATAATTTTCGTGCACTTTTTTTTGTTTTTTTTTTTTCAAATTTTTAAACATTAACTAATGTCTAAGAAATGTTTTTTTTTTTTTTTTAAATAAATTTTGTTAGTAGTAAATTTGCGATAGAAAGGATAATATTTAAAATAATATTTGATAAGGGATTTCAGACTTTACCGTCTCTAGTACATGCAAGGTTTTATTACCCGAGGTTTTTTCTATCAAAAATTTTGTAGTGACTCTAACATATTTACTGATCATAAGCCACTATTGTAGCTGTAACTAAATGCTTTAAAATAATTTGGTTCTGATGTGTTAAAATAATGTCTATAATTTTGATAGAAGGATATTAAATACATTTTTATTATTAAAATAACTTCTATATTATGTGGAACTACAGCTAATGGTAAAAAAATGTATAGAGTAGAAAACCAAAAGTTATTTTCAGGTACAGACCTAGAAAGAAGAAAATTTTAGAATTCTATATAACAACTTATCAGACCTGGATGTTTTATTTTATCTGATTTATCAGGACAGGTCTATAGTATGTTTCAATCTTTAGAAAATGATATAATAATCGCATGATGTGAAGTACGATTTGATGCTGTAAAGGCATTGTAAATTTTAACACTACATAAAAACGCTGAATATTGGTAATGGCTGGTAATTTTATTTCAATAACATCAGATAAGATTAATGTCGTTTTGTAGATCCTTAAAAATATTTGTTCAGTTCAAAAATGAGATAAATTATTACTTTTTCAAAATTTACAAAATTAACACTAATCCAAAAAGGTTTGCAAAATTGATGGTTTTTGATTGACTTTAAATTTATTATACTTTTTTTTTGTTTCTCTAATTTACAAACAACTTTATATTAAATAGTATTTTATTAACGAGATGTTAATCAAGATTCCTATTTAATAAATTATCAAATACATTAATAAAAATTAGATCCAATTATCAAAAGACTTTATATAAATTATATATTGAGCTTTAGGGCTTAAAAAATATATTAATTATCACATTTTGTCATGTTCTTTAAAATAACTTTAATTTTTATATTTGTAATAGAAATTGATTTTATTTCACGCAGTGGATAAATAAAACAGTACTGGTAATACAAGAGCACAAATATTTACACATTTTCGATAATATAATCAATTTCTTTTATGATCATTTCCACTATCATCACTATTTTAGAACGCAGTAGTTTCGGATAGCAATGGTCGTAATTTAGAATTGCATGTAATATGCGACTGTGTTTCGTGTAATAGGCGATTGTTTTTGTGGGTAGAACAAAATAAATTAGAAAAAAATATTTCATAAATAATAATTAATAAAAAAAAATTTATAAATAATATTTAAATTTTTGAAGAAATTAAATATAAACAAAAATTATCTAAATATTATAAAACGCAATGATTTTTTGGTTTTGAAAAAAGAAATATACGCTAAAATGCTCTATTGAGTCTTATAACTTTTGTTTTCATTTTTTCATTATGCTTAAAAATAAAAATATTGAATGCATAGAAAGTTATGTTATACCCACATTTCATATACAAATCACTCTTGTATATCTACAATTCATTATAGTGGGTCGCTACATTACAACCCGCTCTCTCATTTTATCTAATATAATCAATCATAGAATCACAGAATCTAGAAAAAAATAATGGTAGCGAATTATATTATAATATTAATTATTAATAAATATTAATATATTATTATGTAGAAATTATTATAAATTATAAGAAAAAAATTATAAATAATGTCTTAACAATAAAAAATAACGTAGCTATTAATTTGACATTTTATACAAAACTGAAAAAAAATTGGATGTTATCTTGGAAATTTAGTCAAAGGATTTTAAAAATCTAAAATAACTAATAAGACAAGTTCTATTCTAATTGTAACAAATATTCACAAATAAATTAGAATTTCAATTATAATTGACTACAATTTTAAATCTCCTAGGTTTTCATCTTAGAATTAGCCAACTCGAAATGTTTCTAATTTATAACAATTCAATTCTACCAATTGAAAAACACATAAATCATAGATAAAAATTTTCAATTAAAATTGGGAAAAAATTTAAACAGGGATTTAGAATTAAAATTACTCTTTCATTATGCACACAACCCTAAGTAGATATATAATAAATATTTTAAAATAATCTAATCACAGCTCATTGCATTTGTAAACATATAAAAAATTTACTTACATGACAGTAGAATTGAATTAATAAAAAATAATTATAATATTTGAAACTAAATTGTCAAATCTTTGTTTTTATTTTGTTTGTCGCAAATTAATATCAAATGATGTTACACATTTTCATGAGCTCAATAACAGTACTGGTTTGTAAGACAAGTTCACAAATACTTATTGTCATACATGGAAAATGAATTATATGTTCTCTTGTTAGTCCCTATTTCTGTGTATCATTGCGTAATTTTTTTTTTCTAAAACAAAGTGGTATCAGGACTCAGTTTGTATCACCAATTGATTTAATTCATAATTTGTTTATTTTTAGTGATTGTAGCAGTGCTCCTATATAGATAAATTTATTAAATTCTCCAATACATACTTTAATCTCCAGAACAACATATACCTGTTGATTTAACATTTGGTCGTTTAATTAAATCATCTCCTAACCAACAATTTTGTTTTTTTCAAAAATTAAAAAAAAAATAATAAAAAATCATTAAAAATACTTTAAAAACTCATCAATATCAGACAACACAACCTTCACAATTAAATAGAACTTATAATCCAAAAAAAAGCATATTCTTTTAATATTTTTTTTTTTTAAATGAAATAAGTTGATGTTCGTTAGTAACTTTATTTTGATACATACTCCAATTATTTTCATTAAAAATTGATTTATTAAAAATTTACAAAAAAAAAAAAAAAAAGTACAAAATAAAAAAAAAATAAAAACTTTATCAATACTTTTTCAATATGTTATAATTACGTTATAAGCTTGCACAAGTATAAAATCAAGAAATAATCAAAAAACAAAATGAAAAAAATATATCTGGTATCTTTGAAACAAGTTTTTATTTTCGAAAAGCTCTCATTTTCTATATTATAATAATAATATAAAAAGAAAAATAATTTATCCATTACCCTATAATAATACACCTAACATTTTACCACCATTACAACCACCACAATCATAAATAAATGAATGAATCTGTCAGGTTTTTTTTTTCTCAAGTACATAAAAAAAGAAATAAACAAGTTTAAGAAGGATTTTGACATAATTCTTGAAAATATTTCATTGTGCAAAACCAATGAAAATGATAAAATAACAACCAAACAAACTTTTTTAATAAAAAATTATCTAAAGAAAATTTTCTTCTTACTCGTCTCGTCTACTTTAACTAAGAATTTTTTTTTATTCTTTTTCTTATGCTTCTTTCTTGTTTTTTTATCTCTTACTTGTTTTTCAACTTAAAGACCTGTCTATGATATCTTCTCAATCTATAAAATCCAATATCTATAATCAAATCGAAGTAAAGGTATATAAAATCGTTATACCAATTGACTGTAAATCGATATTTCATTTCTGAAATATTTTTTCAGTTGAATTTAAATTATAAATTTGTTATTTTACAAATATATTTAGGATATTCAAAATATTGACTTAGATCAAATACTGTAGTAGGTTTTTACGATAAATAATTAGATTAAATTAGCTCTAGATACATTAGTATTATTAATTTTCTAATTTGATCTGATATAGTATTGAAAAATCTTTAATTATTAGACTACCCAAGGAACATTTTATATAAGTTATAGTCACAAATTTTTACTATAGACTCATTACTGTATATTTTATTTATTTATTTCATTTTGAACTCAAAAGCGCTAAAGCTCGTATAGAGTGTTTTACAATCAAAATTAAATATGTATAAAATTCAGTACAATTATAGTATATAATTCTAACTAAGCCTAATAAGAAGAAAACAATATACATCTAAAACTAAAATTAAACATAATTGTGTAAAATGAACATTAATAAATATAACTCAATTACAAATCGTTTACCGTAGACAAAAATTGTAAATGTGCACAGAATGCATATACAGTAAAGATTAATTGTTAACGTAAGCTTATGATTGCGGTTATAATTTTACGGTATGTATATACGTTGTGACTATATATTTACAGATATTTTCTTTGTAAGCTTATAGTTACAATGTACCTTTACTGATCGTTTACTAGGCACATGTGTGTAAATATATACTAAATGTTTCCGTTTATGTAAAATTATACCTACAATTTAACTTTACTTATCGTTTATTAACTAAACAAATATGTGTTTACAGAAATAAAATGTTTACGTTTATGTAAACTTATAGTTACAATGTAGCTTCACTGATCGTTTACTAAGTAAATGTATATTTACATATATTAAATGTGTCCGTTTATGTAAATATAAGCTACAATTTAACTTTACTTATCGTTTATTAACTAAACAAATATGTGTTTACAGATATAAAATGTTTATGTTTATGTAAACTTATAGTTACAATGTAGCTTTACTGATCGTTTACTAAGCACATGTACATTTACATATAATAAATGTTTCCGTTTATGTAAAATTATAGCTACAATTTAACTTTACTTATCGTTTATTAACTAAACAAATATGTGTTTACAGAAATAAAATGTTTACGTTTATGTAAACTTATAGTTACTATGTAGCTTTACTGATCGTTTACTAATTAAATGTATATTTACATATACTAAATGTGTCCGTTTATGTAAATATAACCTACAATGTAACTTTACTTATCGTTTATTAACTAAACAAATATGTGTTTACAGAAATAAAATGTTTACGTTTATGTAAACTTATAGTTACTATGTAGCTTTACTGATCGTTTACTAAGTAAATGTATATTTACATATACTAAATGTTTCCGTTTATGTAAAATTATAGCTACAATGTAACTTTACTTATCGTTTATTAAGTAAACAAATATTATGTTTACAGATATAAAATGTTTATGTTTATGTAAACTTATAGTTACAATGTAGCTTCACTGATCGTTTACTAAGTAAATGTATATTTATATATACTAAATGTGTCCGTTTATGTAAATATAACCTACAATGTAACTTTACTTATCGTTTATTAACTAAACAAAAATATGTTTACAGATATAAAATGTTTACGTTTATGTAAACTTATAGTTACTATGTACCTTTACTGATCGTTTACTAAGCACATGTATATTTACATATACTAAATGTGTCCGTTTATGTAAATATAAGCTACAATGTAACTTTGCTTATCGTTTATTAACTAAACAAATATGTTTACAGATATAAAATGTTTATGTTTATGTAAACTTATAGTTACCATGTAGCTTTACTGATCGTTTACTAAGTAAATGTATATTTACATATACTAAATGTTTCCGTTTATGTAAAATTATAGCTACAATGTAACTTTACTTATCGTTTATTAAGTAAACAAATATTATGTTTACAGATATAAAATGTTTATGTTTATGCAAACTTATAGTTACAATGTACCTTTACATAATATCACCTTTATTAAGTAAACGTACGTTTACAGCAACAAATTGTTTACGTTTTTTAAATACATTTTATGATAAACTGAAGTAATAAAATATAATTTCAAAATATGTAGAACGTGATTGAAAAATCTACAAAACACCACGAAAAATTAATTCTATTACCAATGTTTTCTTACATCAAATTTTCGGTCAAGTTAAGCTCTCATGTAACACTTTTGTTAGACATTTGTTTCCATAGAGTATTCCAACTTGAGTATTCTGTGTGTTTATTAAGCTTCAACACGAATTCTACCAGCAACAAATACATAAAAACTGTTAATAACAAACTTGATTGAAATTAACATACATTACTAATTACCCTAAATTATCATTTTACATATATAGAAATAATTATCTATAAGTAAAAAATTAAAAATTGTCATCATTTGTACCAAATCAAATATTTGCCAAATGTATTCCATTTATATAGTCTTACATACCATACATACTTCTTCCACTATGCATTTACAAGCTTACAGATACATATACATATTATATTGAACCAAAAAATAATTTGCATTAATTTTATATGAAACTAAATTGAAGCGGAAATTTTTAATATCTATTTTTTCCACTCAAATAGAATACTGTATCTCTCATCATTTTTTTTTTCTCCACTATCCATCTAAGTTTTTCATTAATTTTATAGAAAAAAAATATTTTTACCAAATTTATTGCACTTAAATGATATATATATATATGCATACTTTGTATATACAATATGTAATATTGTGTCCTTTATTTTTATGACATATTCATTACACAGAGTATATAAGTTAAATAATGTTATAAGCCCTTTGTTTTTTGTTACAAAATACAAAAAAAAAAAAAAAAAAAATACAAAAACATAAAAATATGTGATCTCGGAAAGACTTTTTGTACCAGATGCTGCATATAAGAATAAAAAAAAAAAAAAGTAAAACAAAAACAACAAAAAAACTCATTTATCTTTACATGAAATTTCAACCTATATGTGGGCATAGTATTAAAAAAATGAAAATTATAATTTTTTTTTTTTTTTTAAATTTTATATTTTTATCCTTTTTGAAATAATTTTTTATATGTATGTATATGTATATATGAAATGAGCAATCATGAACGTGACTATTTTTTCTATTGGTTTATTTTTCTTATTTTTTTTATAATATACAGATTGATTCAATTGCAGTTATTTTAGCATAACAAAATAATTTTTTGATTTAAAATAACTTTCAGTTAGTCTATCTTGGTTGGTTCGTTAAAATTCAACTGAACTTTAAATAAGGTTAGATTTTGAATATATATTCGTTTTCAAAGATATACGTTATTCGTTAAGCGACACAAATTTTGGTTTATTTGGATAAATTTCAAATTGTGATTAAAATATTGCAAATGTAAAATTACATTTCCATAAGACCATCTGTTACATTTTCATAATAAAAATCCATTTTTATTAATATTAAACTTCAAAATTATCATTTTTTAATTTTTTAATTATTTTTCTTTATTCCCATCTTTATCTTTTCATATTTTTTTATTCTCTATTTCAATTTATGTAATTTCTATATTTACGTTTAACTACTCTTAGATCTCTTATCAATCTAAATTTGTAGAGAGCTATGAATTTTTTGTAATTTCAAAATCTATTTTCTTAAAATCCCAATTTTGACAATGTCAATTTTTAAAATCTCTAATTGTCAAAATTTCTTTTTTTTTTTTAAATCTTGAATTTCTAAAGCTTTTGGTTATGTTCGGAAAGTGAATAAAAAATAAGCAAATATTTTTAATTTTGGATTTTCATCGGAATCAGTACGTTTAGCCAAAAAACAAAAATCAAGAAACTGAAAATCCACGAACAAATAAATTTTCAAATACAGAAAAAATAAAATCCATAAAATCAAGTATTCATAACAGTTTAAGAGAACTTTCCGAAATCCAGTTACGATTCAATCCAGTAACACAAAACTCAGTAACATAAGATCGAGTTTATAAAAAAAAAACAGTAAAAATGAGTAGGACAGGACATAATATATTTCGAAAAAACCTGTTTTATATTTTTAATAGTCTTGACATTTACACTCTTACTGCCACAAAGAAAATTTTAGTTTAATTAATTGTGGCGCAGGTTCTTTTGAATTTAGTTCATATCACTTTTTAAAATTCTAAATTTGTAGAAACAAAAATTAATGCTTATTATCTACTAATATTAGCAAAACCTATCTAAATAACGTTTTAAATTGTGTTATTTGATTTTCGTCTTGATAACGACGTCCAGCATTCATACCATTTTTTCGCAGTACTCATGATTACGATTGTAATTTTACTGTATACGTTGTGACTATAAACTTACAGCTGATACAAAATATTTATCATAATGTAAAATTACAGTTACAATATAACTTTACTTATCATATCTACTAACTAAACAAATATATATTTACAGATATAAAATGTCTTTCTGGTCAGGTCTTTCTGGTAGATGTTTGATATTGATTTGGCCATTCATTACTACCAATGCTATTCGGCATTTTACCATTCTATTTACATATGATTTCTATAGACAATATCGGTTTTTCAAAGTTATTATTTCTATTTCGATATTTTCTTTCAATGGCAATAAGTGTTATAAAAGTAGCTTGTTATCTTCACTTTGAAGTTAAATTTTTTCTTCGATAGTTTGCTATTGCATATATAAATTTTATTAAATTATATATTTCACATATTATAATTAATTTAATTAATTTATTTATTTATTTAATTTATATATTTAATTTTTATTTCCAGAATTTCATTTTGATTAAGATTGATGTGCAAAAAGTGCTGCAAATTATGTAAGTTAATTTTAAAATCTTCAATTTATCAATTTATTTCAGTAAAAAATTAATAAATATTCTATAAATTACGTCTGAGTCATATTTTGATTATAACTACATTCGACTTCGTATTCCAACATTTTTCATACATGCAATATAATAAAAAAACATGGTTGCGTTCACTTCAATTATTATTGTTTTACTTAATCTTTACTATCACATAATAATAATTACAATATCTGCTATTGTTAGTGTGTATAATTTTGATCTTTACCCATTGAGTTTGCAATCAATACAACTTCTATTTTAAAATTTTACATGCTATTTGTATACCTACAAAATATATTACACTAGGAAAATCTATTTCTTCTATCGGAAAATTCTATTTCTAGGCATTAATTCCAGATACCTATATAATCTGTTGATTGTTCTGGTTTCGGATCAATAACGAATTTCTAATTTAAAAATGCAAATCACAAAATCTATATCGACAAAAAACAAATTTGCAAATCCCAAGGTCGCAAAAGTCAAATTTTCAAAATCGCAAACTGATAAAATCCAAACATAAAAAAAAATATTCTACTATTAACAAACCGAACAAATCGACAAAACCAAACCGAACTGCGTTTCGTTGTGTTAGCTTCAAATTAGAGCTTGTAATTTGTATTCTTTTTACCGTTTGTTAAAAAATGACATTTGGATTTCATACGGTTTGGATTTTGTTGATTTGGAATTTTTAAAAAAATTGTCGCATTTATCTTTTTGAAAATAGGAGAAAGGGCTGTTCTCTTTGTTTTCTAGTGTGTTTGATGGATTTAATATTATGTTATTTTTCTGTCATTATTTTCACACATCGACCTAAAAAAATTTGTATTGAATCCGTTCAATTTTTATTTTGTTGTGTTCAGGTTAGTGTCCAAGTTAAGTACTGAACAAATAATCATTTTACAACAGGATTTTAAATTAACTTTTTTTGTTTAACTGCACGTTCTCTCAACATTCAAAATAACTTTTTTTATATCAATATTGATTATACAATATTGAAAATATGGATTGTCCTGCAATAACAGTAAAAGTATATTTCATAAAAAATTTTCTTTTTTAGTTTTTATCAAAATAAAAATTTATTACACCAATATTATTGCATTCTTTTTTCTATATAACCATATACATATACAAATATAGTCATTTATATTTATGCATCTGTATCGTATTATATACATTAAACATTCATTTTTATTACGATTATAGATTTAATAAAAATTATTAATAAATTTAACACTTTGTAATTCGGAAGCAGATGATAACACTTTGAAAAAAAAAAAAAAAATTATTTCATAAATATATGAGTATGTTGCATATATAGGAGAAAGGATCATTGATGCAAGCAGGTTTATCACTCATACACAGTTAACCCTTTTACTCTCTTTCTTGTTTCGATTTTTGTTGTGTAAATATTTCCGAAATTAGAGTAATATAATATTTTTGAATTTATATTATAAAAATTTTTTGTGCTGACATAATGAAAAAAAAATCAAAAAAACAAAAAAAAAATAACAAAACTTGACTTTATAAGAATATAAAATTAAATTTTTGGTTAGTTAGGTAGATAGGAAAAGTTTTTGGATGTCAAGTGAGTTAAACGAAAATAATATGAAATAACCTTAAATACAAGTAAAAATGATTATCCAATAAAATAAAGAAAAAACAGGATATGAATTTATTTAATATTTTTTAAGTCGAACAAAACTATTTTAAATTAATTCTTCTGGAAATAATTTAAATGAATGAAAGGACTGGAAATATTTTCGTATAGAATCAATTTTATGTAGGGAATATCAGATTATAAATTTTATATTTTTCCATGTTTTGTTTTACAAATTACCAAGATAATAAGATTAATATTTTAGGTTCTTAGATATTGCCATACAAATACATATTATGCAGATAGTAGATAGTATTAAAAAAAACCAAAACATTTTGTATATAATTATGTATGCTAAGTCTCTGACTAAAAGCAGTTATCGTGACAAAAACTTATTGTATATAATTGCGTATGGCAAGTCTGAGTTACGATGTTCATCCTATAGTCTTAGAATTATAAAAAAAAGACATATTGAATAATTTAAAAGTAAAAAGCTATATCTGTTGAATGATAAGTTCGCCTTCATACACTAGACTGGTTTCATATTATTTTAATAATTATTCGATTCGATTATAATTCCCAACATAATCAGCCGTACCGGTGAATTCGATTCGATATAAAATTATTCGAGTTTCTCGATTCGATTCGATGAGAATTTCATAACGGTGAATTCGATCGAAAGACTAATTTTGTACTCATTTCAAAAAATGTAATCAAATAAGAAATATAACAAAATGTAGTGACTTTTACCTCAAATAAGTTCAAATTTCAAATTAAAAAAATAAATTTAGAAATAGTTTTAGAAATAAATTATTAAAAAACACATACGCATAAAAAAAAAAAAAGTTTTGAACGAGAAAATTTTCGATAAAAAATATTCGAATTTTTTTTAAATCGAATTCGTCGGTTGAAAATTTACGATCGAGTACTCGATTTTTATTCGATCGAATTCACCGGTACAGCTGAATCTTGAAAAATAAATGAAAAAATAAAACACATTTTTAGCACATAAATTTTTGCAGCCAATACAAACCTCTCGGTTTCCGAATGACATACATATCTTATTATATAAATATCTTGATATCGAATGACATATCTTTCTATCAATTATACAGTTACGAACTTGGTTGAGTGTACTTCTGAGTTTATTCTTAATATGGAGACAGGATTTTAAACTGATGTCATATACACTGACTTTAGTAAAGCTTTTGACCTTCTACCCCATTGCATTATACTATTGAAATTAATAAAACTTCCCTCCTTTTTCGTCAGCTGGGTCGAATCTTATCTGACAAATCGGAGTTACATCGTGCAGTTTAGAACAGTTTTTTCATCTTCGTTTGAAGCCAATTCAGGTGTCCCTTAAGACAGCCATTTAGGCCCACTCTTATTTGTAATTTCTATCAATGATGTAGCTGCGGTAATCAAAAACAGTCAAGTTAAAATTTATGCTGATAACATGAAAATCTTCAAAAAAATTACATCTCTACTAGACTCAACCCTTCTTCAAAAACATCTAGATTGAGCCTATTATTATAAGGTGGAAGACCCTTTGGCTCTTCCACCTTATAATAATAGACTCAACCTTATTCACCTAACTACATTAAAAAATAGACGTGAGATCGCGGATGTGCTCTTTATCACGCAAGTAGCTACCGGGAATATCGTACTGTCATTTATGTCTGAATCTGCTAAAATTAACACATGTACCCGATTTCGTTCGCCCAATCTTTTCACTTTAGTGTTTCATCGTACTAATTATGGTATGAATGAACCTATCCATCGAATGATGATCATTGCCAATAAGTACAAGGATGTAATTGGTTTAACCCTCTCAAAAGATGCGCTATAGAAGCGTTTATATTTTTAGGTCACCAAACTAATAATTCTTTTTAGTAATAAATTGTTTTTTTTTTTAACTAATCCAGTTTACTATATAAAACCCTAACCATAATAATCCAACTAACTCATACCTGTTTATACTAATATCTTCATAAAATGAATTTTATAAAATTTTGAAAATTGTCAATCTCTTTATGATAATTTACTCTTGATTCATTGTTTTGCTGTTTTTAAATTTTTTGATTTTTTTTATTCTTTTTTTTTCTTATTAATTATGTTAAAATTAAATTTTTAAAAATCTTGTAATTTGTTTGATTTCAACGAAGTAAATAAATAAATAAATAAAAAATAAATATCTCATTTATTATTTATGCCATTCCAAATTAGTGGTTTCATAATTTAATACAAATTCATTTGGGCATTCCATTAAATAAACTGTAATCAAAATATAAAATTATTAATCCATATAAATAGTGCTAATCAAATTGAAAGAAGTTAAATGGAGAAGTTTAATTAATTTTAAATAATTCAAAACTGTTCAGTTTACTTGGAAAATCAACAACTACTTGTAATACTATCAAAATTAAAGCTTAGAACAAGCACAACAAATATTTTTTAAACACAAAAGCATCCTACAATTTTGTCAACTATTTATCAACATTCAGGTGGGCTAATATAACCCGACCACGTTATAAAATAAAACAAAAATATATACTGTTATATAGTAGAGTATAGTTATATCAGTTAAAATACGATTCAGAGCAGCTACGTCAACATCATTCGAAGCAAATTCAGGAGTTCCTCAAGGAAGCCATCTAGGTCCCCTTCTATTCATAACCTCTATTAATGACGTTGTATCAGTAATAAAAAAATAGTGAAGTTCAAATTTATGCTGATGACATGAAAATTTTTAAGAAAATCACATCACTTCGAGACTCAAGTTTACTTCAAAATAATTTCGATAATTTCTTTGCATGGGGCCGTGTAGCAATAACCTCATGCTTAATACGAATAAATAGGTTGTGATGAGTTATCATAGGCGTACCAGTTTCTTTTCAAATATCTATTCACTTAATTGATATGTTCTTGAAATAGTTAGGTCGATCATTAGGTTTAGGAGTCACTTTCAACGAAAAACTGTCTTTTAAATCCCACTATAATAATATTATTAGTAAGGCTAACTCAATGTTAGGTTTTTTTAAAGTGATGGTCTAAAGAATTTGATGACCCTTATATCTTAAAATCCCTATATACATGTCTTGTGAGACCACAACTGGAATATGCTAGTCAGGTCTGGTCACCCTATTACGAAATTCATATTAAAAGAATAGAAGCTATTCAAAATAACTTCATAAGATATGCGGACTTCGCCACTTTCCTTGGTCCAATCCACTTGTCCTGCCTCCATATGAACACAGATTAAATTTGCTTAATTTAGCTACATTAAAAACTAGGCGTGAAGTTGCTGATGTTTTTTTCATCATCCATGTAGTGAAGGGAATATTACATTCCCATTTATATTGAATTCTGCCCGAATTTCCAATAACACTCGACTCCGGTCACCTAATATTTTCACACTTGTATTTCACAGAACCAAATATGGTGTGAATGAGCCTATCCACAGAATGATGATAATAGGGAACAAATATAAGAGCGTGATTGACTTATCACTCTCAAAAGATGTGTTAAAGAATCGGGTATACTTCTGTAATCAGAACCCTTCAAACTAACCCCTCTAACCATTAGGTAGTTAACTTTTGTAAATTTTTATTGTTTTTTAAAATTTTGATTCTGTTATATTTCAATCTTATATTAAAAGAAAAAGAAAATAATTATTGTAATTTGTTTGAATTAAACGAAATAAATAAATAAAAACGTATTGTTAGTAAATTACAAAAATTAAAATATATTAAAAAAATACGATAATACCAATCACTCAATTCTCATCCAACATGTCATAACCGCTTATGACAACATAAGAAAAAAATCGAAATAAAATAACCGCCATATTCAATTTAAAGTTTTCGAAAATATTTTCTATCAAAATTTGGTTTCATTCCGACAAAATTTGGCGATTTTAAAAAGCCAAAAACTAGTACAGTATACTATACACATATAAATATATTACTATATTTTTAAACTTTCAAATTCATTTTACTCGAAACATCAATTTCAGGCATTCATTCTTTGTTGCGAACTGTAGAATTAACAAAAAAAACTAATAATATTAAAGTAAAATAAAACAAGCGAAATGTGAATAACTGCTTAACCTACATTATTACGCAATCTACCTTTTAGTAAAAAAAAAAAGATTGAATTAGAATTTACTGCACAAAGAAGTCTATTAATTATCTCAAATCTGCCATATTAGTTGTAATAAATGAAATTGACATTCTATAAGGGTGTGAAATTGAATATGGAAAATCACAACGATCCTAAAATTATTCCATTTAATACTTTCAACCACAAAATTTGAAATTTCAAGGCCTAACGTTCTACCTGAGGGATATGAATGGAAATGAAATTAATTTAAGTAGATTTAAAATAAGAGAGTTAGAATATGTAAAAAATTATTTTATTTAGAACAAAATGTAGTAAATGAATTTGTAAATTATTTGAAATCGAATAGCTACAAGCCAAATAAATTAATCAAATAAAAAAAATAAAATAAATCAAATCAGGAATCATTACATATAACCGAAAATTTGAACTAACAACTTTCAATTGAATATAGTGAAATGACATAGACAGAGCATGAACAGTATAACATCACTTCCGTCACGTACCTTAATCTGTATATATCATTTTGTTATTTTTATTCCTGTCCTTTATCTGGTGTCAATCTAATGAACATAATTTAAAATTATTTTTATTTTTATTCGCCCAATTCGACTCTCATAGTCACCTTAAAAATCATATTTTGATACAAATTTTCAGAATTAAAAATTGAATGCATACAACGTCAAAATAGTCAACGAATTTTCATCCTTAATGGTTACCATTTTTTTTTATTCCAACCGGAAAAGAAAAGAGATGATAATTTTTTATTTTTTTTTTTTTTTTATTTTTTCTCTCTTTCATTTTCACTACCTCACATAAAAATAATTTTTAGTAAAATATATTTAAAAATAGTTGGTGATTTTATTAAAGCAATTATTATAAAAGTATTTCACAATGAATGGGTGTGTTGGTGATAGAATTAATTGTATCAACATTTAAAAATTATATCAAGGTGATAATAAAAAAAACAGCATTCTAGGCTAACATGATAGGTTAAAATTTAACCTCGGAAAATATATTTTATACCCCCGGAAAAGTTTTAAATTTTTGTTTTTTTTTTTTAAATAGTTATGAGTTTTTAAATAATATTTTTATAAATAAATTTTTATTATTTTTTTTTTTTTTTGTTATTCCGTTATTTTAGATCCTGGAAGTACTGGTTATACTCATATCTATACTTACATTTTTTAAGTGAATTTATATATTTAATGTGAATTATTTCTATATAGGTAAATAAAAATATTTTTGGAAGGTGAAATTTTAATACTGAATATTAAAAAAAAAATGTTTTTTGGTTTTTTTTGAATTTAATTAAATCTCAATTTTTATAAAAATTTAAAAGTGGTATCTGTGTATAAAATAATAGATTCATAATCTATTTAAATTCATGTGATAAAATAAATATGAACTTATGTGTGAAATGAATCCTTTTTTTTTACTTTAATTTAATTAAAAAAAAAAAAAATTTTTTAGCAAATGAAAGGTGTTAATTTAAAACTAAAGATATCGTTTAAAATCGGAATTGAAAAATAACTATTATGGTAATTTAATTTTCATTTTTTATGAATATGAAAGATTTAATTCAGCAGAACATTCAGAAATAAAAGTTCTATATTAATTGAAATTTTTCAAGCTATGAAAATGGAAATGGAACAAAATTACTACTAAACACATAGGGAAAGAAAATCTGACTAGCCTTAGTTGAAATACGTATCACAATTAACGTCAGTGGTTTAAGTATGTCGATGTATTGCGGCAGCTACTGTTACCTATTTAAAAATACAATAATATTGAAAGTTAAAGCTATTTTTACCAAGTAAACAAAAATTAGTTCTCAATAAACGATTAGTAGAAAAATAGACTAGTGAAAAAACTAGAAATAGAATAGAAAATAATATTTTAAGCTTATCCCAATATGCTCTAATATAACATTGTTTAGCAACATTAAACATATTGATAAAATTTACAATGCTATCAAATACAATAATTTATTAAAATAGATCAATATAATTTTATATTCAGATATCTCCAGTTCACTATTAACAATAACCTTGATTAAAAAAATAAATTCAAATAAATTAAATTTACAAAAAATTAGTATTAGTTTTTATTTTAACAACGTTAAGGTTTTGTTGAGCATAATCAATGGTGATTGAGCTGCAAATTGGGTACGAAAATATTTTATTACAACTTTTTTGTTGACAATGTTCCAATAAAAAATGTACTTGCATAAAAATCTCGTAAGACAATTCGAATCGAACAAATAAAAGCAGTTCAAGTACTGTAGATACTTTCGACTGTTCGAGCGAGTTATTATAAAAATATTATTGCAAAAAGGTTTATCCATACCTTATTTGTATTTTAAATCCGTTTTAGTACTGGCATAATAATTTCTAATTTTTTTCTAATTTTCCCATAAAATCTAAGTGGATGCGATATAAAATTAAATCTTTTATAGAGAGTAATTAAATCACCTGCAATACATTTTTTATTGTGATAATGAGTTTAAAGGTGGGCAAACTTTTCTGCAATAGAGTAGTATTTAAAAGGGGACGTAGCGAAATAAAATATTTTTTTAAAATTTTTAATTTTCATTTAGAAATTTTAATTTAAAATATTACTTTATGTATACGTCAATTTGGAATATAAAAAATTTAATTTATCAAATTGCCACAATTCACACATCGCCAGAATCAAATAATTAATAATTAAAAAATTAATTAAATAAATATAAAATACTGTCAATAGACAGTATATGTACTGTCAAAATGACAGTTATTAAAAAAAATAAATATTAACCTACTGCCAATAGACAGTTAAATTGTCAAAAGTAGCCGCAGCAGATATAAAAAACTCGGGCGAATACTAGCCATCATTAACGGGTTAACATTTTGGTTGACGTTGTTGTATTTTATTTAAATTAATTATTTTCTATACTTGTGGGCTAAAATTTTATCAATTTTGTATACATTTTATTTTCAGTCAAATTTGTTGGTTATTTTGCTAGAAATTTTAAAGTGAGATTTGACGATTTTGATAGTATATATGTCTTTTTAAAGATGAACATAATAAATTTAATTTAATGCAGTCATAATATGTTCTATTTCTGTTGCACATACTCGAAATTAATTAATTTATTAACGTTTGAATGTCATATTTTTGAAGATAGATAAAAACTTAATAACCCGCATAACCGATCATTTTGTTAATATAAAAATAAAATAATAATAATTGATACTAAAAATTTAAAGCGATTATTAAAAAATAATTTTTATAATCAATATAAAATTTATTTTCATTAAAAATATATATTTTTTTTAATTGAAATAATTTTTAAGTATAAATTATTGTTGTATAAACACGAGGATGTCATGTCATATTTCATAATAAATTATTTATGTTTTCTTGATACTATAGAAGTTCATATTATTTTATATTATCAATGTATCAGTTAGAGAAGTTTGATTATCAGAAAATGTCAATTTATTTTTTTAATAATAACAAAACAACAAACATATTGACAAGTTTTTATCCCTATATTAAAGTTGCAAACTTTCGAAGGATTATATTGTATATGTACGTATAGTTTCATAATTATATTATATTCGAGAGTTAAGTTCATATTATGTATGTATTTATTTTTTTTTATAATTGTATTTATTTCTTAGAAATGTTAAGAGTATTTATTACGAAATAAATTGAGCATTTGATGAACGTAGTATAAGTTAGATATCCTGCAATTTTAATTTTTTTTTTTTTTTGTGAAAACTTTTTATATATACAACTTTATTAAGAATTAATACACCTTACGGGTTATATATTTAATCCAAAAGGTATTATAGATTTTATTTTTAGTATATAATATAATCAATAGGTGGAGGTCATATATGTTAAATATATTTAGAATATTATACATAAAATTTCTTAAAAGTAATTGGAAACGATATAAATATAAATATTCTGTTCAATAATCGTACTCCTTATCGCAATGTACGTTACTGGTTTAATTGTGTTGGCGTATTGAGTAGCCACTTATATCTAACTATAATCCTACTTCTTGCACTTATGTTTTTCTAGTTAAAAACTGCAATATTTTTCACAAATATGTTTTCTAATTTTTCATTGAATAAACTATTAGACGGCTTTCATCGACAGGAAGCTTATTTCAATAATTTTAGATTCACTCCATTTATATAAAAAATCTATTTAGTGAATAATTATATTGGCAGAAGAAATCCGATCTCAAAACTGTGTTGATATTAACATGTGAAACAAGGTTGTATATATTGTCCTTATTGCTTTTTAATATCTCAACGTTTTTATTATTTTCAGGGAGCCATAAATGATGGTAAAACGGATATTAATATATTATTCTTTATTAGATAGATAGATTGTGAATTTCGGGATAAAATCTGTCCCCTATATCAGCGCAACCACAAATGGGCTTATTGTAATAACTAGTGTTTATTATTTATGCTCTAATTCATTAAGGATATCTGATTTTGTGATAACACTCAGGATATTCTTCTTGCTGGATAGCTATCATCAGAGAACGATAGCTTCCATTGCTCTTTATGAAATCAAACTACAATTACGTTTTACCAATTACAAATTACAATGAGATAATAGATTTTATAATCCTTTTAACTTTATCATCGGAATCCTGGGTCTCTTCATTCCTTAATAATAGCCGGTCACAGACTTCGAAGGTTATTTAAAGCGATTAAAATTGAATACAGTATAAATTATATTAAATTCATTTATAAATCAATAAAGTTAAATTTTATTCAACAAAATCAACTTGAGAACTAACTATAATATAAATACATAAGAATATTAACATGTTATTTGAATAGAGAAAGTATAATACCATAAAAAAATATGCTAATAAAAGATAAATATATTAATAACTATTGTCAATAGATATGACAAAGTGCATTGATTATTGCCAAGTAGCAAAATAGAGCATATTTTTCATTTTATAAATTCATCATATTGATGCAAATTTCATGTTTAATTTGATTGAGCCCTCTCGTTAAAATATGTCACCTGTCGGTATGTACAGAATTTCAATATGTTTTTCGTCCTGCATTTTGTTTACAATAATGGTACTTAATATCTATTTGCATATCTATTTGTGTCGACTTGTTATAATGATTATGATTTTTTGTTAAGTTAAAATTGCCACTTTGATTGTCACAAAATATTTTTGTTTTATCTTTGATAAATGGAAGCTTAAGATCTGTCAACAATTTTCTATTATACATAATTTCTTTTGCAGCTTCAGTCAAAATCCTATATATTCAGCTTTTCCATCGTTGATAGTGCGACATACATTGATGTTTTCTTGATTTCAAGCATATTGGAGCCTCACATAAAATAATAATGTATCCGTAATGGAATTTTTTTTTTCTTATATAATTCCAAGTCTATGGGATGAATACCCTAACTGCCGTTACATAGAGACTTGGAATACACAATCACATTTACGATCTTGAGCCAGACCAGTCTGAGTCAACATAACACTTTAAACCTTTGCCAGGTTTCGTATATTTTATGGAATAGTCAGATGTGACTTTAAGATATCTCAGAAGGCGCTTTGCTGCATTCAAGTGAATTAAGAATGGAAAACTAGCTAAATTTCTATTATACCAATCATTGCTTACTGCACCAAATTGTTTATATTTGATAGTTCTGTCTATCTTTTTTATATTACATAATCGCATGATATTTTCTGATATCATATCAATGCTTATTTTGTTTGCACACGATTATTGTCTGCATATTGAGTTGAGCTTTTAATAATGTCTGCACAATATCTGCATAATGAATAGTACAAAATTGATTATCCAAAATATGGAATTTTTCGTTAATAATCAGTTCAAATGTTTAATACAATTAAAATATATTATTTGGAATCTGTTGGATCCGTTTATTTAGAAGAAACATTTGTATTATACGCAGGAGATTTCAAGCTATGCAAAAACAACAATAACAACTTTTTTTTAGATCAGTATAATATTGTTCACGTTCAACAACTACTGTTGATATTTTATAAGAGTTATAGTTGAAAATAATAAAATTGATTTTTCTCACTTGTTGTATAATTTTTAGTAAGAATATCTACTTACAGAATTCAATATAAAAGTAATAGATCAAGAGATACGTATACACTTTAAAAGTTTTACTTACTTTTTTTTTTTTTTTTTAATAAGTTATTAAGTTTTCCAATTCTCTATATAAAAAGTTTTTAATTAATTTCCAAAGGCCGTAAATTATTTTTTTTATATACCTATATAATAAATATTTACAAAATATATATATATATATATTTTCTTTTCACTTGTCGTAGCTACCTATTCCATCTGAAAATAGAATTTTTTCTATATTTTTATGAATTATTAATAATAATTTCCATCACCTAAATATAAACTTAAAAGATAAACCACTTCATTAATTATTAATGAAATTGTATTAATTGTTTGTTTGTTTGTTTGTTTGTCTTATGAATTATATTATTTAATTATAATTTTGAAATTACTTTCAAGTTTAGTTTGAAGTATAATTGAAAATTCTTTTTCTAAAGTTAAATTATTATTAAGTTTTGATGAAAATATCGTTAAATAGTTTGAGTGAAAAAATGAGTTTTTTTACAGGTTGTTTTCGAAAAAATCTATATATTTAATAATGGTATAGTATGTAATAAGCAATAATTTATAAATTTTAGTTTGATGTTATATCAGTGGCAGTAATAAATATAACCGATTAAGTCGAAATTCAAAACTTTTCAGTATAACCATTTTAAAATCATTACAATTTTCAAATTATTCTGCAAAAAAGTTGTGAAGACATAAAAAGACCAGTGTTTGTTCGGAATATCCATTTTTATTGAACTTTCATTTTTTAAATTAAACAATATTATTAACACAAATAATATACATAGTTTTCTACATATTTTCAAATATAATATATTATATATATTTTTTTAATAACAAATAAAAATGTTTTATATAACTTAATTTATTATGAGTTTATAATTAAATAAAGTTTTAAATAATATTTTTGGTTTAATAATATTCATAATTTATAAGTATGTAAAAATTAAATATACAATAAAATACAAAAATAAGATGCTATAATATAAGAAGAAAATGAAAACATAAGCGATAAACTTTATTTTTGTTCAGATAAAATCACAAAATAAATTTGTCAATAATAATAATAATAAGTCAATTTCAGAAACAAAGTTTAGTATATTTTCTAAACTTAAGATGTAATATTTTTCATGTATAGGTAATAATTCATTTTATTTTAACGACTTAAGTTGGTGTATGTGCATAATACAGTCTAGAGCTAATTTAGGCAAATAAATTAATGAGCTTTTTTCAACTTTGAACATTCATAAAAATCTTGACATTTTTGTGACAGATAGATTTTTGCACCTAGAATTCGATGGTAACAATATCTCATTTTTCGATTATGTCCACTTAATCGGTTATGCATTATAGCCACATACATATTTACATCTTTCTCTAATATGTATAGCGATGTAGAAATGAATAAATTTATTATTTCGACTGCATATAAATGTACAGCCAAACCTTAGCACCATTTTCCGGTTAGGATGTGGGCTATCTCGCAATAACAAATCATATTATGTACTTATTTGATAATTTAATACTAATAGAAATTAAATACAAGCAATTTCAATCTAAATTTTATCTAAATCTATTTATACCGGGTGTTCCAGAGTATCCGTATCAGCTTTTTCAGAGGAGAATGAGCCATTATTTTAAAATTTAAAAAAAAAAATTATTAACTAAATCGAGGGTGCTTTATCGATTGTTGATATTTTTAACCTCTTGGAAGGACTGGAAAAATTTTTTATAAGCTCAAAATTCTCCGAAATTGGTCGAAATCGACATTTTCAAGTTGGAAGGGGTACTTTTTTTTACAAATTCAGATTCAGTATTTCTGTTTAAAATTAATAAAAATAAAATAAAAATCCACCATACTTGAACAAACCTTTGGCAAATTAAAATTAGTAATAATCATTTTTATTAATAAATTTGTTTTTCATTTTATTATATTTTTTATTTCCGTTTTGGGTTTCTATAAAGTTTAAACTAAAAAAAAAAAAAACAAAATAAAAAAATCAAAAAACCAAAAATTTACTTTACAAAAGTTTTATATTTTTTGACGTAGAATCCGAATTTGCATAAAAAAGTACCCCTTTCTATTTAAAAATCTTGATTTCGGCCAATTTCGGCTAATTTTGAACTTAAAACCGGTCCTTTTCGGAAGTTTAAAATATCACAAATTGATAGGGCATCCTTCCCTCCTTCCTTCCCCTCTTCAACAGCTGATACGCATGCTCTGAAACTCCTGTTATACATATATAATTTATAACATACTAAAGTATTAGTTTTTATTTAGTATTTTTCCATTACTTTATTTATTTTGTCTTTTTTTTATTTTTTTTTTTAAACCGGAAGATGGTATTGCGTTCTGCTCTTGAAATATTATTTTTTTTATTTTATTTTATAAATTTTTGTACTTTTTATTGTTAAATTTAATTATCTATCATTTAAAAGAATAATAATGAAAATCGATTGTGAAATGGTTCAATCAGATTATATATAATGATCGTATAAAAATGCAGGTAGCGATCTGAAATTTCTCTTCTTTGGTTTTATTGGTAAAAAAAAATAGAAGTGTAAGAAAAAAATATTCTAGTGACCTCCATCGATCTCAATAACTTGAAAATTTATATTCAGTACACACACTTTAGTTGGGGGTATCTATCGTCGTTCCTGTTCCCATATCTGATGGCAACCCCCTTTTTATTCACCACACCTTAAATACAATATTTGAACTCATTTTACTTTAAGAACAGTGATTCAAGTACTCATATTTGCTCTACTAATTATCTACTCTACTGTTATTTTTTCATGCACACATGTACTTTTGTATATTGTATATTTTAATTTAACTGTAATTGAATTTGGATGCTAAGTAGGGAAATAAAAATTTATAATTGTTTTTGATTGGTAGTTCAAGCTGCAAACAGTTTATCAATACTTGTTGTTTCTAGCTTCTCCAGCTTCTTGCAATTAGCTATTTTTAGCACAGGTCATATATAAATAAATAATTAAAAATATAAATAATTTTTGAATTAGTAATAATAACAAAAAATATTTTATTTCAATGTGCATGGTTTCAGTATTGTATCATAAAATTTTGTATTTTTTTTTTTTTTTTTTTTTTTTTTTTTTTTCTCCTATTACTCCGCGTGGTAGCATAGGGCTTCGATAGTGAACCTCCATTCCTCTCTGTTGAGTACTACTTCCTTAATATCGTCCCAGGTATAATTGTTGACTGTTAATTCTTGATCGATTGTGCGTCTCCATGTGTTGTATGGTCTGCCGGGTCTCCTTTGTCCTTGTGGATTCCACTCTAGAGCTCTTCTTGCTATATCACTTTCTGATTTCCTTAGTGTATGACCTATCCATTTCCATTTTTTCCTATTTATCTGTCTGTTGATAGGTTCTTCTCCAGTTATCATCCATAAATCCTCGTTGCTAATTCTTGCCGGCCAGAATATTCTGCATATAATTCTCAAGCACTTGTTGATGAATACTTGTAGCTTCTGTTTGATTCTGACCGAAGTGAGCCATGTTTCACTGCCATATATTAATGTTGACTTAACACATGCTCTGAATATTGTTAGCTTTGTTGTTCTCGATATTTGGTTGCTCCTCCATATCTTCATTAGGCTCCCAAATGTTCTTCTTACCTTATTTATACGGCTGTTGACATCTTCTGTTGTACCTCCTCTTGTTGTTATGATGCTCCCCAGGTAGTTGAATTCTTCTACGTATTCTATCTGTTGTCCACTCACTGTTATTGGCTCACTATCACTGTTGTTTGTCCTCATTGCCTTGGTTTTCTTGATATTTAATTCCAGTCCCGATTTCTTTGCTTCATCCTGTAATCTGTTGACTTTGTTCTGTAGGTCCCTTTGATTTTTTGATACGAGGCATATATCATCTGCGTAATCTAAGTCTTCTAAGTTTCCGAAGAGATCCCATTCTATTCCGTTTATTCCAGTGCAAACTTCTCTTAGAATGTCGTCTAGTATTGTGTTGAAGAGGAGTGGAGATAGTGGACATCCTTGTCTAACTCCTATATTGGTGTAGAATGGATCACTGATCTTACCTCTGTGGTGTTGAACTGTTGTCTCTGCATCTTCATACATCGCTTTGATGATGTTGATGATTTTTTCAGGAACTCCCTTCTTTGTAAGTGTTCTCCATATTGCGCATCTCTTGACTGTGTCGAATGCTTTCTTAAAATCTATGAATAGTAGATATAGTGGGGCATTCCATTCTACTGATTGTTCAACTATGACCCGTAAAGTATTTGCCTGGTCTACACAGCTTCGGTTTGGTCTGAAACCTGCCTGCCCTTTCCGTAGTATTGGTTCTAGTACTTCTTCTAATCTTTTCTTTATAATAATTGCTATTATCTTATGAATAGTATTTAGAACCGTGATTCCTCTCCAGTTGCTGCACTTTGCCAAGTCTCCTTTCTTAGGTATCTTGACAATCATTCCTTTCTTCCATGATGGTGGTATATTCTCCTCTATCCATGCTTTCCTGATGTGGGGTTCAATTGTTTTTGCGAATAAGTCAGGGTCCAGTTTGGCTATTTCTGCTGGAATTCCATCTTCACCTGTTGCTTTGTTGTGCTTCAGGATATTGATTGTAGCTTTGATTTCTTCTATATTTGGAGCTTGAGTAGATATTGGCAGTCCCTCAGTTGGGTAGATATTTGCATTGTCTCTGTTTCTTATGTCTGCTTCAGTATTTGTACTTTCTTCGTTGCTCAGTTCTTGGAAATGTTCTCTCCATCTCTTTAATTGATCCTCTAAGTTTGTGATGAGCGCACCATTTTTATCTTTAATTGGTTTGTTTTGTTGTTCCGACTGGTTTGTTAAGTTCTTGATTATGCGATGCAATTCTCTCAGGTTATGTTGCTGTGCTGCTTTTTCTGCTTCTCCGGCTAAATTATGTAGAAATTTCCTTTTATCTCTTCTTGCTGCTCTTTTTACTGTTTTCGCTATTTCTTCATATTCTCTTCTTGATGGCATCCTGTTGTTTATCATTTTCTTCATTTCACCTCTTCTTTTAATCAAGGCCCATGTGTTATCGGTTATCCAAAATTTTGTATTACGTCAATTAATTTTCGATGACACAATACCGAAACAACACAAAATTGGAATAACATAATTGGAAGCATGATTATATTTTTGATGGTCGTTTAAAAACAAAAAACAAACAGAAAAAAATAAAAATAAAAATCATTTTAAATAATTCATTTAATTAAAATTCAAATAAGACACTTTACATACATATACATATAATATCTTGATATATTTTCCAATTTGAAATGTCACGATTTCCATTTTAACCGCCTTGATAACAATTTCAAATTTGAATAAAATTATTATTATTATTATTTCTTTCTTCTATACATTTTCATTTTAATTAGAAAATATAATTTACCATTAAATTGATTATAATTCAAATCATTAAAATTTCTATTATTTTCCATTTTCTTTCCTTTTCCTGTATATACAAATTTGTATTTTTCTTTTCTTTAGAAAATATTATAAAAGCTTTACTAAAACATTTATTCCATTACAAAAACACTAAATTTTGAACAAAAGTTAATCCCATTTTCTTCTTATTTTTTTGTTTTATTTTTTTTGTTTTTTTTTTTTTTATAACTCTATTTATATTTCAGTTTTTCTTCATTTACATGTACAAACACGTGATTATAATCATATAAATTTAATATATGTATTATATATGACATAATACATACATGTGTGTTACTACAGTTGTTTAGCATTATTAAATGGAAAACACATGTCAAAAACAAAAATTTTCTGCTTCCACATTCACAGTATCTATTTATGAAACAAACTCATAAAGAAACCTTTATAATCATTAGAATTTCAAAAAACACTAAAAAACAGTGTCTTCTTAAAAAAATAAACAAAAAAAAAAAAAACAAACTTGATCCTTAATTTTAAATTGTTCTATTTTTCTTTTTCGAAGAAAAAGAATATATAAAAAAAAAAAATTTTA
Organism: Argyra leucocephala; assembly: GCA_963942445.1. Lineage (NCBI taxonomy): Eukaryota > Metazoa > Arthropoda > Insecta > Diptera > Dolichopodidae > Argyra > Argyra leucocephala. The sequence continues at coordinate 140,310,026 of OZ012680.1, forward strand.
CAGGAATTCAGTAGAAAAATTAGAAAACTTTATAAAGTTTTTTTTTATTCTTTATGTTAACCTAATTTTATGCAATATAATGTTTTTGTTATTTCTTTTAAAATTTTTTTTTTTATTTTGGATATTCTTATGTTTACAGCACTGTTTCAAAAAACTGTGAAAAAAATTTAAAAAAACTCAAATTAGTTTATTATAATTTAGTTATGTACAAATTATATTAGTTTTCAAATTAACTAAAGTTTGTACGTAATCTAGATTCAAAATATTAGGTCTAAATTTGTTAAAAAATTCAAAAGATCGTTAACCCTTTAATGCATGATTTTTATTTTTTGAAAAAAAAAAAATATTTTTTGAATAAAATGTATGTCCTATTTATAACTGGACTGGTCAATGTAAATCCTATTTATAACAGGGCATGATAACAAACATATTTTCAAGATTGATATGTCAATCACAGATGACAGGTGAAAATTCTGCTTATAAGAATAGGATTTATGTCCTTTTCAGCTTCTTTTTGAAGTCAATACCATGGACAAAAATATAAATATTTCCAAGTATAACATCATAATGATTCGGAAATAGATTTGATGTCAAATACATAGACCTGTAATTTTAAACTATGCACATAAGACCTGGAAGCAAAATAAATCTGTATAGGTGATTACATAGAACATTCTATCGCAAAAAAAAGTACAAGTAACATGCAAATTAGCATAAAAACTCATAAATATTTTAACCCTTTAATGCATTATGTTTCCTTATGCGAAATTTTTCACTGTCGATTTCAAGTGAATCAATTTGTTTACTATTTAACTAGGTTAAGCTATTTTAGTAGGTTTAGGTATATTAAGTTTTATCTTTAGCAATACGAGAACGTATTTACACTAAAACTAAAATTTAACTAATATTTAAATTAAAACTTCTAACTAACTAATGCCAAACCAATAATAATAATAATAATAATAATAACCATTTAACATAAATTAACATAAAAAGCACACTAATACTTTACATGTTAATAATAATATCAGAAAAGCTATTTTTTGTAAACTTTTACAAGGCCAAGTTACTACAATGTTTTACATTGGCTGAAATAAAAAAAAAACATCTGTTATAAGTGGGTATTTTGTTTGGTTTTTAAAACTTACATATGAGTTTTTTTTTTTTACTTTATATACTAATTTATATATTACAGTCGAGTCCACTTAAGAGCACCTAGCTTAAAAGCATAAACCCTTTTAAGTGCATTATATTTCGAAACAATTTTTTTACTTTATTTTTTCATATGATTTAATTTCGTTTAAAAGCCAATCGCTTAAACGCAAAATATCTTTAAATGCATAAATTTCTGTATAATATTTTATAAATTTACATACTTTTTGCGTTGTTTAATAGCACATGACGCCAAATTTGGTAATGTGTTGAGACAACACAACATAATGCGGGCAACTTTAAAATTAATAAAAATACGGACAGTTTAGTAATTTTTGCAGTGTTGGTTATCATACATACCATGTACAAATACATAGCTACAAAAATTCAAATATAAATGACATATGTTATGTACCACATATATTTCTCATACTTTTATTTACAACATAGCACCTATACATAAATAAAATTGATCTAAAAAAAAATTTCAGGACTTATCCATTTAAAAGTACAACTTGCTTAAGTGCACAAATTTGCCTGTTATCTTCGATGTGCTCTTAAGCGAGTTCGACTGTAATATCTACTAGTGCCTCGACAGGCAAGTGAATGTAAAAACACATTCATATATTTTTATTGACACAATATACATATACATTTTTTCAACCCCATATTAGAAATGTACTGGTATTATTTGTTTCAAGTCAGTAAACAGTATAAATAATTTGACATTTTGTATAAAAAAAAAAATTAATGAAAATAATAAAAAGAAAAACAAATATTTTTTTAATTGTTTTTTTGTTGTTTTTATTTTTTGAAATGAGGTAAATCTTTGATATTTTTCAAATTGTTTTAAAAATAAAATTTAATATTTCTACTGATATATAATATATAATTCTCAGATATCGCTATCTCAAAATTTGTAGTTTGTTGCAATTTATCCCGTAAGTAAACGCGCCACCTGTGTAACAAATAGCAAACATACATTAAAACACATTCAATCACATGCAAACATTTTTTTTTGGCAATCTATATATTATGTGTACTCTACTACAGCAAGTATTATTTTGCATTATTGGGGACACTAAATAGAACCAATGACCATATATACATAATAATATAAGAATAATATATAATAATTTTATTTCATACAATATCCTTCAAAAAGTTAAATTTACAAATTCATATAATTATGTATAAATAAGGAATTGTGTTAAGCTCAAACATTTTATATCCATAATACGGTACATTATAGTAATTGGTAAAATTTAATATAGATAATATTATACTTTTCACAAGTACTGTAAAATTTCATCCTTTTCCTTTAAATATTAAAATTTAGTAGCTATACCGTTAATATATAAATTCACTTTGTTTTACAAGATTTTTCAGATTCCCATTTTTGTGTTTCACACAAAAAAAAAATATTATATTTAGATACATACTGTATAGGTACTTAATATTTATAGAATTAAAGGTACACATACACATAACAATATTATAGCGGTGCCATATCGAGGGAACAACAACTATACAATACGCCTTTAAGTCAATGACATTTTTTAGTATTTTTGACAACACAATAACAAAAAATTATTTTTGTTTACAACTTCATTTTTGTTTTTTTTACACTGCTTTCTGCTACATTTTTATACATATACAAATAGAAAAAGGATGAGAATAAAAATTATGATAAAAAAACAAATTAAGAAAAAAAAAAGTTTTTTCAAAGAAATTTGTAACGAAATTTTCATAACTTTTTTTTGAAAAATCAAAATTTTGAATTAAGAGTTGCCAGATGTTACTTAAGCCACAAACAAAAAAAAATATTTTTATGATGGTTATTAAAATATTTAGTGATAAAATAAAAATTAAAAATAAGAGTTTATAATAAAATGTTTTGTAATTATAACTGTAATGATAATATTATATTGTATAAGTAATATATTTAATATATATATACGTATATAATGTGGGTATGCGAAAACGAATACACAAATATATTTTTGGTTATAGCCAAATTGTTATAAATTCATAATTATGCAATACATTATGATTCGTATATGAATAAAAATTGGATATTTAACTGTGTACAATTTAGTATTCAGTTGTATATGAATACAATTTGAGTATTCACAAAAGCTAATAATTAATATTTTTTCCACACAGTGACGTCACTGATGTAAGCGATCATAAATTAAATGTATATATTTTATTATTAACACTTTATAATTCTTGAACCGGAACAAAAAATTTTAATAATATACAATCTTATATATATATTGAATAAAAAACATTTGATTATTTGCTTGCATTTTAACATTTGACATGCCTTCTCAAACATCATTAAAGTTGACAAAAATATCAATAATGACAAAGATCAAGCTGTTTTTAACGTTTATTTTATCTAGTTCCACTTACAACTGTACATAATATGTTTTAAAACAAATAGATTTACTACAAACAATAACTGAGACAGACAAGTAACCCGTTATGTTTAAAGTATAACTTAATATTTACCAGATATGATACACACAGCAGTTCTCCGTATTTACGTTTAATACATCTTAACTCAATTACTTCCTTTCTATTATGTTATCATGACTCTATTTATTTCTTTGTACTGTGTTATCAAAACTCGTTTTTGTATACTTTGATACCATAGTTATCTTTGTACTACATTACAATGGCTTTGTTTAAACGTTTAATACAACATGAGTCATCATTTTTTACAACACCGTTGAATACAAAATCAAAATTTTTCTTTAAATCTGCAAAAAAAAAATATATAAAATAAATGATGCGAAAAAAAATATAAATTTAAAAATAAATACATATACGTATATAAAAGCAAATTATATACATATATATATACACAAATAAATTTATATTATATATATAGATATGTTTGTTAAAAGGACACCCGATTCTATCGTGAAAAAGCACAGATTTATATTCTCATAACAATCTCTTATAATAATACAAAAAAAAAATGTAGTGAAAACGCAAAAATAAATGAAAAAATACAAAAAAAAAAGAGATAAAAATTACACAGGCAAATAGCTCGGCTCAAATTTTGTAGAAAATAAAATAACAAAAAAAAAAAATTATTTAACAAAATAAACAAACTCAAAACAATTTAACATATTATAACTCCTTTTACGCCATATTTTTTTTATATTGTTTTAAATTATTTTCTTTTAGTTAAATTCTAAATTGTTAGACTGGGTATTATAAATTTCACTTTTCGTTTCAATAATCATATAAACTTTAAATAATAATATTGTGTTAAATGTTCCAATGTTCAAATAAATTATTAAGTATAGTCATTCTGTTTTAAAAAAAAAAAAAATGTTTTTCTTTCAGCTTTTGGGAGCATAGAGTTTCCACAAAGTTCTTACATCTGACTGTGTTCTACCCTAGGTATTTAATTTAACTCCATGTACTCCTGTTATTTTCTATTCCCTTATGTACTGATCTCCGCGATGTTTCCGACGGCTTATTTATCTCTATTTTATCCTGCGGGTTCCAATCTAATGCTCAAAGCCTTACTATATTATTCGTTGGTCTTCTGAGGTTCTGACTCATGTTCTCTTTTTTATTATTATAATAATACAGCTATTCCATACGTTGCATACATGAAATAATTTGTATATCCTCACAAATCTAAATTTACATATCGCACCATATATTATCCAAGTTCAAATCTCTTTGAGTTTTTTTTTAAATTTCTGCTTTTTTTGTAAAATATATTCAGTTCTCTTTTCATGTGATAAATTATCCTAACTCTTTGGCTAATTAAACTAAAAAATATAATAATATAAGTAATTATTAAAAATATTTAAATAAATTGATGTAAAACTGAAACTTAATAGAAAAAAATTAAATAATGAAAAATTATATCCCCAAATATATATATAATGGTTAGTGCTTGTCGTATCCTTGAAAACCCCTACCCAAATTTATTCTACACGATGTACTGATGATATTTCAATTCATTCCACAATATTATTATTGTACTAAGCTGACTCATTGAAAATGAAATTTTTCTTCTCAAACCCTTATAGTTGTTGCCTTTAGCTTTCACATAAGAAAAACAAATGGAAAACTAAGTAAAGAAACACCATCAAAGCTTTGTTATTTTTGTTTGTGTTAACTGAGCCCATATGCCTATATTCAGAAAGTTACAAAACCGACATATATTATTTTGTATCTGGGATTTTGTTATAAAAATACATAAAAAAAAAAAATAAAAATAAAAAAATTATCCTTTTTCTTTAGTCCTTTTTTATTTCATTTTTTTTGTTTTGTTTTAAGTCTAAATTTTGTTATAGTTTTATTTACATTTTCCTATACTTTGGAAAAATGTTTTTTTTTCTTTTGCTGATTCTTAAAATTTAAGTTTAATACATGCAAAGTATTATTTATAATAGGATCAAAAAATAAAAAAAAAAACAAAAAAATAAATAAAACTTATAAAAAGAAAAAGAAGAAAAATTTAAAGTGAAAAAAGATATAAAATCAATTTTTTTAATAAAGACACCAGTGCTATCTATTTTATTGAGAAGTTCGCGCACAATTTATGGTCTTAATGAAAATTTAAAAAAAAAAAAAACAAACATTAAAAACTGATTAAATTAAATTTGAATTTTAGTTCTAATTTATTGCTAGAAAATATAGTGGACAATCTTTAGATCATTACATGCGGCATCATAGACTATCAATTATTGTTCATTACCAAGTCATGCAATATAAATGATTTGTTTTCATTTCGGTCAAGTTTTAATTGATTCAGCAGTTTTCATAGAATAGCTGATTTTTTTTTTGGTGTGTGTTTGGTGCGTGTTCTACCACTAACCTTCAGATACGTGAAGGGTATATTATGTATCAATTTTCACCACCGCGTGTCCTATACAATTTTAGTTTCTTCTTTTTATATAAATGACCATATTTTCAACACTGGTTTCAATTTTTATTATACAATTCAGTGTTTGTTATAGCACGGAGCCAATATATTGTTAATATTTGTTTCTAGCATCTATATTTTACACCCGCTTGTATGAAAATTGTTTATTACAATTTACGCTTACTTTCGACATTTAACAGTAGTATTATACAGCCGTATAATAAGGCATTTATGGCACATACATAAAATATAAGTAAAATATACATAAAATATTAGCTTTGGCTTTCCTTATTGGTTTTGATTTAAAATTTGTATTTGTAAATAGAGATATTTTGCAGAATAACAAAATATTAAACTATGGAAAATAAATATTATTTCCAAATTCAAATAGAACACACTATTGGTTTTTATTTCTACTAAAATTCTTTAAGTCTAGTTGTGAAGTTAAAAATAAAACATAAGATATAATAATTGTACAATTGTACCTAATTAAATTTGAATTTTTTTATTCTTTAGTTGAAATTGTAGTTCTGATTAAAACTAAACTTTAAACTGCAATATCAGTTTCAAGCTGAACACTCTACAATAAATGTACTATTCAGTGTTTCTATTTCCTTATAAAATATACTAATTATACCATTTTAATGTCACGCTTCAAGCTACATAATATATGCGATGACCCCAACACATACATAATACAATATTATTAATCAAATTTTTCAATACCTAAATTTCTTAATCCAATTAAACAATGATTATCCCCCCAAAGTGATGCATTAGTTATGACAACTAATAGCTACATGTTAATAGGATTCAAATCCAGCATATTTGATATTAGGAAACTAGATACGACTTAAATCGAAATTTCAGATATTAGGAAACTAGATACGACTTAAAAATAACTTTAGAAATAAAAAAACTTAGCATGAAAATTGGCTGGAGAGTATTATAGATTAATAGATCTATAGATACTGTGATATATGAAAATTAATGGTTGTAGTAATAGTAGTACTAATAGTAATTAACTTTCATAACTTATTTTATAATAAAAAATAATACCGGCTCGGAACCATCATCATAAATGAAAAATATTGTACCTGTTTGAATCAATCTGTATAGCCCATAATAAATAAATTTTCAAACCACTCTTTTGAGATTTCTATATGTATTAAAATGAACTGTCAAAAACAGAAAATTGTTTTACTGATCCCAAAGTATATCATTAAAATTATATTAATCAATTTTTTAGGCAACTCGCGTATTACAATCAAATTTGAAAATAAATACTTCTCTTTTCTAAGCTAGGACCTTATTTCTTTTTACTGTTTTTTGTTTTTTAAAGAATCATAAAAAAATTATTAAAATAAAATGGTTGGAAAAAAAAGGGAACACCATTGAAAAAATGTATACTCATAGCTTTTTATAAAATATTATATTTTCTGGGTCGTCACAAAATTATTGCTTTAAATAGAAAAATAAAAAAAAAAACGGAAAGAAGATACCAAAATATATTTCGAAATGGTTAAATGATGGTACACATATTTATATTTCAATATATAATTTGAGTAGAATTGCCAAACTATATATATATATATATATACAACGCTCTTATAACAGATATCTGTATACAAAAAGCTGGTGAAGCTGCATAAAAAGAAGTCATTGTTTCCGTTTTTGGTTTTTTTTTTTTTTTTTTTGTTTCATATTTCTCTATATACAAACAAAATTATACATTTAACTGTCAGCGAAATATATAATCTTTCAACATATAATTTTCTATATATATATATATATATATATATAGAAAAAAAATTATAATATAGGTTGAAGGTCCTTTTCTTTTTATTATCTACTTTCAAAATTTATTGGGATGTTTTTTGGCGCGCAACCAGGGAAATTGAAATGTTATCTACTTAAAGGGGTATTAAGTAGACTGTAATACCTTTTTTTTTTGTTTTTATTTGTTTTGATATCCTTTTTTTCCTCTTCTTTGTAAGGAAATACCCATCCTTATATAAGAAAATATATACCTACATATAGATTTTAATATTTAAGGAAGAAAATTCCGTAATGCATAAAGTATTAAATATAAATAACGGTCTTTATTACTGTATTAAGAACGTTAAATGTTTACCATAAAAAATATCTATATAAATATATATATATATATATATAATATAATATATAAATGAAATTTTTTGAGGATACAGGATATAATGATTTTCTTAAATGAAAAAAAAAAAAAATTCAATATTCAAGAAAACAAAAAAAAATTATTATTATATTTTGATAATGACCTAAAATACAGCTATAAATAATGTACTCAAATTAATTAAAAATAAAATGTCTCTTTTTTCTTTTTTAATAAATTCATAAATGCTTTTTGCCTATTTTAAATAATTATGAAATCATTTTCATAATAATTGTCATCTTTTTGCTCTTGATCTCAAGATCTTTTGATAAAATATAATATGAAATATCTATCAGATTTATTAATTATTTATGAATAAAACAATATTTTATTATTTATTAATTTATATTATTTATTATTTATATTCTGTCTTATATTATGTTTTATATTCATACACACCAGTATACACTATTCATTTTTTGTTTTGAAAACTATTTTGGTGAAAAATTTAATTGTTTTTATTTACTAAGGTACATAAGTCTAGAATTAATAACAATTGGGTTGTAAGTTTTTCTAAATAAACCATTTAAACACCCAATATACATTTGAAAATGTCAAAATCATATTAAAACGTTTATCAATTTATAAGTATTTATGAGCAATTGTAATTGAATATATTCAAAATATTTAGTGTTAAATAAGCGATTATGACCAAAACATTTTTAGGTCATACTGACATAAGCGATTAAGTATATGCCCTAGCAAAAAATGTGACTTATACTTGTCAGAACTATACCACATTTTGACAGGAAATACTTTCGAAAATCCTGAGTTGGTGTTATTTCACACTGGTTTTACTTATGTTGACATAAGCGATTATGACAAATATGTTTTTAAGTCATACTAACATAAGCGATTATGTACCATAGCAAAAAATGTGACTTATAAATGTCAGAATTAAACCAGATTTTGACAGGAAATACTTTCGAAAATCCTGAATGTGGTGGTTATTTTATACAGATTTTTACTTATGTTAACATAAGCGATTATGACAAAAATATTTTTAAGTCATACTGGCATAAGCGATTATATACCATAGCAAAAAATGTGACTTATAAATGTCAGAATTAAGCCAGATTTTGATAGGAAATACTTTCGAAAATTATAATAATGGTCGTTATTTTATCTCGAGTTTTCTTATGTTCATTTAAGCGGTTATGATTTGTTCGCACAGAATTTATAACTCAATATTATGACAAAAATGTTATTTTCCAGTTCCACTTTCAACACGTCATTGATCTATCTATCAAAAAACAATAAATGATTCACGTTTATTTCAAATCTATTTATATTATTATTATAACATATATATATATATATATTATACAAAAGTCATAATATTATTTATATCTAATTATTTAGAATTTGACCAAAAATTATTTCCACTCAATTTATTTAATTTCTCTCAAAATTATCTTAATATTATTTCCTATAAATTTTCCGCAAAACATAACAAAACAAAAAAAAAAAAAAAATAATTCAAAACATCCGAGTATTATCTTTTTTATTTTGAATTGAAACAATATTTTAAATAACACATTATTCTGAACTCAACAAAATTTCAAAATGACAGCATCCTTTTGGGAAAAATTTATTATCTCATTTTGAAGTTTGAGACTATTTTAGGTAATTTATCTTTACCATTACATAACGTATATCTATATACGAACAAATACTTGACTTAAATATAATTATTATGTGTATATTATCCTTCAAAGATTTTTACAATTTCAACAAAATCAATAACAACTAAACAAAAAAAAAAAATACAAAAATATTCAATATAAAATTTGAAAAATAAAAATAGAATATACGAAAATATCGAAGTAAAGTATTAGTCAGTCAGTCAGGATATACAAAACAAAAAAAAAAAAGTTATTGTGTTTTTGTTTATTTCAAAATAAAAAAAAAAAAAACATAAAAGCAAAAAAAAAATTAAGAAAAATTACAATAGAAGTTTTTCCATTTCTGATGATTTTCATTTAGAAAGCACATCACAAAGATTTTATTATTCTAGACATTCTATTATTTCTTGTGGCGCCTCAAATATGAAGTATTATCTAAAGTCTATAAATAAAATAATATTTTAGACAATAATACTATACATATTATATTATTACACAATATTGTATATATATTATGAATGTATATATCTATAACGGGAATTGAATTCTATTCAAATAAAAAAAAAAAAAATCGAAATTAACAAAAAAAAAAAAAAAAAAATAGAACAAACAAAAAAAATATTAGAAGTACAAAAAAAGACAAAAAAGGAAATAATTTACTGTCTAAAAATGTGCTAAAAATAAATAAATAAATTTTGGTAATTTTTTATTTAATTTTTTTTTTTTATTTTCCTCTTTTTGTTTTTATTGTAATATAAAAAAAAAAAAAAATTGTAATTATTTTTATTCAACTAGGATAATAAGATATGATGTATTGTCTGTCCTCTTATTTAAATTATAATGTTTAATGAAATTCTAAATATAACGGAAATAAATAATTTGAATTCTCTTGAAAACTATGTAACAATAGTCTGAAAATTTGAAAACTCTGAAACGGAAAAGGATTAAATCTTTGATTGAATCTGCAAGTTCTGTTATATCTGAATTATATGACAATTTAAATTTGTATGAATTTACATTCATACAAAATAATTTTGATTCGTTGATAACATTTAAATTTTTAGATGAACCAAGACAACCTACACATTTTTTTCAAATCTAAATGTGACGAGCTGATGTAAACTGATGTCAATAATTCTATATAAATACTTATGTAAGCCGATATCAGTATCTTAATCTCTCAAAAACTGTATTGTAACATTAAGAATATATAATAAGAAAATTTAGATAGATATCTTCTGATTTGAATGCTAAAGTGTTTTTGGATGATATTAAAATTAAATACGTAGATAAACTTGTTTTTTTAAGGACTTCATACCACATATGAATGAATCTAAATATCAAACACTTATGGTGATCAAACACACACTGTGGTGCCACTCTGAAATTTTAAAATTTCATAGGTAATAGCATCACTTAAATTAATATATCCTGCTTAACCCAAACCGAAGTTTAAATAAAGATTATAATTATTTATTTATTTATAATGTAACAAATAGTAAATGTATATACCTATTTTATTACTAATATTTCCACCAGGTTATCTTGGTAATAATAAAGCTAATAATAAAAATAAACTGTAGAAGAACAAGTATGATGTCCGCATAATAACATTATCAACAATATATATAACAATAATAGCCAAACTATAAGTTAATAATGTCATTCAAAGAAATTAGAACTGTATTTTCATAGCGAAAGTGGAATGTAAAGCTAAAATGGAAGAACACTTGTAAAAAATAAAGTGAAAAAAGTACACATTACAATTTTCAATGATGCATAAACATCAATCTAAAAAAATAAAAGGGGCTTACGATGGAAGACGCAAATGTACAAACATAATATATCTACCGTGTGGTAATCTATAATTATAATAGACAAGCATTTAAGGACCTGCGCAGTAGACACCTTTTGATTTTATATCGCTTCTCCTTAATGAACTTAATATGTAAATAGGTTGTATATAAATAACAGAAATGCGCATACGGTTGAAAATTTGTATTTGATTTTATAATATTAAAAATTTTAAATAAAATATATCCATTTTGTGTCATTTAACATCTTATTATTTGTACATAATTAAAGGAAATTCATAACTTTAAATTTTTATGAAAACATGAGTGTTTTCTACTTTATCTTGAGAAGTCTATGTCAACACGTAAATGGTACTGTTCTTCCAAAAACTTTAAATTTGGCTTCAACTTGAATTATAATTACTCAACAGAGGCCCCTAGTAAACATTCTAATTTTCAGTATCTTTATGAAATCGATTTAAATTGCATACTTTACGGATGAAATTTTAAATTTATCACCTATTTTCAATCATAAGACCCATATTCTACATAATAAATATTGGATACAATAGAGAACACCAAATTTTAAAATATAAAAACCATTTTGAGTTGATATACAATAGCCAAGTAATTTGTTCAACTAATATTTATACTTATTTATAAAATAAAAATGTCAGTAGGTACGTCAAGATATTTTGGAAATCATTTTTTAACTGATTTTTTTATTTATGTTATTTAATTATTTTTTAATTACTTAAAAGTTTTAGTGGTAATTACCAGAAACGCAAATTAATTAATAATATATTTTTATTCATGTATTTAAGACTATTTTTTATTATTATAAATGAAGTAATTCGTTCACCAACACTGTATTGGAATTCATCAATAGGTATAGTAGTATTAGACTATACATAGACAGCTTCTACTTTGAATTTGATTAGTTTAGGCTTAAAAGAAACTAATATGTGAGGTATAAAATCCAAATCAAATTATTTGTTATATTAATATTTATTATAAAAACTGTAATTCGTTAACCAACACTGTACTGGAAAGTCGAATTCACCAGCAGGTATAGTAGTATTGGATTACATAGACAGCTTCTAGTTTGAATTTGATTAGTTTAGGCTTAAAGTAAACTAATATGTGAGTTATAAAATTCAAATCAAGCTATTTTTTATATTAATATTTATTTAATTTATACAAAACTAAATATTTTAGTAATTAATTTTTCTTCAATTTACAAATTTTATTATTTTCTATTTTTTAAATGTCAAAATTACCTAAGAAATAGATTTTAGAGAAAATAAAATTAAAATCTACAGAAAAGCGACTTCTGTGTCTTAAAAAAAAATATTTTTTTTTTCTTTCAAACAAAATAATCAGAGCTAATTTTACTTGAACATTACTTAACATTATTAAATATATTGTTTTTAGTATAGGTTTATTGAATATAAGTTTTTAGATATTATGAAAAAAATTATTTGACTACAGGATATAGATATCGACAGCGACAAGATATGCGTCTGATGTAAGGTTTCACTTTTTTATTTCTATATGCAAGATACGGCATCCACATCTCTTTAATTTCTAGATTTTGTAAATTTTTCCAAATTTGTTCCCTCCAAAGCCACAATAGTCACTCTATGTAGTCGCTATAGTATTAAACTATATTACATGCCCTATAAAATGCTATAACTAATATGATGACAATAACTGTATTCAATACAAATGATTTATTTATTTTTATTCTCAGACATTCAATATTGTATTTTTAAAAATAAAAATTTTATTAGGAAAATATTAAATGAGGTTTGCATAGGGAGCAATTTTAATGTTACTTCTATAACAATAAAACAAATCATTCGGAAAGAAACCAATTTTAATATAAAAAATTCCTCTCTTTATAATATTTTATCACAAAAAACACCTTGTTTATATGTATATATATATGACAATATATATGTACATAATATATCTATCTTGCAAGAATAAATTTTACTATAAGAATCCTAAACAAGACAAGTTGTATAGCAACCATTTTTATAGAACGACTAACAATTCAAATAAAGAATCTAAAATAAGAAATATATTTTTTTATATAAAAATACAGAACAGATACAAAATATGTACTATGTACTGGTTTTGTTCAGAGGATGATTCAAAAGTAATTTTATGATTATGCATATTATGAAACATTCATCAAACAGGACATAAATAACGTGTGACAATAATTTTTCATCACTTTGATACAAATAAATTTCATTTTAACAGGAAAATATTCATTTTATTTTCTACTACGATTATTTAATATGAGAATTTTTCAACAATCTACACAAGATACGATAACAGACCAAATAATGAAAATAAAAAAAAAAAATAATATTTTTGTTCTACTTTTTCTACTTACTTTCTTCATGAATACGCATAAAAGTCTTATTTACGATTAATGTTGTTTTGGTATTTATTTATTTTTTGTTGTTTTCTTTTTTTTTTTAGTTTATTAATCTATAGTAAAGGTATGTTTTGGTATATAATATATGTATAAGCCAAGAGCGACGACCACCATTTGTCAAAATATAAAGTCGATTCAACATAAAGTATTATATATGATGAATGTCATGCCAGGACGTTTTTTTGTTTTTTTTTTTTTGATTTACTCTTCTGAAGACAAAAATACACAAATACAAAATTGTAAAATTTTATTTTAAATTTTGTTTTTTTTTTTTTTTATTTTATTTAAGATGAGATGAAGAAAAATTACATATTACAGAAGACGAAAATTTAATAAATAAAAAAAAACAGAATAAAATAATAATAAGAATAAGAAAAAAACAAGAAAATAAGGGAAAATGTCAAAACCGATACTATGGCTATAAAAATATAAATTATTGTTATTTCGTATTCAAATATTATATTAAAACATAATTTGTTTTAAGTAAATAAGATTGTTAAATAACAATAAAAATATTTGGTCCGGTCAATTATAAGATATTAATAGAGTGAAATGTTGAATTTAATCTTAAACGCTATTATTTATTTCTGAAACACATTTTCAACGTCAAATTTAGTTTTAAAAAATAATTCGATCAATTTAATTTGAAATTTTCCTTTGTCCTGACATATAGCTTTATACAGCCACAATAAAAATAAACGTCAAATTAAACAATTTGCTTAAACAAAATGAAAAAACAATAACTCATATAAGATAAATTTATTTTTAAATATTTTCTGATTTGAATTATAAATTAACAATAGACAATTTATAAGTGACAGCTTCAAAAAATTGATCATGGGTTAAAACAATTGGAAAATTTATTCGAGTGTGACAAACATTAAATTATTACTATAAAATATTATAATGTAATATAATAGATTTTACATTAAGATTTTGGTCGATTTTTATAACTCACAGGTGATGTATTAATAACATCTATAAATAAGTTATAAATTCAATCAAAGCAAAAATCAGGAGTTGTATAGGTAGTCTAACATTGCAAATACCTACTGATGAGTTCAAGTAGTTTTGTGATGAACGAAACAACTCCTAAAACTTATTGTTATTAAACTATGACTATTTTATTTACTTATTATCGTTAGTTATTATTTCCAGATCGTTATTTCCATAAAAATATTTACATTCACTCCACTGAAAAAATATATATATAAAAATAAATAAAATAAAAATCCATATAGAAACTACATATTTGTTTGCAGTAAATTAGCTTAAAAACTAATGTATCGATTTTTATCGGACTTTAGCATAGTTTATAACATACATACAAACATCTATAAAATGATAAGTAGCTGGAACACAACGTGCAGCATCAATCCAAAATATTTCAAAATACCAATAGTATCACAGACTTAAAAATTGTATTTATAGTGATACCCTCTTGAAAATATCAAATATTTATTTTATGATTTCCTAACTTCGGCTGGTTTGGGTAGCTGCCATATAATTTCTAATACATATTGTTAATATTTCATTAGTGTTATAATAAATCTCTCTCATAAATAAACAAACCCATCTTATCTCTTTTCCAAAATTTTTCGGTGTTCAAACAGTTATATCATGCAGAATAACATAACCTGATAATTAAAGCCGAGCATGTTTTTATTATCAAAACATTCGTTTTTGGCAACACCCAGAATCAAGTAAGTAAGAACCTCAATAATACTTGTACGAAATTTTAATCGGCCACAACTAGAAACAAATTTTTTTTGTTTGAATTGAGGTCAAAATAATGGGTCAAACACTCTTACTAACTTTGCAGAATTTAAGCCATTTAAAAGGTTTAAAAAAATGATAGTAGAAATAATAAACAAAATTAATAGAATAGAATAGAATAGAATAGATTAGAATAAAATAGAATAGAATAGCAATAGAATATAAAAGAATATAATAGAATATAATATAATAGAATAGATTATAATAGAATAGAATAGAATAGAATAGAATAGAATGGAATAGAATAGAATGGAATAGAATAGAATAGAAAAAAAATAGGATAGAATGAAATAGAATAGAATAGAGTTCAGAGGGTCATTTTATATACCAGATTAATGATTTTATATACCAGATAAAATTACATTTTCATGTAACACAATTTCCAACAAATTCAAACCCACTTGGTTTTAAATTGAACCCAGCATGTGTTCGAATATATTTTATCCAACTTAAAAACAGTTTTTAAACACCATTCTTTTTAATTAAATTCATAACTAAAACTTTATTCAAATAAATTTTATACATTTTGTATTAGACCCGAACAATGTCCGGGCCAAAAAACTTTACTAGTTTTGAAAAATAAAAATAAAAGTTTTTTTTTGCCATTTTCAATCTTTTATTATTACCCTCCTAAAAAGTTTTTCATTTTTTATTTCTTTAAATGTCAAACACATTTTGAATTTAAATTATAAATTGTTTTCTAATTTAATATTATATATTATTATTTTGATCCTTCTTATAACACTTGCTAATCATACTAAATTCCCATATGGGTTATATATATATATATATTTTTTTTTATAATAAAAAATTTGAATAGTATGTACATACATACATACATTAATATTATTGATTCACATTTTTCATTCATATATTATACAAATTAAAATTTGTATTTTGCATATATTATGTGCATATGTATGTTTTTTAAAAAAATATTTATATATTTGTATTTTGGTATTTACTTAAAAAAAAAAAAATGTTTTTTTAATATATATGTATAATATATTTATAATATATTATGTACATTTTAAAATTCAATAAGCCTACAATTTATACACACATGCTTTTACATTTTATTAAAAAAAAAAAACAAAAAATAAAAATATTAGAAAGTTATAATATAGAAATTGATTCACTTTCTCTTTCATCATGATCTTAAAAGAAACATTTTATTTGACATATTATTTGAAAAGAAAATATATGTCATTGATCAAAGTGACATTAATCAATAAAACAAAAACACAAAAAAACACAAAAAATAAAAAATGAACAAGAAATTTCCTTTGAAAATTTGATGAATTCCAATACATTCTATGATGAAATGATATGACTATCATACAAGAGTGTATATATGTATAAATAATATAAAAAATAACGATGAATGTATTTTACATAAAATGAAACATATGTAAACATTTTGTAAATTATTGATGTTAAATTTAGAAAGTTGAAAATTACAAATGTTTTTCTCCCTATGCACATATACGTACATATATGTAAATTTGTAATTTAGATTAATGTAAATGTTTCAAATTTTACGATGAATAAAAAAGAAGAAAAAAAATCAAAAGAAATAAAAATAAATTGAAATTTTTAAGCATGATTAAAGGGATGAGTTGAAACATATATATATATATATATATATATATTTTTTTTTGACAACTGCTGTTCATTTTTACGACTGATGCCTTTTTATTAAGAAACTTTGTTACAATCGGAAAATTCTTTTAATTATTTTGAATTTTGGATATTGAAAATTTTTCAATAGACAGCTATACTTTGTTATCAAAGACAAATTTATTAATATAACTAGATACCCAAACATTTTATTGATTGATGAAAAATGTTTAGAGTGACATTAAAGCTATAGATATAGGTTGTGTGATAATTTGAATATGTTATCACCATATATATTAATATATTATTATCACAATATATTGAACAGAAAATAATAAAATATATATACTTGTATAGTATATTGTACGTCAGAGTCATGAAGACACAATAATTCTTTCGATTTTTTATATATGATTTCTAGAATAGGTTCTAAAATATGTTTTAAATAGTTTGTAGGGTAGGATAGTTCCATAATTGCTTCAGAAAACCAATTATCTTTTGATTTTTAATAATTTGTTAAAAATCTGTTTCTA
This sequence comes from Argyra leucocephala, assembly GCA_963942445.1. Taxonomy (NCBI): domain Eukaryota; kingdom Metazoa; phylum Arthropoda; class Insecta; order Diptera; family Dolichopodidae; genus Argyra; species Argyra leucocephala. The sequence continues at coordinate 140,328,071 of OZ012680.1, forward strand.
GCATCAATGAGTAAGTTTGGTAGGTGGAAGTGAACAAGCCAGTTATACTTTTAAAAAAATCAATTGTAACTTGTTTTGGTGCCATTACTATTATTACATCGAATTTCTCAACATGATTAAAAGTTTATAGGGCTTCTTCAACTGCGAGTAGTTTTGGTTTAAAAATACTAGCACATTTAAGGAAACCGTAATACTTTATTTTTAGATCCTGAAAACTGCTGCGCCAACTATACTTTTGATCAATTTGGTAAAAACAAATGTTTCAATTTTCCTTTCTGGCATCTATAATACGAGCATGTATATCCATAATGCAAAATATATTATCATTATATTTAATCTGTAAATTGTAAAATGTAACGTACAATATATTTTTACCATTTCACAAATAAAAAATTATTAAATATTTAATGACATCCCACGTAACAACTTTATTGCTATAAGACTATTGCGCGCTCTTATAACACTATTATAAACACTCCTATAGCAGTATTAGTGTTTATTTGAGTGCTCCGCAAATCTTGTGAAAGGTTATAAATACGTTATAGCACTAAAATGGAGAATCCTATAAGGCACTGGAGCAAGTGCTGTAATATTTTTATTGGATTAGTATACATGTATTAGTGTATAGATTTTTGAAATGATATTCATTTGAAATAATTTATGTTATGCGAGAGTGTGAAAGGTATTATTTTATATTTTCAAATAATAATTTTATGGAGTTTATATTTATTTCCTGAGAAAGGGAGATAGTTATTAATTACATATTTTTATATTTGCATGTAAATGATTTATTTCAAATAAAAAAATGTCTTACTAATAAATAATATTTTGCGGTTCAAAATTGTATTAATATTTATGTATTATTGTGACCAAAATTCAAAATTTGGCTGGGAATGAAATTTCATTGATATTTATTATAAAAATACCTCGAAAAAATACATTGCCCTTCAAAAATAACTAATTTTTAAATAAATAAAAAAAATATGTTTTTAAATTGCATCTTTAAAATGTTAAATAATGTACGTTAATTAATGCATAACATCAAATTTGATGTTTCAAATAATTATTCTTTTAAGTAAAAATGATATTTTTGAGAGAAGAATGCAAAATTAGGCTTTTTAGTTACCATGTTTGTAGAAATGGCCGTCGCAAAATATTTATTCAAAAGCTACAGTATGTTTATTAGTAAAATTATAGGAATACAGTAAAATAATAACACCACTACTGCTATTCTAGCAATTCTATTCTTATAACAATACTTTAACTCTGGATATAGGATTACACACTTTTAGACTTATAACTACATTGCTGTATCACTTGATGAAAATCCCATTATAACAACTCCCGAAATTGTTATAAAAACATTCTTATAGCAATATTAATCACATTATTCCCATAAAAACATCATTATAACATATTTAGTGCTTATCGAGAGTCATATAGAAGTCTTATAGTACTAATTTTGTTTTTATAACAATAAAATGTTACGTGGGATCGTATGAGACACTGTGCCAGTGCTGTGCCTTGTTGAATAGTGACTTGGACTATTTGTATTTCTATGAATAGATTGAACAGTATTGCTTTTCAAATTCTTTCCTTGTATAAATTACTATTAAGCGTACTTGTTTCAAAGTGCTGCATCATTTAATGTGTACCTAAATTGAACTAAAAGTACGGTACAAATATCTGAACCATTTCAAAACCGATTTTCATTATTATTCTTTTAAATGATAGCTATTTAAAAATAGACGTAGCGAAACTAATTTTTTTGAAATAAGAAATACACCTTATGTATAATAGAATACATACACATTTTAACATAGAAATATTTCAATTTATCAAATTACCGCAACTCACCAAAGTACAAAATTTCTTCTTTTCCTCGCCAGAATTAAAACAAATTTTTTCTTTGATTGTAAAAAAAACTATTGGTTGTTGGTTATTGGCGATTGTTGTCTATGATAAATTAATTGAAAAACAAATTATGTAGAGACAAGAATAAATTGAAATGATTGAAAACAAATTATAATGAAATGGAGTAGGTTTTTCGAGCAGCAGTAGTTTTACATCAACTGCTGCTACTTTTGACAATTTAACTGTCTATTGACACTTGCAGTAGAGTAATATTTATTTATTTTTAATAACTGTCGTTTTGACAGTATACAGCTGTCTAATGACAGTATTTTTAGATTTATTTAATGATTTATTATTTTTTGATTACAGCCTTTTTGACAGTAATGAAAAATTCAAATTTATTTATTTATTGCCATGATATATGTATATTCATAATTTTTTTAACAATTTTAAGTTTTTTAGACTATTTTTAATTATTATATAGGCTAACTGACTAATTTATTTATTATTTAAGTTTTATATTAAAGTATAAATAAAATAAAAATTGAATTTTTATATAAATTTTCTTTAATTAACTTTTAAATTTGAAATCGTTGTTTAGACTGACTTTCTTTTTTCTTTATTTTTTAAAATTATAATCTCTTGATACAAATAAATACTTTATTAATTTTAATGTACATATTTTGAAATAAGAATAGTATAAAGTTACATATATTATGAATTATTCTTCAAGTTCATTAACCGTTATTATGCTTACTTCACAAAAATAGTAGTTAGCAACATTTTTGCATAATAAGCATAAAAATAAAAAGTTAAAAAATATATGAAATTATTATCATTATAATATTAGTTTGTTATTTATATTTTGAAATACAATATTTACCGTGTTTAATCATATTTAACATTGTTGTTTATTTTGGGACCGAATATCTTTCTCAGTTTTCTTCTTTCGAATACTCTTTGTCACGAATTGTCATTTTCCAGGCTTCGTCACTATAGGTTAAGATCGGTTGTATTTAGTCTTGTACATTCTTAATTTAATTATCCTGTTTGCAGCTTTCGGCCTTTAAATGTTATTTTCAATGCTGATTTCAGGAGTGTCATTAAACTGTGTTGCCAATGCTGTTTTATTGACGGATATGTTAGATAACATAACTCAGGCGAATACTAGTATTTATATTATTTTTTACGTCATCCGAGAACTTTGCTCAGTACTCACTTTTTATTCCTTTAGTCCCTGATGGATTTTTTTATGTTGTGCAACTTGTTTCAAATTGTGCAAATTTATTTTATATTAAAAAAAATATATTTTCTAATTAATTTTCCTTAATAACTCATATTTAAAATAATTTAAATATAAAAGTGAAGTACTTTGAAAAATAAATATGGAAATGAATTGAGCTGCAAAATTTTGTAATAATAACTATATTAGCAATCATAACAACAAAAAAATTTAAATCCCATTTAAATAATTTATTAATTAAAACTAAATAACAAACTGAACAATGTATTTTTTTTGTTTTGTTTCAGGAATTAATTGATGTCAACATCAAAATTAATATTAAAGGTGAGTTATTAAATTTTAATTTAAAATTTATTTAATAATTTTATAATATTATTCTTTGTACTACACGACCCCCACTGGGTTTTAGTTTCACGACCTTGCCGGTTTTATATCCACATCTTACTCCTTCTAATTTATTATTTGATTACTCAAATATTGTACACTTAATTAAACATTTTTGCTGGCTTAAAATTGGTTATAATAAGTTCTAATATGTACTTTCTCAGTTAATAATTCCATATGGAAGCTTGGAATGGAAAATACCATAATAAACAAACAGACAAAAATTTAACCGAACAGAACTGTTGAAGGTAATTAAATTATCACAGAATTCAAATATTTTTTCATTGATTTAATATGTTCAGCCCAGTTCAATGTACAATCAACCACAAAACCTTTAACAACCTATAACGATATTTGAACGATTCTAAACATTCAATTTTAAAACAACCAATCTATAATTATAATTGACAAGCCTTTAGGGACCTGCGCAGTAGACACCTTTTCATTTTATTTCGATTCTCCTTAATGAACTTCTAATATAATAAATAAGTTGTAGGTATATAAAACAATAATGCGCACACAGTTCAAAATTTTTTACTCATATGATTTTATTATTCAGCAAAAATACATGTGATATGCATATGTGATATGCATATGCATATGTGAAATCTTATTAAAATAATAAACAAAAGCAAACAAATCAGTTCTTATAATTTACATTATGTACTTGCCAAATACACAACAAAGAAACAAATTTATCTCAAATAAAAAATATAAAACAACAAAAAAAAATCAGTTGAATTGTTCATATGACTGGCCAATTCATATTTATATAGTAGAGTTGTAGTATCTATAATCTATAATTATAATAGACAACCATTTAAGGACATGCGCAGTAAGCACCTTCTCACCTTATCTCGCTTTTTCTTAATGAACTCTTAATATATAAATAAGTTGTATATACAACAGAAATGCGCATACGGGTTGAACAAATTTCTATTTTATTTTATAATATTCAAACTTTTAAATAAAATATATCCATTTTGTGTCATTTAACATCTTATTATTTGTATACATAATTAAAGGAAATTTATTCTATTATTGTTTTATATATTTTGGTCATTTGTAGTAATCATATGGCTTTGGTTAAAAATATGTATAATGTATTGTATATACCTCTTTAATTACAAAAATATTTTATTTTTAGTAATTTTATCCATTAAATGCCACTGACTATAGAGAATATATCGGAAACGAATCAGTATATGAGGAAAGTGTATTTATGTGTCCAAAATAAGACTTACTAACCTCAAAGTTTTATATTAAACATTAGTGGTTTGTTCCTTATCGTGAGAAGTCTATGTCAGTACGTAAACTACTCTTTTTTTTGTTTTAATAAGTTGAATTATAATTACTCAACAGGGGCCCCTAGTCTCATTAAAATTTAATTTATTACACTTAGAGCAATAATAAAATATTATTATCCACAACATGAAGTGCATCAATAAGACTAAAAAATATCAGTTTGGTTTTGTCACTCAATATAAGTTTGTGTTCACCAAACCAATTTCTTATTAACTCTAAAGAGTGATTCACCTTACATACAATATCAAAATTACAAGCATCTGTATGGTAACATGCAACATCATCAGCAAAGGCTATTATTAATTTGCTTTTTGAAAAAATATAGAATTTACAAAGATTAAGAACAATATTGGACCCAATACAGATTTTTGAGGACACCAAAAAAAAATATCTCTAAGATTGCTCTGTCCTCCATCAATTTTAATAATTTGCTAAGATTTTACGATTAATTTTCATTAAATAAATGTTAAATGAAAACAGAGTACATATTGAAAAAATAAATTGTACACCAAACAATGCAATTCTGAATTATTTTTGAACAAACTTATTTCCAGGTTTTTAAGTCTAAGTTAAAAATACTTAGTTTGATATTTTCTAAACAAAGCTATATTTGAAAGCCAAAAATAGCATTTTTTTTTTTTTGAATATTAATTTGATAAAAATTTTTCTTATACATATTATAATATGACCAATATAACACTTAACTATGATATAAAGACTTGTACAGTTTATAATCCTTAATTACAAAATTATCTATAAAGGATAAAAAAAAAAATAAGTGAATTCATTAAAAAATACTGTACATTCTCAGACCTACTACTTTTTCTACTTTTTTTTTTTTGTATTTTATATTTTATTTTTAGAATCGACAGGTATATATTATATTTCAAATAAGCACGTAATTTTGTGCTTACTTTATATAATATGTATATTCAGAGATAAGGATAATAATAATAACAATAATAATACGTAACAAGATATTGAATAAATCCTTTATAAGCTATCAACATTTTATTTTAATTTTTTTTTTATTTCATTACATTTTTTTTTTTTTTTTTTCCAAATCAACGTGAGAAAATTTCTCATTATATTATTTTTTTTTCTGTGATATCCTTTTATTACAAGAAGTTACTTACAAGACAAAGATAAAGTGACAGAGAGAAAAAAAAAGAGTAATGTCAAATGCAAAATAAAATTGAAGAAAAGAATGTAGATACATTAGTGTTATATTATTAAAATTTATTTTTATTATTTTTGTTTTTTTTTTTGTCAACACAGGTTTTACTAACTTTTATTTTCCACGTATTTTATTTGATAAGCACAATCACAATTCTTTTAGATACAAACGGACAAAAAAAAAACAAAATATCTTTTTGTTTTTACTGTTATTTGATTTTTTTTTTTTTTTGCTTAAATATATTATACTTAAAAATTTCCATATACAAGAAAGATAATATATGTATATAAACATTTTGTTTATTTACTCTAATATAAATATTTATGTGACTGATGATGATGATGATGATGATGATGATGATTATGATAAAATATTATAAAACTGTGGGAGTTCTATTTTTGTTATTATACGTCATTGAATATTCATAAAAAAAACAAAAAAATGTATTTTGACAGTACCAATACTGATTATGCTGGGGTACGAATTCATTTTGTTTATTTCGTTGTCCTTTGAAATTTAAAAATATGATATTATATACATATGTATATTATAATTTCATTGAGAATTGTACCATTTCATGCGATGTACAATTATTACAATGAAATGAAGCTCATGTAAAATTCTCATTATACATTTCTTCTATAATAAAATCAGAAAATGAAATCGGCGAAAAAAAAAGAAAATAAAAAAGAAAATTATAAAGAAAAAAAAAAATATCATGGTATTTCCATTATCTTGTCATACTTACAAATATGCAACATGTTGCGGAATAAATAATATAAGAATAAACATACATAATAATATGAGATGGTAAGATAAAATGTAGAATTATTGTTTCTCATGAATAAATACATATGTATTTGCACAAGAATTTGATTATATTTTTTTTCTATTTTTGTTTTTTTTTTTTTTTTTTTTGTTATTAAATTTGATTTTGTAATTTAAAAATGGTTTTTTATTTAATATCGTAGCCAATATAAAATTTAAACAAATGTTACTTGATTTTATTTATTTCGATATTAAAATAATTTTTGTTAAATTTTAAAACACCATTAAGCTCGGCTAACTAACTCCCATTTTGTAATATATCTCATTTAATTCCATTCATATTTTCTTTTCTATTTTGGTTTTTATTATTTTGTTATACAACAATTAAGTTTTTTGACTGGAGAAATCCCATTTTTTTAAAGTGTTTTTATCCCGATTGTTCGAGAGACAAGCTCGCTTCCAATCCATCTATATTTTTTCTTGTTTGTCTGTGTTTCGACGGTCTTTTAAATATTGTTTCTATCAGACCAGAACTACTCACTTAGCTATCTCTTCTTTTTTACTATTGAAATTCCATTGAAGTGCATTTTTTTTATATGGATTCTTTAAGAGACAAATCGTGGTAGCGCGTGGTATCCATCTATATTTAACTATATTTAACTGTTTATTCATATATATAATGTTTCTATGGTCTTTTGTCGACTATACTCGACCAGAATATTTTACCTATTTATCTGGAGACCTTTGTTTACAAACACCTACAATGCTTTGGAATAGATCATTATAAAATTCGATCATTATAAGTCATTTCTTACTACAACACAAAGGATCAAATTTGACGTTGAAGTGAAAATGTTTAGATTGTATATTGTATCAATAGCTTATAACCAAAGACTATTCTTGCAAAAATCAATCGATTATTTATATCACAATTTCTTGTTATTGTGCTTTCCAAGGTACTGAATTTTTCTATGTCTTTCAAATATTCAACTATATGGTATATAAAATATTGTGTTACTAGTATTTACATTTTCGATGTCAATTTGTGGCTGATGCAATCTTTTAGTGTTGACTCAATCTATTTTCAATCATAAGTTGTTTATTTTGAATCACATTTTCTTCAATTTAGTTTCTATTGTTATAGTTTTCACATAATTTTGATATTTTATTTTTATTTTAAATATCAACCATCATTACTAATTCATACATGGTAATATTTGTAATATAATATGACTGTATTGTGAGTTTTATACCGTTATTTTTTTATCAATAACATTACAATTACAATTACAAATACAATTTAAATAATAACAGTTCTTATTATAATTAAGTTTTTTATTTAAGCACACTATATTAATTGTCACATTTATCTATCTACCAACATGCATATGTAGTCATCCTAACTATTTAAATTCTAAATAATAACAGATTTTATGTTATTTTATCAAATTAATATAGGAATATTTTACTTAAGCATATATTTTTTGGTATTGTAGTTGTAAGCTTCTTCTTATTCTCACATTTTAAATTTATTTTTTCTACTTTATATTATTTTCATTTTTTGTTTGTTTTCTTGAAATTTTGTTGTTTTTTTTTTTTTTTTGTTCTATTTTTCATTTTGTAGTTGAACAAGGCAAACAATTGAAGTTGAAAATTAAAAAATAATACTAAAGAAAAACAAGGAGAAAAACATTTCTATTTTTGGTTTTTTGAAAGATAAAAAATAGAATAACAAATAATGTAAATAATGAAGAGGAGGAAGATAATTGAGATTATTGTAGTTAGACAGACTGACTATAAGATAGGAATATAATTCACTAAGAAAAAAATGTATTGAAAAAATGTGATTTAACTACATCTACATATATATTATACATATATATGCAATCATAACCGCTTAGGTCAACATAAGGAAAAATAATCACCGTATTAAGAACTTTTGAAAGTTCTGTCTGTCTGACAACTATAAATCATATTTTTGCTAGGGTACATAATCGGTTATGTTAAAATGATATAAAAATGTGTTTGTCAAAATCGCTTTTTTAACTTAAAATATTTTAAATATATTATACTTATATAAAAACTTATAAATTGATAATCGTTTTTAATGAATTTCCATGAATTTTAAATGGCTTGTTTTTTTCTTTTTTTTTTTTCATTATATTATATTTCATTAACAACTACAACTAACTTACATGCTAAATTCACAAAATAATATAACAAATTAATTCGAATTTCTTAGCCTAGTACTTTAATGAAATATATATATATATATATATATATATATATATACAAATAAAATTTAAACCATACAGTAGTGATTTCACACTAGTGATGTATAGTCATTTTTAATTTTACTTAAATTTACTTTTCCAAGAAATTAATTGTGGGGTTCCAACAAAGATTAATCCTAATTTAATAATAATTTTTAATCTAATGAAATACAATAGAAATTATGTAAGTAATTTTTTTGTTTTTTTTAACAATAAAATTTGTTTATTTAATAATAAAATTTGTTTATTGCTAGAACATAAGTGGATGAGTAGAGCCATAAATAATTTAAAATTTCTTTGAACATAATTTTATTATATACATCTATATAATTGTAATCGCAATTTAAGTAAGAACTAGCGTGTATTAAAAAAGAGCAGAAGAAGAGAATTTCTAAGCAAGGTACTTCAGGTCAGATATATTATTACTGATAAACCATTTACAAAAATAGATTTCACAAAATTTAGATCAAAAGCGACTTCTAATAGTTCCAGTGCAGTTTGAAACTAGAATAAATAATCTAATTGATGTAATTTACCTTAGTAGTTAAATCTCGTAATAATTTATATTTAAAAGCCATGTTTTACAAAGTTTAACAAATTTATTTAAACAATTTGAATTTTTTATATTCATTGGAAGATTATTAAAGTATTTTGATGCCATAGTAAAGTAAAACTTCTCATAGTTACTTAAATGATTTTTACAATATTATTATTAATATTAACACCTTACAACAACTTAAGCGTTTTTTATCAAATAAAATTTTTGTATTTAAAATATTTTCATAATTTAAATGATTTTAAACAACTTGATCTTGTCCGACAATCCCAACCGACAATCTTAAAATTGATTTTACTTGAAATATCAATTTCAGATATAACCGGTTATGACTTGTTACCACTGATATGTTATTTTATAAATAGCCGTCTCGTTTCTTCTATTCATAACATTTTATACATTGATATAATTTCTAATTTTATCAATTCATAACATAATATTTCATTAAAAATGTTATTTTTGTTGAATGTTACAAACGAATTACTAATATATTTAATACTTTTTTTCTCATTATTTTGTTAAAATATAAAATTAACAAAAAACAAAAAAAATATTTTAATTTTATTTCTTTTGTTTTAGAGTTCTTATGTTGCAAAAACAAGAGTAATATAGAAAAAAAATTGCTTTTTTCGTTACATGTTGACTTTGCTTTTTATATTCTTATTTTTTTTTTATTTTTTTTTTTTAAATAGAAGTAAAAATAATTTATAACGTTTTCATATATCCTTGCTTGTGTATACGCGAAAAGCTTAAACTTCATTTGTGTAAGTAAATTAAGCAAAGCATAAATGAATATTGTGTCAAAAATTAGAGAATAGAATTATATTTCGTAAATTTAACCGAACGTATCAAATTATAATGTGTATGTCTTTTTTATGTTTAAATTAATAAGATTGCCAACTTTTTCTAATTTCTGGAATATATCATTTTAATTGTGTCAATTCAATTAATACTTATGTTGATAACAATCGAAATGTTGCAAAATATTTAGAATGACTGATTAGCACAGGTTGGCATACACTTAAGATATACTACATAACATATTTCAAATCTACACAATTCAGAGTACACAGTAAAGGTCTGCACATTTATCATAATAATAAAATTAACTCAAAAAGACAATTTCAGTTGGTCTTCACAATGTAAGTTTGGAAGTTAAAAGTCCAAATTTCAAAAATAAAATATTCAAATTTTATGGTTTTGAAGTTATGGGCTTTAGATAGTTTCAAATTGAAAAAGGACAATTTTCAAGGTAATAAATTCTCTCGTCAAATAAAAGAAATTATTTAATCACAACACTATTCAAATTTGCATTAAATTTTGTACCGTTATATCCGTAATTTTAGCAGTTATAATTTACTTATTTTAACAAAAATAATACTCAGATATATATCTTTCAACTCGTTAAACATTTTATTCTACGTAAATTACGAATTATGTTAATTACAAACTTCTAATTTTTGCGTAAAAATATTTTTTTGATAAATTTGGACCCGAATAGCTCAAAAAATTAAAGCTACATACAAATTTACTTATTAAACTATTTTAAGAGAAATTTTTATATTACCTTTCCATTCAAAATATTCAACATGGTTGGAGTAAGGCGCTTAGAACATAATTAATGTTAAATATGTAGCGCTTATATCTCGGGAGGACCTGAAAATGTAATTCTATACAATTGTATATTCCTCAAAAATATGCCGAAATGTTATTTAGTCAAGAATAGTACACTTTGTATAAAAATGAAAACAATTTCTTAATTAAGTATCTTTTTTGCATACTGTAAAATTGGTTTTACAATTCTATTTAAGCGATATTTAAAAAATCTAAAATTTATATATTATTTTATAAATTAGGAATAAAATAGAAAATTTGTAATGGAAGGGAAAGAGAAAACTATCAAGACGAAAAAATCTTTTTTCTAAGTTTTAAAATGTTTTATTTCATCATTTTATATAAATTATTGCATATTCAAATATAATATAATTTAATTTAATAAATGAATTAACCATTAATTGTACAAAAAATATGATAGTAAACTACAGATTTCAAAAATTAACTCCCATATTATTCAGAATGAATTTTGGAAATATTATAAATAAAAAAAATAAAATAAATAAAAAAAAACTACTAGAGTAAATATTTCCTTCAGTACATACATTTAAGGGTTAAAAATCATGATTTAAATTTTTATCTAATAATTTGTTGTTTTTGTGAAAGCGTCACATCACATTTCGAAAAATTGTGATTAAATTAATACATGAACATGACATTCATATTAAGCTTATACATAACGTGTATCAGAATTAATTAGGTTTCAATCAAAACGATATAAAATAAAAATATACATAGTATAGTTATTATTCAATAAATACTAATAAAGCTTACCTTGGGACAATTTTTTATTTGAAAATCATAAAAATAAAAACCTTGTTTTGAAGGCTCTCTCTTTAGAACCAACTTATATTAATATTCACTTTAATTTTCCACAAAGGAAACAATTAAACTAATTAATAATATGTTATAAATCGTCTAGACATTTTATTAAAAAGAAAAATTCAACAAAGTTATTTCTTTTAAATCCAAGGTTAGTGTTATGGTATTTTTTTTTTTTTTGTTTTTAATAGAATGGCAACCTTGAATTAAAAATTCCATTTAAATTCATTTGAGAAAATATATTCATTATTTTTAAAGATGATATGAGCTTAAAATATTTTATTTTTATTTTAAAAATTGAAATTAAACTTTCTAAATGTTAAATATAATATGTTTGTATATTATATTTTAGTATATATATATATATGTATATGTACTTATTCTGAAGACAATAAAAAACAAATGCTATTAAATGACTTTTTTGTTCCCAAAAAAGAACGTAAGTCATTTTTAATTCGTATCATATTTTCTTAGTATTCGTAAAATTTATTTTAACTTATATATTACATACAAATATATATATATATATATATATATATATATATACATTTTATTACCATAAGAGTTTTCTATTTTTTGCTTTATTAAGGAGTATTTTATTTTTTACAATATATGTAAAGAAAATCTTCATTTTTTTTTTATATTTTTTTAATATACAAGGACCCATTTAAAGAAAATTACAAGAAAAGTATAATATTTTCAACTCATACAGAAAATAAGATTTACGTTAATGTCAATAGCTTCTCTTGTCTCATAAATATATCTCATATATACTTGTACTTATAAATTAACATGACGTATATATAAATACAATATATTGTAATATAAAATATAATAATTATGTATAGAAGCTTTATGTTTGGATAAGTTGTTATTCTTTAAAATGAATTTAAGCGAAAAAATTATGTAATAACATAATGTTGTAAAAATTTAAATACACATTAAATGTATTTCGTGTAAATTTAAAGAAAAATTAACGAAACATATTTTATATATAAATCATACAGTTAATCGGAAAATTATTTGCACTGACAAAATAATTTACTCCTTTTCAGATTTAAATGGCAATATTTTTACAAGTAAATTTAATCTAATTTTTGCTATTAATTTTTTGTTATTTTATACATTATTTGGAAATGGAACCTATAAAAAAATTGATCTGTTAAAATATTTCTACTTCCATTTAGGATAACAAATTTATTTGTGTTAAGAGTATTCACGATTAACTGTAACTGTAACTGTAATTAACGATTAACTGTAACTGATTAACTGTAACTAACGATTAAGTGTAGTAGGTGTAGATATAAAATGATTTGTACAACAATTTTGTGAACGACCCCTTGCACTTTTGTTGTTTAACTCGATGTAGAATGGTAACAGCGGTTTGTTTACATATGAATTTAATTTATAATTATGAGAATCAGTGAGAAACAACTTTTTTTTCACTTGTAACTATATTCATTCAAAGAATTAAATTTAAATTTTTGTTTGAAAAAACTAACTCTGTATAATACGTATTGACTTTACAAAAGTTAAACTTAAAAAGTACAATAGCGCAATACTAAAAATACAACAGGCTTTGAGTCTTGTAAAAATCTTCTTTAGAATATTTTTTCATATAAAAATTTAACAATGTCAATACACTTTCTAAACTTCTACACCTAGTACAAAACTGCACCTTCAATCTATATACACCTTTTCGTTAATATACCCTTATTATTTTGATAAATAGTACTAAGACAATATTATAACACCAAATTCACTCATATTAAATGAATCAAATTGGAGAAATAAAATGATTATAACTTCAATTTTAATTTTAATGTGATATTGTAGGCCTTTGAAGGCTTTAAATATGACTAAACATAAGATTACTATCAAAAAGGTAAGTTAGTAAATTGAATATTGATATTTCAGTGGTAAAAAAGATATAAAAAAAAAAACAAATTACGCACATTTATTGTCAAATCAATGAACAAAATAAATTCAAACTTTGCGGTGATATATCCAGGAAGAGGTTAACGAAAACGAACGACATCTCAAAGATAAATTACAAAATATTATATATACAACATTTTATAATAGAAAATAATCAGAAACTAATTTTTAAATGAGTTTGTAAGTACCTGTAAAAAATGTCTGCAGAGCACTTATCATACAAAAAGTCTTGAAAGAAGGTAATATATTGAATTGGAACTAAACAATTTTTTGTCCGTTATATCAGACGATAATCTTGTACATATAATCGACTGATAAAACTGTCAGATTGATAGATAAATTTATTTTATTATTATTATTGTTATTATTGTTGTGTTGTTATTATTGTTATTATTATTATTATTATTATTGTCATTATGATTATTGTTATTGCTGTTATTATTATTATTATTATTGTTATTACTGTTATTATTATTATTATTATTATTAATATTATTATTATCATTATTATTATTATTATTATTATTATTATTATTATTATTATTATTATTCGTATTATTATTATTATTATTATTATTATTATTGTTATTATTATTATTATTATTGTTGTTATTACTGTTATTATTATTATTGTTATTACTGTTATTATTATTATTGTTGCTATTACTGTTATTATTATTATTATTGTCATTATGATTATTATTATTATTATTATTATTATTATTATTATTATTTTTATTATTATATGTATTATTTTTGTTATTATTATTATTATTATTATTACTATTATTATTATTATTATTATTATTATTATTATTATTATTATTATTATTATTATTATTATTATTATTATAATTATTATTATTATTATTATTATTATTATTATTGTCATTATTATTGTTTTTATTACTATTATTATTATTATTTTTGATTGAATATAATTGAAATTGTACACAATAGTAATTTACAAACACTACCTGCCAGGACTATCGGTTTAAAAATCTTTCAGAATCGTTCGTTAAACCTGGTCTTTTCAGAATTAACCATCAAAAGTTTGAATTCGATATTTCAAACAAAAAAAATTATTTACACTTAATTCTCATAAAAAAAAATAAAATTCTTTTCGTTGTGTAAATAATTTTGTAATAGACTGTTTTGTAATTTACAATTTTTTATTTAGCTACATTAAAAAAAAACAATGTTCTCTATAGAAAATATTTTATGTTTAGCTTTTAATTGTAATCATGGAATTAAAATTTATTACAAAATCTTATTAAAAAAATTCTAGTCATAAAATTTATGAAATATTTTTAAGATAAATAAAAAATAAAAAAACGTGTGAAAATGTAATCCTTTGATTTCGTTTTTTGCTTTTTAAAAGTCAGCATGACGTGTGTATAAGTGATAAGAAAATCTCTGCTAAAATGTAAAGTAAAGTTTTAAAAATAGATGGTTGTACCGATGTTTATCTATGGATAACACTGTCGGTCAATGTAAATCATAATGTCGGTATGTATCATAATGTCATATTATGAATAATAATGTCGAATCATGTCTAAATCAAGTGATATGATCACCTTGCGAGGTGGGATCATATTTCTTGACAACCCAGACAAATATACGGTTCTCAAATCAATGATTCTGAAGAATCTCTCTTTTACTACTATAACAGTTATCCCAAAAAAAAAATAATATTTTTT
This sequence comes from Argyra leucocephala, assembly GCA_963942445.1. Taxonomy (NCBI): domain Eukaryota; kingdom Metazoa; phylum Arthropoda; class Insecta; order Diptera; family Dolichopodidae; genus Argyra; species Argyra leucocephala. Next base: position 140,343,705 of record OZ012680.1, read on the forward strand.
GTACTTCGATACTTAATTTAAAAATTTAAAATCAAATCCAGCGTATTATTCCTGATACCCCAGCAAAATAAAAATCAATAAAATTAAATTACCTTTAAATTCAATCATAAAATAAAATTTCATAAAATGGCTGTCAAAATGATAAAGAGCAATAATAAATATAAAATCATATATATATATATATATATGTATACACATTCTATAGAGACAACCAACATATAAATTTTCTCTTGAAATGCAAAAAAAAAAAAAAAATGAAAATAACAAAAAACATTCCAAATGCCCTTTGATTTATTTAAAGGTAAAAAATTATCCTTTCAGTAAAATACACAACAGAAAAATTAATTATGGATCGGAAATATTGTGAGGACATGAAATTAATTAACAAAATTAAATTTCTGTTTATAAAAAAAAAAAAAAAATCTTTTTGAAAGGATTTCAGTCCATTTTGAATATTAACACAACAACAAAAAACAAATACAAAGAAAAAAAACACCTACGTCAGAGAACTCCACTTTCAAAATGAATTTTCGTAATTTTATCAATTTTTTATGTGTTTATTTCTCTTTTTGTTGGATTTATTTAATTTTTTTTTTTTTTTTCTTTTTTTACTTTTGTCATTAATACGTTCAAGGATATACTTTCAGCTATTAAAAAAAAAAGGATCTACTTAATTTAAAAATGAATATAATTTTTTTTCGAACCTTTTTGCTAATCGCGTTTCGTTTTTCTTGTCTGTTTTTTTTTTTTTTTGTTTTTCTGTTTGTTGTTATTATATTGATGCATTTATTATAATTTAAAGTTTCACACCTCTTTTACTATTTTGCTTTTTTATCTGTCAATATATTCTGACGTTGTTTTATTTAATTTTTTTTATTAATTCTCTCGGTATGAATAATAAATATAAATGATTGCCAGAATGTCCCGATTGTGTGACAGTTATTACAAGGTGTAATTTCAAATTATAATTTTTACTGATTTTACAACCAACTTCTTTTGCACAACTTAATTTTGAGTTCACCCAACCCCTCTTCAGACACGCTTGCTTTGGTTATTACTGTTTGGATTCAGTTTGTTTTTGGTCGACCATGCTTTTTGTGATCTTGTAAATGTCATTCAGAAGATGTTTTTGTCTGTGTGAAGTGTGAAGTGGGAACTGGGTCGGACCATTTTCTACGCTTAATTATTTTACAAAATTTATTCCGTCCAGAATATCTGTAGAATCTTAGACATTTGTTGACAAACACCTTGATAGTGATCATTCTTTATAATATTTTTTATGTTATATGTTCAAATCCAGTCATGTTGGATCGGATCGGATCGGAATCATTCAAATCAAGTCATGCTGTTTGTGAAGTTTAATACATCAGGGATAGAAGTTTTCTGTCACAATATTCTAAGTGTTGCGGAAGCATAAAAATGTTACTTGAGTATAAACCATTACCTTTGCCATGAACTTTACATATAGAACAATTACTTGAATACAAACCATTAGGTATACTTTGTGTCCCATGATGACATTTCCTTAATTTAAACAGTCATAACACTGTTCGTTAAAAAAGATATTAGCTACTGATGTTTATTAAATAAAATAATATCAAATCTCAACCTTTTTCTTTTATTTTCGAATTTTAATTTAGTTTAAGTTTAGTAAAGACTTTACTAAAACGTAATACATATTCAATAAATTATAATTGAACTACAGCACGCTGTTAGCATTTTTTTTTTTGTATTCCAACCGATTAGGCTGTAAGATGCATAGAAAAAAATTAATTTATATATTTTCGATGGGATGAGTAGGTGGGTACTACAAACTAAAATATTTTCTTGTGTATTGTGTTTGCTATATAATAATCTATTCAACAGATCCGGTTTTGTTAAACTATAATTTTTATTCGCAGATAGAAGAAAATCATTAAAAAAGCCTTCAGCTGCTGTTCTAAGTGCAAGTATATAAAATAAATTATAATTGAAATACAGCACGCAGTTGGCATTTTTTTTTGTGCTCCAACCGATTAGGCTGGTATGATATCCACCTTCGAAAAATTTATTTCTATATTTTCAACATGGAATGAGTAGCTAGTAGTACAAACAAACATATTTATTGGTGTATTGCGCTTACTTTAAACATAAATACTCTACAATAATCTATTCAAATCAGATCCAGTTCAGACAAATCCGGTTTCATTAAGCAATAATTTTTTTCGCCAAATCAAAAAAAAATTTTATAATTTTCCATATCTAAAATGAAAAGCCATTCATTTATTTTCAATTCATAACAACAATTTTCTAATGTTAACAGAATTAACAATAATTTTCAAAACAAATTTTCTTTATTGACAAAATTACGAATTTCCACCAGAAGAAAATCTATTTCTTCTTCCATACAATATTTTATTTTCATTGGTCTAAATTTCATTTTTTTTTTTTTGACAATTGATTCTACAACAAAATTTATCCTCTATAAAATTTCCCTAAACAAATTTCATTGAGACCATGACAATTTTCCGACTATGTTAAATGAAGGCTTATTTATTTTATTTTTTGTTTAACATTTTTGTTTCTTATTGTTTTTGTTTTTTTTTTTTAAATAATAATTTCACAGATTGTTTTTTATTTTCTTTTAAAAATCACAAAAATAAAATAAAAATTATAATAAAAACAAAAGGGTGAGGTTAGGTTATTATATCAGTATAGATAGATAAAATTTTATATTTTGAAAAATATTAGCCTTAGGGTAGGACTAAATTTATAAAAAAAAGTAACAATAAAAATATAAAGGTGAAAAAAAAACAAAAATAACAAAAAACAACAAAAAATAATAAAAATTAGAGAAAAACAAAAAGGAACACGAATAATTGTTTGGTTCGTGGAATATTTAATAAGCATACAACATGAAAATGAAAATACTACAAAAATAAAGGAAGTTAAATTTAAAACATTGAATTTTCCATGAAAATTTATTATTTTTTTTGTTGGGGAAATTTTTGTATTATTATATTAAGATGAACAATAATAGCTTTGTTTTGTTTTTGTTATTAGAGCTTTGGATTTTTAATTGTTATACCATGGCAGAAGAATTAACTTTAGATTAATAATTTTAGAAATTTCACCAGCTAGCATATTATATGTATATATTCTACCTAACCTAACTTTTAAGTTGTATTGAAATTACTGTCAAGAAAACGTAATTAAGAGTTTCGTTAATTGAAGTTTCGCATGACATATAAATAATATATTTGGAAAAACTTAATTCATTAAATTGGGAGAATGATTAAAATGTCTGAACAGCAACAATCTTTGGTATAGATTGTACTAAAAAATATAAAATGGTAGATAATTTTTTTCATTCATAATTAGTAATAGTATTAACTATTGTAAATTGTATATAAAATTTATAAAAAAAAAAGTATGCCAAATGTCGGTATAAAAGCAGTTAGGTTGCTCATCCCAAAGGCTTGAAATTATATTTTAAAAAAATGGTGGCTTATATTATGTCTATATAAAAAAATATATATATAAATTTATTTTTAGTATTATTAATTATTTAATTTTACTGCTTGGACAGTAATTTCATACGGATAGTAGTCTGACAAATACCAGTACCAATACAATATAATTTTGTTTACTTGTTGATGAACTTGATTTGATGAATTTCAAGTTGGTTAATTTTAAATTTTAATCAACTGTTAATAAATAAAATAAATTAAATAAATTACCCCTGGTAATAATTGTATTGCGGAAATAAATGAAAAAATTAAGGCAGCAAGTAGATGCTAATAGTTCGGTTTAAAAAATATTCTATCATCCAATTTAATAACACTATAATCGCAAATTATATACGCATATTTGCAAAACGACAGTTAGACCAGTCATAATCTATGAGACATTTAAAATATCTGATAAAGCGACAAATTCTAAACTGATGAAACAACTAATTCAAAGGACGTCTTGCTAACAACGTTTGTACCAAAGTTGGCATCTTTATGTTGGAAACACAAATGCCAATCAAATTTTGTTAAAAAAACTGTTTAGACCATCTCAATTGGCTCGGTTATAATGGCAGATTAATTTTTTGGGTGGTATATTTTGTTTGGTCAATGTGCTTGAAGTAACATTTGACACAAGACAATGACCAAATTTGGTAAGTTTAGAATTAACGGAAGTGGAATATTTTTCTGGATGAGAGGTCAGAAATAAGTCTAAGAGAGATTCATTTTATCGCTAATCCGATCCAGGGCTCTTGTTAGACTTTTTATAAGTTAAGAAAGGTAGTGGAAATTTCAAAAAAAAAAAGTGCAATTGGCATGCCTTTGGGAGTATTAGGACTAGAATATTTCAGCCAGTTGATAATATGAATGTTAAGATCCCCGGCTAATACAATTTCATATTCTTGATGGTTTTCCAAAATTGTGTTGATTGTTTTAGATAGGTTATTTAATTCTACCATAGTCTCAGGTACACTTATTATATAAATAAGATGTTGAATATGAAAAAATACAATTATTAAAATTAAAAATAAGAATAATTTAAAATGTGCACACATGCATTCATATTTGATCACCAGATGGTAAAATATATTTAATAATAATGTGAATTAATTAAGTTAATAATTTAATTTTAGTATTTACTGAAATATTTTTCAATTTTTATTTGCTCATCCCTTTTTTATATTCCCTATATATACCTACCTATAGGATATATTGTTTTTTATCTAGAATTAATTTAATAATATGAATATTTAATTGATTCAAATTAATTATTTTAAATTATAAATTATTATTTTTCAAATTTTGATTTAGATTTCGTTTATTTTTATTTCAAGTGAGCCCAATTATGGCTCGTACAGAGTGTAATTGAATTTTTGTTTTTTTGTTTAATTGTTTTTATTGATAATTTTTATATACGGGTTTTTAATTAATTCCTAAATGTCACTCTGAATTGTTTTTTTAACATTTGATAAATTTTATAGATACCGAGATCAGGCATGATGACTTTTAAGTGAATTTGTTTTGATAGAATTTTATTTTTAACCTTTTACGGAAGTGCAAAACGAATTTTATATTAAATTAAACATCTTCTTCTCTTGCTCATCACATATCAAAACTGAGCTCAGGATATTTTCCGAATTCTAGCTTAAAAATGAATTAATATGACCGTGTTTCATGCAAAATGTGATTTGATCGTTTGCAGTATCTTATAACTGGTTCTGGCTCCAAATATGATTTTTTATAAATTTTTTACAACAATGTACCGTATTTAACGAAGAGTGATAAGGTCATGGTTAACATACGTTTCATACCTCTCTGTTAACAAAAATCCCCTCAGCAAAATTAGTTTGTAGGCAACGGGGTATGAAACATGTGTAAACATGGCGTTAATACTCTTCGTGAAAGATAGCACAATGGCCTACATTCAAAAGTGCTGACGAATGTCTGCAATCATTAATACATTACATTTGATCACATAGTTTTATGCTAACTATTGCTGTTAATTTCAATTTCTTTAAATTAATTTATTTCATTTAATTTATTTGTATTTAATTATAAACATTAATTCTTGTTTAATACTCTTATGAAGCGGGTCTTGTATTTACAATGCTGTAAAAGCTTTATACATTTTCAAATCTACAAAAGTAAATTAATCCCAAGACCCCAAAATTATTAAATTAAAATTCTCGTTAAACAAAACTAAAAATACAAAATTAATTCCGGTGTTAACGGATTAACGTTTTAATCTATGAAAATCGTAACATATTTTGTTCTAACAAAATCATATCTCTCTCAGGTAGGCGATAAAAATTAATTTAGTGGAAAGTTACGTAAACGTACAGTTGTCTAAATATACTATCTATTCTATTTTCACATGTTATTTTTCAGGTCTACATAATATAGCAACAGTACTAATACGTCTATAGGTCTATTTTTAGGTTTACATAAATATTCCAAGTTCTATAAAACGTGAGAATAAAATTAAAATAAAACTAATAAATTTGAAAATATTGAAATTTTTGTTAAACTGTATTTTATATTAGAAGAAATCTACCGTCGCTGATTAGTTAAAATATTATCATAACTTTTAACATACAAAAACATGATAATAATAACGTACATAATAATATACAAAAAAATATACCGAAAAAAAAATTATCAAAAATATCCTTTGATCCTTCCAAGAAATTCAAAATAATTTTTTTTTATGGTTTAAAAAATAAATTCATTATCACTGTTGTATGTGTTGGTAATTTTTTAACAATGGAAAATCAAATTTTGTTGCATCTTAAACAAATAAGCTTTACTATTGAACAAAAATAATTCTAAGCTACATGTATTCCTCTGGCGGTCATAATTTTAACTATTTTTTTTTAAATATTGAAAGAAATTTTGTTTGAATTTTGTTTTTGTATGCCATATAAAAGTGATTTTGTTTATTTGAAAGCCGGCACTTAATTTTAATTATTGTTAAAAATATTGAAATAAAAACAACACTAAAATTTTTAAAGTTTTAAAACTTAAATTTTATTTACATATTAAAAATAATTATTTTTCAAATATTTTTAAATTAAATTTATTATTGTTTTTTAACATAAATATATAGATTTATTTTGTACTGCCAAATTTTTGCACTGTTATGTTTTTTTTATTTAATTTTAAATTATTTTTTTTTTTTTATTGTTTTTATGTTCTCTTAATAAAATATTTACACATTATTTATTTATTTTTTAGAACATGAATCTTGAATGGTAACAAAAATTAATTTAATTAATTAAGTATTTTTAATTTTATAAATTTAAAAAAACAAAAAAAAAATTAATTCAAAAAAAATTAAATTAAGAAAAAAAAAATTATTCAATTGTCAAATTTTTAAAAAATTATCAAAATATTAATATAAATGTATATATAATATAGATATGTATATATATAAATAGTTTTTTTTTAATTTTTGGTCCATGATATTATTATGGTATTGGTTCTATCATATTTTGTAACATTTGTGAATAGGAATGTTGCATTAGATTTGTTGGTAAAGTACCAGGTGGTTGAGATATCATACCATTTTGTCCAACTGATGGTGACATACTTAAATGATGAGCTTGATGTACATGATGTGGTGGCGGTAACATAGAAAATGTATTTAATAAATTATGATGTGATGCTGATGATGAAGATGTTGGAGGCGGTGGTGGTGGTGGTGGTCCCATATTAACAGAACTTAATTGTGAATGGAATGTATTGTGGGTTTGTGTAAATTCAATATTTTCTGTTTTTGGTTTAATATCTAAGAAGTTTGCTAAATCATCTGCCACTGAATTTTGTATACAATTAACGGGTGTTTGATGATTTACATTTATTCCAATCGGATCATCACGTTTTTTTGTTTGTTTACGTTCCTTAGCACGACGATTTTGAAACCATATTTTAACTTGTCTCTCAGACAATTGTAATCCTTGTGCCAATTCAGTTTTTCGTCGTATTGTTATATAACGTGAAGTATGATATTCTTTTTCTAATTCAAGTCGTTGATAATCCGAATATACAACACGATATTTATCTTTTGTACGAGTTTTACCAGGATTCGGTTGTGATGGATATGATGGTTTTTTCATCCAATCATAATATTCTCTATCATCTCTATCAATTTTCATTTTATTTTCAATATTAACATCGTCGTCATTATCATCATCATCATGATGATGATGATGATTATTATTATTATCATGATCAATATTAATGTTATTATTTTTGCTGTTATTATTGTTATTATGATTTTTTTGATTATTACTATTATTATTATTGTTATTAACAAGATTTGTTGGTGTTGATGTTGCCATTGGTGTATTACGATTTAATAAATGTGGTGATGATGAAGCATTTGGTACACCTGGACTATTTATACCACTCCCACCTGAACCAGTTGTATTTGGTGGTGATGGTATACCATCAGTTAATATATCAGCACTACTTGATGTTTCATCTAATGGTGATCCTCCAATACTACAGCTACCAATACTACCACCTCCACCAGCACCACCACCATAATTAATACCAAAATGTGATGGTGTAAAATATTGTCCATTATTTTGTAAACCAGTTGCATGATAAAATGCACTTGATGCTGTTGATGATGACGATGATGATGATGGTGCTAGCGGTGGTGGTGGTGGTGGTGGTAATGATGGATGTACAGATGTTGCTGTAAAATTTTGAAAATTATCTCTAGCTCCATATAAATCATGATGTGATGTAGGTGGTGGCGGTGGTGCTTGATGAAACATATGTGAATTATAATACATAGCAGCAGCTGCAGCTGCTTGATGTTGATGATTTAAATGTGTAGCATGATCGGATGAGCCAGTAATACCATTTAAAAATTGTTGATTGGCTGCTGAATGTGGATGGTAATTTGGTGGAAACCATGCTTGATGTGCTGATGTTGGATACGATAAATTTGTGGGATGATGTTTTTGTGGATATGAAAGCGAATTGTAATAGGAAACCATTTTGATTTATTTTATAGTTTTTTTTTTGATTATTTGTTTTTTTTTTTTTGTAAATCACTTAACACTTGGATGTTAAAATTTTTTTTCTTTTTAATACTAGTGCACTATTTTTGTTTTCATTATTTTTTTTATTTTAAATTTTAAAATTGGATTTTTATGATTTATGTTCACAAATTATATTTTCATTTTGAAAAATTTTTCTTATTTTTTTTTTTTTTTTTTTATATAGCATGTATATTGATATACAAATTTATAACACTACAATTCGATCGCGGTATACAAAATTACTATGTTAAACGTTTAACAACTCGGAACGTAATGAGAAAAATTTTAATTTTAGTCCAAGATGTAACCTACAATAAATTCATAAAATCTGAAACAGACTGACTTAGAGGTTTTTACTAGAGGATTTGATAAAAGAGGTACATAACTATTTATATAGGTGTGAATGTATATTTTAAAATTTCAAACAAAATTTATACATACATTCATATATATTTGATTTTAAAGTAAAACGCGCTTTAACAATATGTACATAAGTAGTAGGGATAAAATATAGGTTAGGTTTAGTACATACAAATAAATAAAATAGAATTGATATATCAATAATAAAACTATTTTGGATGTTGTTATTGACAGATTTTGTTGAAACTAGTTTAAAATTTTTGTAAACAAAACAGTAAATTATTTTAGGTTTACAGGTAGTTAAACTAATTGAAATATTAGTCTAATCAAGTAATTTAAGAGTATTTAGAATTTTGTGTTTATTCTTGATTTTTGTTTCATATTTCATTGAAGAGAATATAACAGTTTGTTTCTGGTACATATGGATATTATGTATATATGTAGGTTTATATTATAAATTTATTATATAAATATAATAAAAATAAAAAAAATTATTGGAATAAAATTATGTAAAACTAATAATAACAATTTTTTTTCATTATATTATAAAAACAAAATATCGACGTAAGTCAATAAAATTATTTTCAATAGTAAAATTCAACCCTATTTTTTAATTCAATTATTTTAATCTACCCTACCAAAAAAATAAATTATTTAAATATTTCTGAATAATTAATTTAAAATTAAGTAAAAAATCTATTAAAATTATTAGACATTATCTATAATTTTAATTCAAACAATATTTAGATACCTATAAAATTTCTAAAATTAATTTGAGGAGGGTCTTAAATTAAATTGAGGTGTGCATAAAAAAAACTGTTGAGATCGATTAAAACAAGTAATTTAATCTATTTAATGTGAAGACTTGCCTCTCACTAAAATTTACTTTTTTTTTGTTAAAAATTTATCTTCTATAGTTAATCCAAGTTCTACCAATGGTATAGAAAAAAACGGGGTTGTGAGAAAATAATTTTTTTTTTTAATTGTATATTTTTCTAATACCCCATACCTTGCCTATGAATGAATAAATATCGGATGTAAATTCGGTTCCTATATCAATGGTTTAACGCCATGAACCTAGCCAAAAAAAAATAAAATAAAAACGTTTTCGCCGACTAAACAACTTAATTGGAAAGATAAAAAGTTTGTTCAATAGATTTACAACCACACAAGGTGTGTCTATGAAAGAAAAATATCAGATTTAAATTCGGTTCCTATATCAGCTATTTAACGTCATGGGCCTAACCAACAAAAAAATTAAAATTAAGACGTTTTCACTTGCTAGACGACTTCATTGGGGAGATAAAAAGTTTGTTCAATAGACTTAAAGCCCACACCTTGCCTATGAATGAAAATATATCTGATTTAAATTCGGTCCCTATATCATCTATAAAAACATGGACCTAGCAAAAAAAAATAAATAAAATTAAGATGTTTTCACCGGCTAAACAATTTTGTTGGAAAGATGAAGGTTTGTTCACTACTATTTTGGACAATGACAATCAAATTCCAAACACACTTTTGATCTTTTTGGAGCATTTTTGTTTTAATTTTTCTTCTATAGTTATTCCAAGTTCCAACAATGGTATAGAAGAACTATAGAATTTATTAGAGAAAAAAAGGGGGTTCGTCTACTCTCAAATTTCTTTTTTTAACTGTTAAAATTTAAAGGAAAAATAACAACATAAAAATTTGACCAAAATTGTTCTTAAAAAAGCTCAAATCAATTTTTAGAACTGTTTTGAGCAATCTACTGAACACCGATCAGAACATTTTGTGACAAAAAAGTTATATTAACGGAAACTTTTTTTTTTACTCTAGATCGTTCTGGATGAATCTAGAATAGTTTAGTGATTACATATTCCAGCACAGGCCCATTAGGACTTTCAAGGTCTGTAGTGCCCAAAAAGTTAGTAACAAGTACCTAAGTAAATTCGGTTTTATTGTAAATAACTGAAATTAAATTTCGGTCGGATTTTTGATAACAACAAATATAGTTGAATTTTAGCAAACTGAATTCGTAAACATTTTATTTGAATAAAAAAATTTTATTTAATTTTGAAAATTTAAATTCAGTTAAAAAATATGTTAACAATCGCTTCTCAAAAGATTTTACTCTTAATTTAAAAACAAATCGTAACGTTTAATTATTTTTTTTTTAGGTAGAAAAAATTTTGAAAAAAAAAATTCGTCATTTTGTTTTAATTTTAATTTTCAAAATTTCCGTTACATTTTTTATTGCACTTATATGTTTTTTTTTTTTTTTTTTTTATTAAAAATGCAAATTTTCTGCAATACCCAATAATACAATACAAATAATCAAAAGAAAAATTCCGCGACATATTTCGCTGGTACAAATTCCATTTTAATATTGCAATATTTACCTACTAAAATAATTTTGAGAAGAGAAAGGACAAAAAACAAAAAAATATATAATATGAAATCCTTCCGCCTATAATAATAAATTTTATTACTTCGAATTGAATTGAATTGACGGTTATTATATGACTAAAAATTACGCTTAGAGTTTTTAAAGAGTATATATATTTAAAAGAGTGTCGGTAGAAATCAAAGAAAAAAATTAAAATTTTTAAGAATTTTTAGATATTTTTAAGAAAATAAAATATTACAAAAAATTGTGTTCATTGAATATTTTATTGTTTTATTACTCTTTACAAGATACATTCATGTAAAAAATTTTAATTTATCTTGTTAAAATAAAATCAAAATTCAATGCATTTCACATTGTTATGACCCTTAAAATTTTAACATACTAAATAATTCTATATACCATTCTTATACTTAAGTATTCAATTGTAATTATAATACTTATTCAATCGAATATTCTCGATTTTAAATTCATGTACATGACGACATAATTATATATAAATAGTTATAATTAATTCCTTTTGTAAACAATTCAGGGATATGAAGTTATTAATTAAATTATCGATATAATCAATATTCAATTCTTATTATTAAAAAAAAAAATTTAACAAGAGTGCAATAAAATATTAATTCAAAGATAAAATAATTATAAATAATTTAATAATTATATTGTTAATTTATAAATAAAAATTTATATTTTAACTTTTAATATAATTAACAGAGAAATTCATATTCGAAATCGTAACAAATTCTTATGACAAAGTTATAAAATAATTTTTCAATTGTTGCATAATTTTAGTGTTAATAACATCATAAAATAATTATACATAATTCTTGTATTGTTATTCAAACAACATTGTAATAAAATCATATATACAGTCAATGTGCTTAATGAAAAGTACACAAGTAAATAAATTTCAACAATTAAATTTATAATGTTATAATTTGAGTTCATAAAATTATATTTTATTTCTTGTATTTTTTTCAATTTTGAGCAAATTTTGTTGTATGAAATTTAAAAAAAAAATGTTTAATTACTTTTAATAATATTTAATTATTTTAAATTTATTTATCAATAAAATTGTATATTTTAACTTTTCAATTCAATTTTTTTTACTCAATTTTATAATCAAAATCGCTTATCAAAATTTCATTTAAATTTAAATTTTTTATTTCATCCATTTTCAAACCAATTTTTTCAATCTCTTCGATTTTAAATATTGTCAAATTTTTAAATTGTTTTCAGTTTTGAGAGAAATTGTCTGAGAGTGTTATAATTTATAAATTTCATATAATTATTATTAGGCTACGAATATTAAATAATATAAAATAGTTGAAAAACTTAATCACAGGGATGTATTGCGGTAAGGTGAAATATTTTTTAATATTTATTAAAAGGGGAAAAATGTTCAGGCAAGAACTATTTTTTGATTAAATTTTTTTTGTTTATTTTTTTTAAAAATTAAATAATAAATTTGAAATTGATTCTAATTTTATATTATATAAGAAAGAGCCTTTATCAATTAAGCAAAAGCATTGTATACTATGTTGTATTATTTGCAAGATCAAAAATCTAAAAAAATCTTCCATTAAGACATCATTTTAAAGTACTAAAATTTTATTTTAAATCGCGCTATAAGATTACTGGTGGATCATAATTTGCATATAAATAACAGAAATGTTGTAAATGTACCCAAAGTTAAAAAATTTCATTTTCTTCATATTTTTTTTTACTGTGATGGCGCTAGCTGTTTAATAAGTTATCTGAACTTTTTAGATTCGAGCGAATTCAAACTAAATTTATAAAACAAAAAATTCCTGGCTCTTTTCATTTTCTCATGCACAAATTGAAACAATATTAGTACCCATAATTTAAACTCAATTTTTATCCGTTTTCTTCCTTTCTTATTCTTTAATTTTTTTTTGTTATTTCTAATGATTTTTTCTTCAAATCGTTTTTTATCCTATATTTCTATTTTATTTTTATTCAAAATTTCAAATCTTTTTTTTTCTCTTCTTCTACAATTAAATAATTTTACAGTAATTTTATATTGTTTTTCCCAATTAATATTATTATAACTGATATTTTAATAAAGTAAGACATTCATCTTTTGCATTATGGCAACAGAATGTCTTTAATTATTTCATTCAGAACTTGAAGCTTAAAATTGAATATTTAAAGGATATTATGTGAAAAAAAATTTGAATTTTTATATTTTGTAATATATTTTTAGTTTATAATAATTTTATTAATCTTTTAATTGTATATATTATGTATACTTTACATTTGTGAATAATTCTTAATTCGTAATTCATAATTCAAATGTTTTTTATTAGTATATATAAATTAATTGTTATTTAGTATAAGTTAAAAATGTAATCTGAATTATTTTAAATACTAAATGTTTTATTTGCATTAATTGCTAATTAGATTTAGCAAACATTTGTAATTTGTACGAAAAACTAATTTGTATGTATTCAAAATTTGTTACTAGCTTTGCAATTCTGTTGAAATAAAGTCTATTTGATTATTATTATAAAAAATATAAATTGCTGAAATATAGTTGTAGATAATTTAAAATGGATAATAACATTGGCAAAAACAACTTCCTATTAATTTTTTTTAAATAAAACGGAATTAAATTTTAATTACGGTTGAATTTTTTTTATTTTATTTTGATCTTTGGACCCCTAATGAACTGGGGTCATTTGCATAGAATGAATAAAGATCGGTTGTTTAAAATATTAATGGTTGGATAAACAAGAATAAAGCGCCTGTCAGAACGGACTTTATTACTTAAAGAAGAACGAAAAGTACGAAAGGTCGAAAGCTTAACATTAGTATCACATGATTAAACAAAGCGTGCAAAGATATTGAAATAAACAGACAACATTTAATCTAAATCAAGAAGATGTTTGTAACAGCTTAGTTATTGTGAAAGTTTTAACAAATTGTATGTATTCGAAAAAATATTGAATAAAAAAAAATTTAATTGAAAGAAGTAGAAAAATTACTTTTTGAAAAATTAATCTTTTTTTAACTAAATATTTATGCTTAATATATTATTGTTATGCATAATACTATTTGCAAATAATATTTACAAAGTCAAAAATATAAAAAAAAAATTGATAAAAAGCAATGTCCGTATATATTTTTATTCATCAATTTCAATTTAAAGTTCTAAGTCCTACATTAAATAATTCTATGTCATATTAGAAGATTGCAAAAAGTGATTAAATTCACAAAGCCTTCTCTGTTATTATTAAATTTAAAAATATAATCAATACTCATCTAAGAATGGCTATATCAATATCCAGTTTTGGAAATTAAAAAAAATTTTTTCTTTAAATTCCACTAAATCAAAAATTAAAAATAATTTATACCCAGAAATCAATACACATAATATACATATATACAAACCAGTATATAAGTACATACAAATAATATACAGGGTGTCACATTCGTGATTAGTAGAACTATTTATTTTCAACCAATGCCGAGTTGCACTTATAACTGGTTTGTTTGTATTTGTTCTTCGAGGCTTATTTGATGCAAGATCTCCTAACTGCCTTACTACAGGTTATTGAAAATATTTCTGATGGAAAGCTATCGTCTTAAGGTGGATTTTAGTACTTTCAGATTTTAATTAGTTTTTGCCTGTAAAAAGGTTCTTTTATATGAGAACTCAATGCGTACAACAAGAACAGTAAATATATTTACTGGGGATATTTTCACAATAATTGGGGATATTAATACTTTGATAAAGTATATTTTTATAGAGGATAGTTTCTTTATTCTGGCAACAGTTTTTTTTAGTAAATGCACATAAAAATAAAAAAATAAATTTTCAACAGATGATTTTAACTGTTTTAAAAATATTTTTTTGTGTATAAAATAAATTTCCCAAATAAGATATATTTTTGCAGCGATATATTTTTTTCTTATATACAAATTCAATATAAGCAATTTCTAAAAAATGTTGGCCAGCTAAAATCCACCTTTATGCTGAAGTTGTAGGTACTAGTCAGGAATGAAGTACTCTATATTGCACAAATAAAATTTATAAGACGTTATTGTTTTTGTTGTTGCTGGCAGTTGAACCAAGTTTCTATACAATACATTTTTTTATTTAGCTTAAAATCGATATTTATATTTTACTGTTCCATCTTATAATATTGAAATCCCAACTTGTTTATATGATTTTTATGATATTTATTGATATACGAGTAGTGAAAAAGTAAGTTTGAGTTTTAGTTAATACAATATTAAGGTATGCGGTAGTGGTTGCTGACAGTACACCAACACATTTAGACCTATAAGGTCTATTGTGATACATTACTAAATTTGAACCCGATTAACTCTAATTAAATAAACGTTTTAAATAATAAGATTTTATTGATTCCTCGGGCTTTATGCATTTATAGAAAAAAATTTAATTTTTAATCTCATCAAATCTTCTATATTTAAGTACTGATCATGAGTCTAAGCACTTCAACAATTTTATAAGTTGGACAGTTCAGCTTAGTCTAAATATAATTGTTTTTATTCCAAGTGACTATAATTTATATTTAGACTGACCTGAACTTTTGTAGAACTATTTCTTCAAAACTGAGAGAGACTTAATTAAGATAAGAAAATACATTAAATTTAAAGAAACTATTTGTCACATTAAAATGATTTCAAAGTATTACAAAGTGATTGTACGAAATGAAAATCTAAAGTGTCAAACTCCTAAGCTTCTTTACGGATATGGGAATAAAAATAAAATAACTATGTAATTATTAAACCGTAACAATTATTGTTAATATATAACATAGCTAACCAGCTATATTGTAAATATTATACTACTATATTTTTATTACAAGAACAATATATTATTAAGTCTATAAAATCTTTGGTAAATACAATATGGAATTACTCAAAAACCGATTTATTAATTTGAAAAGAAATTTATAACATTTATTTGTATTACTACAGTATTTAAAATACCATAGTTACTATTATTATTATTATTATTTTTAGAAAACTTTTAATCTTTTCTTTCTTTGTTATCATTGCAAATCAATTAGCTTTCAACAGTAACAAATAAATATCTACACCTACTACTGTGTTAATTTAAGTAAATAAAGCCATAGGGTGCAATGGTGCAATGCATGAGTATTCTGTCCTTTTTTGTTTTCTTGTTGTTTTTTTTTTTTTTTTTATTTTCATACTGATTTAATATTATTTGTTGTAATAGTAACGAGGAGTTCGGCAATTCAGTAAATGTGTCGTAACAATTGATTTTATATGGATCTTTTGATGATTTCATATAATTATATTTTTATAATATGTAAAATTAGTTACAATACTTTTATATTTTGGCAACAATGAAAATATATTTTTTTTTAATTTCTGCTTTCGTTCAAAATTTTATTTTCAAAATTGCAAATCTGCATTAACTTTAACATTTCTATACCTGGTGAAAATATGTACAAATACCTACCTGAATATTATGTAAAATTGACGTAATTGATTTTGTTAGGGTAGTCGAACAATCGGTAGGTACAGTTTAATTTCTATAATATTATATTTTCTAAGTGTTTAGAAAAAAAAATCAATTTTATCCTTTTTGGAAAGTGTACCTGTATTATGTAGGTATTTAAATATTTATTTAATTCTTTGACAGCTGATTAAAAAAATATAGTAAAGTATTGAAATGCCAAAATAATATTTTTAGTAACAAAACACATATTAATATCCTGTTATGACATGTCAATGTGATAATTTAAGAATTTCTATAGCATATGGTATCTACCTAGATAATAATCATGACCTATATGTATGTAAATATGCTGATATGCACACCAAATGGTTTATTATTATTTATCAACTTTACGTAATTTTACATAAATTTTTGTTCATTCATTACCACCATTATTTAAATTGAAATTTATGTACTGTAATTACAATTTACAAATTTAATTTTATTACATAATCAATAAAAATACGAGAACATATATTATATATATATATATATATATTAACCAAAATTTTAAAATACAAAAGCTACCACAATTAAAAAAAAAATTAATAGAGATCCCGTTTAACAATAAAAATTAAAATAATACCTAATTTTGGTTGTGTTAATTGATAGCAACTACAGACAATAATAAATTAATATGTCACCTTACCACAATAAAACGACACTATATTATTATTGATGGATTTATTTTATTGTTAATTTCCACAAATACAATTTAAAATAAAAATAATTTAATTGAATGCAATTAAATTTATTGAATTACAAAAAAAAAAAAAAAATTAAAATATAAAATTTCAAAATGATTTGATGGTTTTGAAACAAATTTAAAAATCATTAATTTGATTGAGTAAGTCCTGAATTTATTCAATATAGGTATTTAATTGAAATTTAATATAGTTTCATCTAGCCTTAAAATTTTATATTTGATGAAATGCAAATTGAAAATAAAAAAAATTGTTTTGAGTTCATTAAGTTGACAAAAACGGTGTCTGTTCTTTTACCAAACTCCATATTTTAGTGCATTCTGCAAAGGGACAAAATAAATGTTACATAAAACATAGTATACTTGAGTAACCTAATCACTTTATTGTATACTATAAGTAAGTATATAGAATAGATGAGTATACTGTTTTTCATATTTGTTAAATTTTTAAAATTTTATTTTGTTTGTGTACATAATTGATTGATATGAAACAAAAAATTAAATTATATAAATTTTGTGGTTTTACTGCAATTTCTTTACTTTTGCAGTTATATTCATTTTTTTTTTGGCTACTCTGTTATATTGTTCAGAATAATTAATAAAACAATTCTTGGTTAAGAGTATAGGATTTCTAAATTTAGATTGATTTTATTTATAATTACTCAAATATGTTTATATTAAATATATGTTTATATATATACATATAAATACAATTATTTAGGTATTTAAATAATTTTTTCAAAATAAAATAATTTTAATTTTATTATCATCAAAAATTTAAAGTTCAAAAACAAAAAAATCGATTACGAATCATAAATTATAATTCAAAATCAAAGTGTATTAATTGATTCTTTTGAACTCTAATAAAATATTATATATACATATATATACTACTACACGACCGAAAACACATTTAAATGAAAATTTTATTTTTGTTGACATTTCTGCAATATCATAAATAATTTGAGTATATAAAATTAAATCTTTTATTTAGCTAAAATTTGTCATTTATTAAACAATAAACATTTTAGAATTATTCCATTAAAAGAAACAGAGGCTCTTAAGCTGAAGTTTGGATTATTATACGTTATAAAAATAAAAACAATAAAAAGAATTAAAGGATATTATTCAATAATAATAAAATATATTTAGGCTCAATAAATTTTTATATTAATATAATTAATTTTTAATTAAATGTAAATTTAAGTTTAATGTACTAGATTTAGTATCTATATGTATTTGATGTGGATTAATACTACTCTATTGTAAAAAAAGTTTGCTCATACTTTGTTTGTATTTTAAATCCATTTCAGCACTGGCATAATGATTTTTCATTTTTTTCTAATTTTTCCCATAAAATTTCAGTAGGTGCGATATAGAATAAAAATTTTTATAGATAGTCATTACCTACACAACATTTTTTGTTGTGATGATAATGAATGAAATGCAAAAGCTTGCATAATGACATCCACCACATTCAATCAACTGTAAGCCAATGTTCTTTTAACAGAATCAAAATATCTTTGGACCAAAGAAGAGAAATATTTACTGATTTAAATAAATTATAAAAGCTAATAATGTTAAATAATTTAATTTCTAAATTTAAATAAAATAATAAAAAATTTCAAATTCATACAATTTTTGGTCATTGTTAATTTATTATAATTTTTTCTTTTTTTTAAATATATAAAACATTATAAATTTTTACAATGACAATTAGATTTAAATACTGCATCTATAAACTATAATAATTATAATGTGATAGGATAAATTTATTGTTGTGGCCCTTAAAAAAAAAACCAAAATTCTCTCAAATTTAAACAAATAAATTAAAATGGCAAAAAAAAAAATTACTATGATAGTATTTTATTATTAATAACATAAATTATTATATTATGTGATAAAATTGTAAAATTTGTTAAATATATAATTTTTATTATTATAGACATTAATAAAAATATATTTTTTCAAAATCAGAAAAATGTACAATTATACAGGGTGTTAATTTAATATATGTAGGTTTTTTTCTCATATAATACATGTTTAAAAATTTTGAAGCAGACAATTTATTCAGTTTTATGTTTTACAATGATTTCGAATGATGTCCAATATATTGGGACTTGAATAGAAATTTTTAGTTCTTTAATTATTTATTTTAAGCTATATATACTTCGTAACTGCATTTTATGAGTTGTTAAAAACTAATTCAATAAATAACAATATCAAGTCTAATGTGCATCTGTACATTGATATTTTCACTGCCCTTTGTTTTATTGACGCTCAAGTGTACATTGGTGGTACTTTTAATACAGTCAAACAGCTTGATATGTTGTTGAACGTGTGCGTAAAAATTTCATTTTAAATTTGTTTTCAAGAGAAAAACATCATAAGCCATAATGCAAGCTAAAATATTTTAATTGCTCTTTAGTATGGATTAGTAAAAGCTACCCGATATTAAAGTATTTCAAAAAAATTTCTTATTTTTGTACATCGAAATCTGTGTGAAGGAAAGAATGGCAAATTAACATTAACTGGGTTAAATTTAATAGTAAAAAACAGCAGAGCTTCTACAATACTAATTATAACGGTGATAACTTCAATTCTATAAACATAAACAATGAATTTTAAATTTATGAAGCCACTAGAATAAATTCATTCAATTTGAATCGAGATTTGAAAAGTTAATCAAATATAAAAAAAACCGAATAAGATTTTTATACGGGTCGGATTTTTAGTCTAGCCTTCCAAAATGTCGTGTAATCAAAATTGTCGCTTTTCAAAATATCGTTTGTCAAAAGATAGTTTTTCAATTTCAATTTATATCACCAGTTGAAAAAAAAAATTCCGTTCGCAAAAAGTTTGAACCCATGCCCCTTCGGTCGTTACATATAAGTATTTATTACTTGATATTCGAATTTATGAAAATTGCAAATATTATTAACGCTCCAAAGTCAAAATAATTATTATGTGTGGTATCAGTATTAGTTTGGGATATACAAGTTATTTTAATTTTTTTCAAAGACTTAAATTCAATATGTGGTTTTGATGACGTCTGAAGTCTCTTTGTACAAATAATACAAATAATACAAATAATTCTATAGGTTCAATTATCTTAAAATTTAAACATCAAGCATAACAAAAATAAAATTTAAATCGAACCTATTTTCAATACAAAAAGTTGTTCTTATCGTTAATGTTTAAATAGTGGTTTACAAGAAAGCAATCATCAGATTAACACCCTGTATATTACTTTATTATAATTTTTTTTTTATTACTTCAATTTATATTCATATAATTTACATAATTTCCCCAAAATTATTATGTAAATGTTTTTCTGTTCAGCATACGACATTATACAAAAATATGTTTTAAGTATATGTAAATTAAATTAGAAATGAAAAGTCAGGATCAAGCCAAAGTATATGAAAACGATTGATCAATTATTACTTATATGAAACAGTTCAAGCCGTCTATAAGTTCTAATTCAAAATGTGAAACAAATAAACCTAAAAATTTTCAATTGTCAAGTCCAATTTTGTTAAAGTACACGTCTGTTGTCAAAGTTGAAGTCTGTTTTAAAACCATAACCAGAATTAGAAACAGTTTTTTTACAAATGCAATATAGTTTATCGAAAATATTATAATACAATCCACCTACATTATAAACATCCATGACATTCAATTATAAAAAGCTCAAAAATGCTACCTCTGTAAATTATAGTGGTAACACTATAAAATAACCCAAGAACTACTGATTTATCTAAATTTTGTTCAAAGGATATAATAAAATTCAATGTTTTTTACATTCTGTAGTAAAAAAAAAATTAATTTTAAATTTAATTTTTTCATTCAATATATTTAGAAAAAAATGTGTTAGTCTATAAATATATAAATTAGATGTTAGTATCAGGGCTATTTAATTGGGGTTATAACCACATTTTACAAAGAGACCTACATTTTATATATTTCAACTTTTCGATCATACTAATAAATGCCATTTTCAGATTCATCATACATTTTCTATCTAGTCGGATTATTTTCACCCCATTATATTGGTCAAGTCATGATTTTACAGTTATGATTATCATAGCAATTTTTTGCATGATTATTTTATATCTTCAATTATAATATTTTTAATCTTTCTGTTATTCGAATCCAACAATTGTGTATTTAGATTATTTTTCTTCCAACTGTAAAAATTTAAAGTCAATTTATTGTCATTTTAATTATGAAAAACAATTTTTACTTTAAAAAATATTAAAGTGGCAGATAGAACAGAAATGTTTTTGTTAACGGTATAACTAATTATTCATTTAAATAAATTTTATTTCTATATGACAGGGTAATAATAGCCTTATAGCAATTTTTATTAATAATAATAATAATAAATTATGTAAAAAAAATTTACCACAAAAATTAACAAAAAATAAATAACCATTTTGAAAATATTTACCAAAAAAAATGGAGTAAATTATTATAAAACTTCAATTAAATACAATAATTATTATTAAAGTTAAAAATGGTACCGTTATAATATTTTCAAAATATTTTTTGAACTTAATATGGCTTTAATATCAAAGATGGACAGAATTTTAATCTCATTGAAAATTGCAAAATTTGACGAGAAATAAATGCATAGAAAAATTGGCCTATAAATAACAAAACAAAATTTTTCGATGACTATTTTACCGTTTAAAATTAAAGCCACGATTAGTTTTCTGGAAAAATCAAATAATCTTGAAAATTTTAAAATACGTACAAAGATGTCTAATTATTAATTAATCAATAATTTTTATATAGTGGGTAGGTTTTGAGTTGACCATAATAATTTGAGATGTCCACCTAGTGGTTTTAAACAGAAGTGCAACTGTTGTTTTAAGAAAGTATGAATGTTTTCAGTTTATTTGGGACACCAAAATTTAGGTTGTCAAAACTGTATGTGCTTCATAATAGGCTAGTTGAGTTTTTATTTCATTTTTGTCGTATACGTAATACTTATAATTATATAATACGTTACGTCAAAAAACTAAATACCAAATGGAATTTTTAGCAATATTAAAGATAGTATCAGCTCATATAATTTTATAATTCTCTCAACGCTGAATAAACTCAAACGTTTTGTTCACTAAAGCTAGGATAGTTTTGTCGGATTAGAGATATAGATCATATACGGTTAAACTCAACTCTATATTGCTTTTAGCCCCAATTGAAAATATTTTCCAAGTCATAGTTTTACCATTTAATCTCAGTTGTTGGGAGTTAGTATCTAACTTTTGATGAAAATAAGAAAAGCTATTAAAGTGCTTTCGTTTACAACAGTTTGGGTAAATTAAAGAAAATCACTTGGAGAAGTTTATTTATTGATAGCAGAGCAGAAGTGACAACTGAACTAGCATATTAGGGAATACCAGTGTTAATATAGTAATGGAGAGGACTTAAATCAGGGTTTAATCGAACAATTCGAGAGAAAATTTTAAATCAATTACAACAGAAAGATTTGTTTTTGTTATGTGTTAAAATTGGATAGACTATGAATCTTTTTATTAATGAAAATTCATAGCATTAAGCTTTACAATCGAGCTTTGAGAGTAATAATTCGTATTTCAATTAAACTGATTATTCGTACATTTTTAACTGGAGAAAAGCAGCTCGTGATCGGCATAACTTGAGGATACTGATGAGTCAGACCATGATAAGTAAAAATTGAGTACGTTTATGAGTCTGATTCAGGACCTACATTCGTCTGTTGTCCACCTAAATGAAAAATTAGTGATTAAAATAGCACATAAAAAAAATACATTAATAGCAAACCTGACATTTCATCATTCAAAAAACTCTGCAATACAATGTCCTTCTACAAAAATACAAAACTGAATTTCTAAATCAGCCAACTAATTTTATTTCTAGGCCTTGAAATTAACCTTTTTAATAAAACTTAAATAAAATTTGGTTTTTTCACTTAATTGTTTCAATTTAAATAAATTCAATATACAAATCTACATAGGTTTGTGAATTGAAACTTTAAACTACATATACTTATATAAAAATCAGAAAGGACCTAATTGGACATATAAAACTTGAAATTAAAAAAAAAAAAAAAAAAAAAAAATTAAACTAAAAAATAAAATAACACAAATAAAATTTTTTACGACTTTATAAATTTTTTTTTTACTCGTTTCG